>QEPC01011113.1:1858992-1914909 GCA_003113815.1 Sphenodon punctatus | reverse complement strand
CAGTCTTGCGCCCCCACCCCCACTGTGCCCGGTATGCCTTGCATGGTGTCTGGGCACCCGTGTCCCCCCCTTTCCTTCCTTTCCTTTCTTCCGTGCCTGCTTGTGTGAGGGGGTGTGTGGGTGTGGGCAGGCATGTGCTTGTGCTGTGTGTGCCCCCGTGCCCCCGTTGTGTGCGTGTGTGGCTGTTGTGACTGGTACCTGGCCAGCTCTTCTCCCTCTCCCCCCTCCCTTCCCATTTCCCTTGTGTGGGCATTCCCTTGTGTGCCTTTTGGCTTCGTTTGCCCTCAGGCGGCCATGTCTGTGTCCCGCCCCTGCCTGGTGGATTCTGGGTGTTTTGACCACGGCTGGGAATCAGCGTCACGTCTGTTGTGCTGCCCCGGTCCATGATCTGGAGGCCTGATTCCTGGCCATGGTCCCAGTCCCGTCACGTCTGTTCGGGGCTTTTATTCGCCCCAGGGGGTGGTTGTTTGATTCCCCCACCGGGAATCCACTGTGGTGAACCGTCCGCCCGTAACTTCTGAAATCACCCATAGATACAAAGATATATAGATATATAGATAGATATAGATATATAGATATAGATAGGTTAGAGATATTAGACAGTTGTAGGAGTTAGCTTAGTGATAGAGATAGCATTAGTGATTTAGTTTTAGTGTTTGTAGGAGTAGGCCTGTGTACTTATTAGATAATCCATTTAGTTCATAGCAATTGGAATAGTTAATAGCAGTTAGATTTAGTGTAGATATATATATATATATAATATTAGATAAAAAAATTAAATAAAAAAACCCATATAAAAACCAAAAAACCAAATAAAAAACAAAAAACCCATATAAAACCAAATAAAAAACAAAAAACCCATATAAAAAACACACACACCCCATAGCAAAACATTTCCCGAATGGCTGAACCTGAACCGAACGGTCGAACCAAGTGGCCGAACCCGAACCGCGATCTGTTCGCCCATCCCTAAAAATTATTTTATGAGTGAAAAAACAACAAATAAAGTGTTGGTCCATCTTGCATCGTATTCATTGCACATAGCAAGAATTATCATTTAGTCACTTAAAGAGGTGGGAGTCAATTAACTTTGGTTGTGTTGCTGGCTAAGGTTGGTAATGCTTCCCTCCAGGAGGACAGGTTACTGGAAATAAAAGCTACGGTTGCTCGGCTCCTACTCAAGAAGCGATCTCTATATGTTGTTGCCCTGGTTGGCCACTGCTAAGTATTTTCAGTGGCTGGTCCACAATTACAGAACTTGTTTCCCTGGAGGTTCACCAAAGTCCAATTCTGAAAGTGATGTAAGACTTTTTTTTTTTTTTGGCCAAGCATTTGACAAGTGAGAATAGGCACCTTGGATCCTACTCTTGAGCTGCTGACCACCTCTGTTGGAAGTGTCATGAATTTGCTGACTTCCTCCACTTAAAATTTGTGCTTTCTGCATTTAATAATGTTCTTTCCCTCGCCAAATACCACTATTACTTCACATTAATCAAATCCCACTCCTGCAACCTCTACCATTTTTTCCCAACATTTTCTTCCCTCCTGAAGCCTCCCTGTTCTCCTTACTTTCTGCAAAGGATCTTGTCTCCTTCTTCAATATACAACAAGATTGATAAACTCCACCTTACTATTGCTTCTCAACACTCTCCCTCCCCCACTTCATTATCTGCTGTTCCCCCTCCTGCCTCTCTTCTCTTGTTCTCCCTCCTCTCTTCATCCAATCCCTCCACTTGCCTCCTTGACCCCATTTCCTCTAACCTCCTAACAGCATTTTAGCTGCTTAGCAACTTAGCTGCAACTCATAACAGCAATTTAGCTGAACATCATCAATCTCTCCCTCTCTACTGGATCATTTCAACTAGCTTTCAAACATGTTGTCTCCCCTAGCCTTAAGAAGGCTACTCTTGACCCCTTCCAGCTACTGCCCCATTTCACTCCTACACTTTACTTCCAAGCTCCTGGAGCAGGCTGTTGATACACGCTGTCTGGATTTCCTACCTTCAAATTCCTCCCTTCACCTCCTCCAATTGGACTTCTACCCTCTCCACTTGACTGAGACTGCCCTTGCCAAAATAACTGATGACCTTCTCTTAGCTAAATTGAAGGGCCTCTACTCTGTTCTTGTCCTCCTTGAACTTTCAGCTGACTTTGACACTGTGACACTTAGATTGTAAGCTCTCGGGCAGGGAAACATGTCCATCTTATTCTCTGTAGCNAACAGCAGGCGTTTCAGAAGGCTCCCTCTCCCAGCATTTCCCAGCTCCCCAATCCATTGCAATCCTCCTCCCATTTCACCCATCCAATCCATCTACCCCCATCTTCTCATTCATTTATTTAGCTTAGCTTAGATAGATTCAGTGGGTTGTTTTTTTACCCCTCCCTGTGTTCAATCTTCCTTCCTCCCTCCCCCCTCCATTGAATCCTTTCCCTCTCTCATATATTCCATCCCAGATTGCCTTCCCTTCCCGTTTTTTCATTTAGAGAAGGATTATTAGATTGCTTTAAGTTTCATTTCAGTTTTGTACTGAAATGAAACTGAAACCTTAAACTGAAACCTTGTATTGTTTGTGATTCCCCCATCCCATATATAAGGTATTTTCAGATGTTACGAGATCACGCTCAACCACAGTGAACCACGCTCAATCCCATGGTAGGGCCAAAGCGCCCTGAATGTCTATTTGGTGCCCACCAGATGTTCACCACGCTCAATACCCACACGGGGTCAATTTCAACCACGCTTTCCGGGCTCACTGCACCAATTTCCGTGGGCCCGTGGTCAATGAGATCTCCACCGGGAATCAACAAAATGTCTGAATGGTAAACACCGCCCGGGATCAAAGGAAATGATCCCCAGACATCGGCAATGCATGCAACGGTGCAACCAGGCAACCAGCATCAACACAGCTGCCGGAGGGAGATTTAAAGGGTGAACCACAGCATTCAAATGTGGCAGGATAGAGTGAGGAGGGAGGAGGAAGAGACCGGTGGCAGAGGAGAGAGTGAGGGGTGAGGAGGAGGCGGAGGAGGCAGGGACAGTGGTGGTGGAGGAGGAGGAAGCACAGGTGGAGGTGGGGGAGCTGGGGGTTGCGCTGACCACGGAGGTGGTAGGGAGAGAACACCCACAGCAGCTGGCACAGGACACCCTGGGGACATCTGCTGGGCTGGTGGAGGAGGAGGCACCCCAGAAATGGGTAAGGGGGAGCAAGGGCTGGGGAACAGGGGGCAAATGGGTGACAAGGGGGGGCAAGGGGCATGCCTGGACACCCGCCGGGGGGAAAGGGGACACCCCGCGAGGGGGGCCCGACCTCAACCCAACCATAATCCACCGCTCCCCTGCCTCCCACAGACATAGAAAACGGCCCAGGTGGGCGACCCCCCAGAGCACACCGGATCAGCCTGGCCGGAGGAGCAGCAGGAGGGGATGGAGGAGGAGGAGGAGGAGGAGGAGGTAGATGACCCAGCGTGGAGAAGAGGGAGGAAGGCCTACCACAGATGGGGCCAGTGGGGGCTCCAGGAGACCCGAGACTTTATACAGATATGGGGGACCCTGGAGTACCAGCTGGAGCTCGCACTCAACCAGAGGAACGAGCAGGTCTACAGGGACATAGTGCGGGACATGGAGGTGGCGGGGAACCCCTGGACAGTGGCACAGTGCCGGTCAAAGGCCAAAGAGCTGAGGAGGGGGTACAAGGCCATCCGGGACAACAATAGGAGGTCTGGGCACGGAGCCCGGACCGCCCTATACTACGATGCCCTGGACCGCTTCCTCCACATGAAGGGGTCCATAGTCGCCCCATGACTTGTTGGGAGCGTTGTGGTCCAGGGCAGGGAACGGGTCGAGGTTCTCCCTCCCCTCACCACCTCTGTGGTCGACTCCAGCTCCAGGGCCCTGTACCCCAAGGAGGAAGGCCCCGGGACCCCCGGAACCTGAAGGCCCCCCTGGACAGTAGCCTGGAGAGCCACCAGCCCCAGGATGGGCAAGGCGAGTCCAAGGCCAGCACCCGCAGCGCACACAGCCGGGGGTCCATGGAGGAGCACTCCCACACCGAGGGCCCGGCCTTGGATAACTCTGTGACCGAGACAGAGTGTAAGTAACTGCTCCACAGGGGAGAGGGCTTGTGCCCACGGGGGCAATGTCCGGGGGGGAACGGATGGGCCAGGGCCAGCCACAGACCGAGGCCCGCCCCCCCGCATGGCGGTAGGGGGCCCTACACCAGGTAACCCAACCGCACCCCCCAACACACACAACCCCCCCTCGCCCACAGGCCACAGACCACCCCAGAACGGCACACAGGTGACCTCAGAGGCAGCCACTGAGGAGCCCACCCAGCAGGCGGAGGGAGCAGGTAAGGCAGGCGGTCCGGTATGGAGGGCCCGCTGGGTGTCACATATGGGCTAACCAGTCATGCCGAGGAGGGGGGAAGGGGTCCATAGGTGTGGAGGGGCTGGGCACCATGCCTGGGGGACCACGGGGCCCCTGTCCTATCCTGGCCCGGGGCCAGGGGCCCATGCCATGATATAGCACACCGTCCTCTACCCACAGGGTAACCCCAGCAGCCAGCATCCCCTGGGCCCGTGGCTCCAGCCGAGCGCATGAGGCAGCACTGGGCATGGGTCCACAGGCACAGGGAGGAGCAGGTGGAGGAGATCATCCGGACAGCGGCAGAACAGGGGGAGAGGATGATCACGGCCGTGGACCGGATGGAGGCGGCCATCGAGCGGTCCCTGGAGAGGACAGAGGAGCATGACAGGAGGCTTCAGGCCAAGGTGTGCCTGGAGCAGAGGCGGGAACGCCGGGAGCACAGCAGGCAGGTGGAGCTGCTCGGGGGACTGAGGCAGGACATTTATGCCATGCTGCAGGTGCACTCAGACAAGATGGACAGGTCCCACGATATTGGGACCTCTTTGCTCCTGCATGCCGGCACCATGTGTGCCTACATCATGTCAGGCGCCCACCCAGGTACCCTGCCTGGCCAGGTACCCATGCCTGGCCCCTCAGTGCCTGTGTCCCCTGGCCTGCCCGCCCTGCTGCCCCCACACCCTCTGGGGCCACACATTCACCTCCAGGTGCCCCCTGGCCCCAGGAGGGTGCTGCTGCCACAGGGGGCCAGGTCCTGGCCCCCCTCTCCCCCCAACCAGGGCCCCCGCCAGCCAGACCAGGAGGCGGCCCGCGACACGTCTACCAGCTCGGACAGCGGGGGGGGGAGGTGAGCTCAATGAGCTCAGTGGCCCAGACCAGGCATGCACGGGGCCATCCCAGGAGATGGGGTGGCGGGGTGGGAGGGGTGCGAGGGGGACGGCGGTGTAGGGGGGGGTCCGTAGTGGTGACAGGGCATAATCGGGTCTGAGGGAATGGGTGACAATGTACACATGGGTGAAATAAAAGGTGTTGTTGGTACAGTGGCTCCTGGTCCCGTATGTGGGTGACGGGGGTGGGGCACCCGCACCCATGCAGAGACCAGTCATAGGAACCCCCAGGGGGTGGGCCGGGGAGGAGGGCCCGCACACCTCAGGTCCCTGAGTGACATGCCTAGCCAGGGCGGGCCTGATGCGCCCATAGTGGGCCCCATGGACCCTTACAGATCTGTAGGCCAGGGATGCCTGTGGACGGGCGCCTCTGTGCACCTCTGCTGTCGGTAGACGCAGCTGCTCCATGTGGTCTAGGACCCACACAGCTGTGAGAGCGATCTGCCTCCAGTAGGCACCTGCCCTTTCCTGCTCCATGGTGGTGGGGGCCCCAGGGGGGTGTAGAACAGTTATGTAGCCACTTGGTTGGGCGGGTGCGCCAGCAGCCATTGGGGTGCAGGGGCCTTGGGGCAAGCACTCGGGGGCCCCCCTGCACGGGCGCGCGGCTCTGCGCACTCCTTGTGCAGCTGGATGCGAGCAGCCATCAACACCCACCCATAATGTTTGATGCTCCATGGCCTTGCAGGGCTGATTAGTTGGTATGTGAGAGCAATTGTGTTGTGCAGCTGTGCTAGGTATGAGGCGAGTGCTCGTGATTGCCGGCTGCATGCCAAGACCCTGGGGCTGGTCCACTTCCCTGATGGGCATGTCCCGGAGAATAGCTGTTCGTACGTGCCCTGCTCCGGGGCTGAGACTGTGAGTGCGCTGTCGGTGTGCAGCCTGGGCTCCTACTTGCTGTGCCTTGATGAGGGGGGACCTGCCTTGGCCGTGTCCTACTTTGGCTGTGTTCACGGGGTGCGTGGGTACCAGTGCACCCATGTGGCGGTGTATCACTGGCTTCTGGGGCTGGGGCACCTTCATTGTCCCCCTGCAGCTGCCTTCTGTGTAATGGAGCCTTCCGCGGCAGAGCAGATGGCCATGGCATGGGTCTGTTCCTGTTCTGATGTCCAGTTAGGGCTCTCAGTGCATGACCCCTTTGAGGCTTACTACCTGATCGCCCACCACATGTCCATGTTGGGGTACCGCCGGGGCATGATCCATTGGCCCCACCTGGTTCATCGGGCCAGGCACCCTGGACCTGGACCCCGAGCTGCCCCCAACAGCTGCCTGTGAGCCCCTGTGTACCTCCCTGCACCCCTGTGTCCTGGACCATGTGGGATTCCGCGCCTGCCTGGGGGGGGGCCGTACCCCGGTGCCTGCCCCCTCCCTGATGTCTCTGCCATGCTGCTGTGATGCTTGCTTCCCGGAGTGCTGCTGCCCCAGCTGTGGAACTGGCCCACCTCTGGGCTGCACCCCTCCCCCCTGGTTGCTTGTGTGACCCCAGAGTTCTGGGACCCTCGGACTTCCCCTCCCGACCTGCTACAAGGGGGGGGGCACCCATCCTTGGACCTTCTTTGCTGGACTGCCTCTCCTGCCTGCCATCCATTGGCCCCTTGCTGGGGTGCGGTTTCTGCATGTGCCTCCTTGACCCTTCCCGGCCGGCTCGCTGTGCCTTGCAGGCTCCCGCTGTGCCTTGCTCACTGTGCAGGGGCCCCCATTTTGTGACTGTGTGTTTTGCTGTGGGGGTGCCCTTGGGGACTGTTCTGCTGTGGGGTTTGTTGTATCTGTTGGCGGTGCCCTGCCTTGCCCCTGTGCCCGTTCCTCCCCTCTTTCCAGTCTTGCGCCCCCACCCCCACTGTGCCCGGTATGCCTTGCATGGTGTCTGGGCACCCGTGTCCCCCCCTTTCCTTCCTTTCCTTTCTTCCGTGCCTGCTTGTGTGAGGGGGTGTGTGGGTGTGGGCAGGCATGTGCTTGTGCTGTGTGTGCCCCCGTGCCCCCGTTGTGTGCGTGTGTGGCTGTTGTGACTGGTACCTGGCCAGCTCTTCTCCCTCTCCCCCCTCCCTTCCCATTTCCCTTGTGTGGGCATTCCCTTGTGTGCCTTTTGGCTTCGTTTGCCCTCAGGCGGCCATGTCTGTGTCCCGCCCCTGCCTGGTGGATTCTGGGTGTTTTGACCACGGCTGGGAATCAGCGTCACGTCTGTTGTGCTGCCCCGGTCCATGATCTGGAGGCCTGATTCCTGGCCATGGTCCCAGTCCCGTCACGTCTGTTCGGGGCTTTTATTCGCCCCAGGGGGTGGTTGTTTGATTCCCCCACCGGGAATCCACTGTGGTGAACCGTCCGCCCGTAACTTCTGAAATCACCCATAGATACAAAGATATATAGATATATAGATAGATATAGATATATAGATATAGATAGGTTAGAGATATTAGACAGTTGTAGGAGTTAGCTTAGTGATAGAGATAGCATTAGTGATTTAGTTTTAGTGTTTGTAGGAGTAGGCCTGTGTACTTATTAGATAATCCATTTAGTTCATAGCATTTGGAATAGTTAATAGCAGTTAGATTTAGTGTAGATATATATATATATATAATATTAGATAAAAAAATTAAATAAAAAAACCCATATAAAAACCAAAAAACCAAATAAAAAACAAAAAACCCATATAAAACCAAATAAAAAACAAAAAACCCATATAAAAAACACACACACCCCATAGCAAAACATTTCCCGAATGGCTGAACCTGAACCGAACGGTCGAACCAAGTGGCCGAACCCGAACCGCGATCTGTTCGCCCATCCCTAAAAATTATTTTATGAGTGAAAAAACAACAAATAAAGTGTTGGTCCATCTTGCATCGTATTCATTGCACATAGCAAGAATTATCATTTAGTCACTTAAAGAGGTGGGAGTCAATTAACTTTGGTTGTGTTGCTGGCTAAGGTTGGTAATGCTTCCCTCCAGGAGGACAGGTTACTGGAAATAAAAGCTACGGTTGCTCGGCTCCTACTCAAGAAGCGATCTCTATATGTTGTTGCCCTGGTTGGCCACTGCTAAGTATTTTCAGTGGCTGGTCCACAATTACAGAACTTGTTTCCCTGGAGGTTCACCAAAGTCCAATTCTGAAAGTGATGTAAGACTTTTTTTTTTTTTTGGCCAAGCATTTGACAAGTGAGAATAGGCACCTTGGATCCTACTCTTGAGCTGCTGACCACCTCTGTTGGAAGTGTCATGAATTTGCTGACTTCCTCCACTTAAAATTTGTGCTTTCTGCATTTAATAATGTTCTTTCCCTCGCCAAATACCACTATTACTTCACATTAATCAAATCCCACTCCTGCAACCTCTACCATTTCTTCCCAACATTTTCTTCCCTCCTGAAGCCTCCCTGTTCTCCTTACTTTCTGCAAAGGATCTTGTCTCCTTCTTCAATATACAACAAGATTGATAAACTCCACCTTACTATTGCTTCTCAACACTCTCCCTCCCCCACTTCATTATCTGCTGTTCCCCCTCCTGCCTCTCTTCTCTTGTTCTCCCTCCTCTCTTCATCCAATCCCTCCACTTGCCTCCTTGACCCCATTTCCTCTAACCTCCTAACAGCATTTTAGCTGCTTAGCAACTTAGCTGCAACTCCTAACAGCAATTTAGCTGAACATCATCAATCTCTCCCTCTCTACTGGATCATTTCAACTAGCTTTCAAACATGTTGTCTCCCCTAGCCTTAAGAAGGCTACTCTTGACCCCTTCCAGCTACTGCCCCATTTCACTCCTACACTTTACTTCCAAGCTCCTGGAGCAGGCTGTTGATACACGCTGTCTGGATTTCCTACCTTCAAATTCCTCCCTTCACCTCCTCCAATTGGACTTCTACCCTCTCCACTTGACTGAGACTGCCCTTGCCAAAATAACTGATGACCTTCTCTTAGCTAAATTGAAGGGCCTCTACTCTGTTCTTGTCCTCCTTGAACTTTCAGCTGACTTTGACACTGTGACACTTAGATTGTAAGCTCTCGGGCAGGGAAACATGTCCATCTTATTCTCTGTAGCGTGCCAGGTACAAATGGCACTACTACTACTACTACTACTACTACTACTACTAATAATAATAATAATAATAATAATAATAATAATAATAATAATTAATAATAAAAAATCAAACACAAGATGGAGGCCCTCTATTCCAGAATTGGTCTCAACTGAAAATCTCAGCGTGAACAATCCAGCCCTAAAAATGATAGCTAAGCTTTCCCCACCCCACTGCCAGACCCTCCAGCCTAGGCTGGTGCTGTACAGAGAACCCAGCCAGAACGAGGCCCTGACAACTTGTCCAGCCAGTTCTGTCCACACAGTCCCACTCCCCTGCACTGCTGAGAGTGGCCCACCCTCCTTGGTAATGGGTGGGAGTGACAGCCTTATAGACTTCCACGGCTGCCCAGTACAGTCTTGGACCTGGACTGAGGTCAGGTAGAGCGGGCCATCAAACATGACGATGCACTCTACCCTGGTCCGGGTATGTGTTCCATGGGCTGTGAGAGCGCTTAGCCCAGACTGTATCTCAGCGATGGGCCCGAGTTAAAGCCTGGGTTAAAAACTGCCACAGCCAGTGGGAACCCAGGTTCCTGCCTGGGGACACATCTGGTGGGCCATTTCAAATGTGGCTATACCATGGGTGGCCACGCAGGTCAACGTGTGGCCACCAGTGGTACCGTCATGTCTGAAGATACACTGTGTCACTCTTGTACTTGCTGAAAAATGTTCATGTGTGGTGTCCTTTCTTCAGTATTGATTTGCACACTGTTTCTCTTCCTCTAGTCTAATCACTCCTTTACTTACCACAAAACGAAGTTTAGAAGGTTTATTTTACAATAAGCGCATTGTTGTCTTCTAACGTTTATCTCTGGAGCAAAAACTAAGGGGGAAAGGAAGAGAAAACACATTCTCTTAATGGTTAAAACTAGTCTAAAAGAACAAACACAGAATGAATACAAAGATCAATACAATAATCAATAGGCTTAGAGAAGGATGAAATAGAGGATAAGCTAACCTCACGGTTAGTAAGCAGACAACAATTCATAACATCATCCCTAAACAAAACACAACCGATGTCTTTAACATTTTGAGAAGGAACAAATCTAGTAGATGACAATGTAAACCCTGAGAGGCTCAAAGTAATGGGGAAATGATTGTAGGAAGAACATTAATCATACCCAGATGCGATCTTGTGGGGCCCAGGTGAGAAGGTGTAGAGTGCAAATCTATGCAAATGATTTTATTATGACACAAATTACATGCATGTTCTGATATGATTGGGCACTTTGGTAATCTCCATAGTGTATGCTCTGATAAACAGGGCCAGTTCCAACCAAGTTGCAAGTTCATTGATTTCAGTGGGTATACATTAAAGATGAAAAATATTACTATTAATAACCTCAAATACAGAATTATTCAACTTTGCCTATCTGCAGAACTTGTATAATATGAAGTTCAGAAGAAAGAAATAATCCAGTGTAATCCAGATACGTTATATCATTTAAGTAAAAGGGTGTTCTTACACCGGTGTAAGAACATCTACTACACCATTAAGGACTCCTTCACCTGCGCATCCTCCAACGTGATCTATGCCATCTCTTGCCTGAAATGCCCTTCTGCTGTTTACATTGGAAAAATAGGACAACCCCTATGATAAATGAACATAAATCTAAAATTAAAAAAGGTGACACTCAAAAACCATTGTGTGAACACTTCAATCTTCCTGGACACAGCATCTCTGACCTGAGGGTTTGTGTACTTAAACAAAGACAACTAAAAGGATGGCTTGAACATGAAACCACTGAACTAGAATTCATTACCAAATTTGACTCTGTTTCTTTGGGTTTGAATCAAGATCTGGGTTTTCTGTCTCATTACATAAAATAACTGTACCTTTATACAGCTGTTTTACTCTTGTAACTTTTTGTATTTTCCAGCCTATGTTTTTCATCCAGTTCTTCTAACGTACAGAACTCCCCTCTGCCCCTTTCACACATGTATGGGTTGGGAGGCGATTGGATCTGATTTAGTTTTCCCTGTCTTTTTAGATCTAACACTCACCTACATTCCTCCACATCTCCTAATGAATGGACCATTACCTCTTATCTGTATGTTGGGAGGAGTTCTATCTGATCAAGTGGATATAGGGATGTGCAAATAGAACCGAGTTAAGAAATTCTGTTCGATTCAGTTCGAAAATCGAGTTTGGTTCAGAAGTTCAGTTTGGTCAACCGAACTATTCGAGTTAGGTCAAATTCTGAACTTTCGAACCTAGTTCGACAAAACCACTCTGTTCTTCCCTCCCCCTCTCCAGGTAATAACACCCAGGGTGGGGGCCTGTGGGCAACTACAAGCTGTGTCTGTTGCTGTGGGGAGAGGGGCTGTCTTGATTGGAGGAGCTTACTGCCACTCTGCTCTTCCCTCCCCCTCTCCAGGTAATAACACCCAGGGTGGGGCCCTGTGGGTGCCAGCCCGAAAGGCGACATCCAAAGGGTGTCGGCTGTTGGCTGGGCTGTTGGCTGGGCCAGGGCGCCCGGGGGCCCCTCTGCTCGACAGACTCCACATTTATTATTGTGTGGCCCATCTTTTCTGTTGCTGTTGCTGCTGCTGCCCCGCCAATATCGCTGCTGCCACTGCTGTTGCTGGACGCACTGTTGGACCCATTGTTCGCTGCTATCATTTTGTATTGTAGTCAGCATGTGACTTAGTGGGACTGGGGGGATTAGGGGTGGGCGGCTTTTATCTTGTTTTTAACTTGTGGTTTTAAGGGGTTTGGGGGATGCAGTGGGTGTGGCTTGAGGGTGGGGGGCATGGGGAGTGGGTTAGGGTGGATAGGGCCAACCCCCCCTGGTGAAAGGAGGGGAGGTGGCCCCTAGGGAGGGTTGGGGGGACTCCCTGTGAGAGGGGGAGTCCCAGGGAGGGGATTCTTTGTGAGAAGAGGAATCCCAGGGGGTGGGGAGGAGGTGGGAATGGGATGGGGAGGGGAAGGGTTTGTAGGGGAGGGGGATGGGCCTTGTCGCCCGGTGAGATGGCGGGGCATGACTCACGGGAAGTCCCAGTGAGAGGGGGAGTTTCAGGGAATGGGGTGGGAATTTTGAGGGAGTGGGTTAGGGAGGTTGGGGAGTTTTGGGTGGGAACCTCTGGGTGAGCAGCCAACGGGAGGTGGTTAGGATAGTGTGGAGGGGGGGGAGGAGGCGACCATTGGGGTTGTCTTAGGTCATGGACGGTATGGTTGATGGGGGCAGAAGGCTAGGGCACCCAGAGACCTTAGAGCCCTTGTGGAACTTCAGAGAACCTGTCAACCAGCTGAAAGTCTAGGGGATTTGGGTCCAGAGTCCCTTGGCAGGGGATTGATGCTGTTGAATGTGAGGTCCATAGACAATAAGGCCCCAATAATACGAGATTTGATCCCAGATGGGGTGGCAGACCTTGCATGTATAACGGAGACCTGGCTGGATGAGGAGGTGGGGTCAATTTTGGCTGATCTCGTTCCAGCTGGATATGCCGTGCAGCATCAGCCTCATGCCAGGGGGGCGGGGGGTGTAGCTGTGATTTTTAAAGAGACGTGGTCAGTTAGGAAGTATCCAGTTCCAGATATTCCTGGGATTGAGGTCCTCCATGTGGTGTTTGATTTGGCTGGGGGCAATTTAGGAATGCTGCTGGTGTACCAGGCCCCTTCCTGCCCAGCAGCATCCCTCTCTGCTCTAGTGGAGCTGGTCTCGGTGGTGGCATTGGGCTCCTCTAGGACCTTGGTCCTGGGGAACTTCAATGCCCATACTGACACCAGCCTTGTGGGGGGCGGAGCGAGAATTCATGGCTGCCATGGCAACCATTGATTTGTCCCAGGTTGTCAGCTGCCTGACCCATGTGGGGGGACATACCCTTGACCTGGTGTTCTGTTCTGGCCTCGAGGCGGGTGATCCAGTAGTGGGGGATGTGTCAGCTATGCCCTTGTCATGGACGGATCATTACCTCCTTCAGACCAGTCTCTCAGTGTGTCACCCCCAGAAGGGAAAGGCACCAGTTATGATGGTCCACCCTCGGAGGCTGATGGAACCTCAGTGGTGCCAGGAGGGCCAGGGGGATTTAACCCTGGACCCTGTCAGCCGCTCTGTGGATGAACTCGTCCAGGCTTGGAACCTCCTGCTTGGGGAGGCTATTGACAGGGTGGGTCCGAGATGTCCCCTGCCCCTGTCTCAACACTGCAGGACCCCTTGGTTTACTGAGGGGCTGTGGGGCATGAAGCAGGATGGCAGGCGACTAGAGCAATGCTGGTGTCGGACTCACACTGAATCCAACCGACTTCTTTGTAGGGCCATTTGTGCTTCTACGTTGAGGCTGTGAGGGTAGCAAAGAAGGAATTCTTTGCCACCCCCATAGCATCTGCAAAGTCACATCCAGAAGAGCTGTTCTGGGTGGTGCGGGGGCTGGTCAGTCCGGTCTCCCTCCGTCTGGATGGGGAATTGTCCCAGGCCCGCTGTGAGGAGTTGGCAATCTACTTTGGCATGGCAGTTTGCCCCCCTGGTCTCAAGGAGTCCATGGTCACCCCCTGTTCAAGAAGTCATCTTTGGATATGGACGCACTCTCCAGTTACTGACCCGTCTCTAACCTTTCCTTTTTAGGGAAGGTTATTGAACGGGCGGTGGCCTGACAGCTCCAGGGTCACCTAGAGAGCATCGGGTTTCTTGACCCGTTTCAATCAGGGTTTTGACCCAGCTGTGGTACAGAGACAGCGTTGGTGGCTTTGGTGGACAATCTCCACCGGGAGATGACGCAGGACGTTCGACATTACTGATCCTGCTAGATCTCTTGGCTGTGTTTGATACAGTGGACCATGGGCTGCTGTTGAGATGGTTGTGTGACCTGGGGGGCCTGGATGGGACTGCCCTTGGTTGGTTCCAGTCATTCCTCTCAGGGAGGACCCAGCGGGTTGTCCTGGGGGCAGAAACATCTAGCCCCCGGGATTTGGACTGTGGTGTTCTGCAAGGTTCATTCTTTTCTTCTTTATTGTTTAATGTATACATGCAGCCCTTGGGGGAAATAGTGAGAGGATTTGGGGTGCATTGCCACCAATATGCTGTTGACACCCAGCTTTACCTCTCTTTTTCAGCTGACCCAGGCCCTGCCATCTCCATGCTATCCGAATGTTTGGAGGCCATGGCGACTTGCTTGTGGCAGAGCAGACTGAAACTCAATCCTGATAAGATGGAGGTGATGGTGGTAGGCCAAGCCGGGGAGGTGTTGCCCCTCTTGTGGAGGGGGTGTGCCTCTCCATGGCCCAGCAGGTACAGAGTATGGGGGTGTTATTGGATGCAGACCTCAACCTAGATCAGCAGGTGGATGTTGTGGTGAAGGTGGTTTTCTGCCAGCTGTATCTGGTACAGAGGCTGGGCCCATACATCTCCAGAACCGACCTGTCCACCTTGATCCATGCCTTCATCACCTCGAGGTTGGACTACTGTAATGCGCTCTATGTGTGGCTTCCCTTGACGCTGACCCGGAGGTTGCAACTAGTGCAGAATGTGGTGGGCCATCTCTTAACAGGGACGGGCCGACGAGAGCATGTAACACCAGGGCTCCATGCACTGCACTGGCTGCCTGTAATGTACCGAGCCAGATTCAAGATGTTGACTTTGATATATAAAGCCCTGTACGGTCTTGGACCTGAATATCTCATGGATTGCCTCGCCCTCCACGACTCAGGGCGGTGCCTTCGGTCCACCAGAGGCACCTTCCTGGAGCTCCCCCTGTAAAGTGGGGGACTACAATGGAGGCTGGGCCACAGCTATGGAACTCCCTCCCAGAGGAAGCACGGCTGGCCCCGAGTCTGTTGGCCTTCCGTCAGGCCTGTAAGTCATGACTATTCTCCCAGGCCTTCGGAGGTGGGGAGGGGAGGGTGGAGTAACTTCTGTATGGGTGGTGTTTTAAATTTGTTAAATAATAATATTGGATTTTTTAGATTTTAATGTGGTTTTATGTTGGTTTAGACTGTTTTATATTTGTTGGAAACCCCCCCCGATATGCCATTGGCATGAGGGGGTGGCATATAAGTGTAATAAAATAAATAAATAAATAAATAAAACCAGAGGTTTTGGCCTTCCAAACTGGTTCGGATTCGACCAAAAAGTTTGGTCGAATTCGAGGTCTGTTCGAAAGTTGGGTTCAGTCAACCGAACTATTCGACTTTGGTCCGAACTCCGAACTTCTGAACCGCGTTCGCACATCCCTGTGGTTTTGTCTTTCAGCATAAACTATTTCTTCTCTATAACTAATCTCTTCACTTTGCAACCATATATATAGTAAGACCAACTGTCTATCCATTCCATGCATATGAGGAAGTCTGCTTGTGCTGATGAAAGCTCATGCAATAATAAATATTTGTTAGTCTTTAAAGTGCCACTGAACTTTCTGTTATTGTTATAACTATAGACTAACACAGCTACATTTCTAGTGATTTCAATATGTGCCAATTGAGCAAAGGAGTCAAAATTCAACTTGCAGTCAGGTGGCTCAGGCTCCACAGGGAGGCCAGTCCTCATAGCCTCAGGTCCAGTGCTCCTGAGATCCAGGGATATATCTTCTGTGCTCTCTTCCTGCCTGCAATTCTCAGCCCTTTGGGTAGCTGTTTCTTGCTAGGCCATGCCCCCCCTCACTTCCTGTAAATGGTCATGGCTGAATACCGTATCTGTGTCTGTGTCTATGTCTGTGTCTGTGTCTGTGTCTGTGAGAAAGAGAGCATGCACTTGTATGTACATGTGTGTGGGGAAATCCTTTGTGCATAAAACTTATTACTTGTTTTTGTAAGCAAACATTGGCTGCCAATTGTTACAGTGATGGGACTATGGAAGGCAGGGCCATGGGGGACACTCATTTTAGTTTTGCCTAGAGGTGTGCACAAGGGATCCATATCATTTTTTTTAAAAAATAAATCTTTTGTTTTTATTTTCAAGAAATCGGTTTTCGTTTTTGCTTTTGTTTTCAATTTCCATTGGTTTCAATGGAAAACACATTGTTGGCTGTAACATTTTTGTTTTTCATTGTATATGGATGAAACATGTAGAGAATATACCTCACGTGGAAGGCATTAAGTGTACCAAATTCCAGAAAGATTGAATAAAGGAATCAGATTGTATAAGCAGTTGAATTATGCTATTTTGCATAAATCTGCATATACATTCTTGGCTGTAACATTTTTGACTCCCATATAATCTGGATGAAACTTGTCAGGTTTATACCCCTCCAAATGTTTAATATCTATGCCATTTTTTCAGAAGGATAAAGGGACCTGGTAGTATATGCAATTAACATATAAATATATGTCTGACTGTAACATTTTTGTCGTCCAACCAGTGTACATGAACTTTGGCAGGGCTGTATCTCACACTTTCATAATCCTCTCTGAAAAATATTCAAAATATTTGATAAAGTGTTCCAATTTTATATTCCTGCACATCATATGCTGAGAATGAGCCTATATCACAGATTCTCTTACATGTCACTGTGGTATAAAATTGGTTTGTGATGCCAATTGGCCAGCAGAAATGTCAACCAAATAGTTTCATTCTGTGCTGTGACCACAGCAACATCTCTTCCCCCACTTGTTACTGGGAAGTCGGAAGCGTATGTTTAGGAAAGCGCCAATAGAGATTCTCTTATGTCCTCTCTCACAGTGCTGCGCGATGTGATTTTGATGATAATTGTCTGGCCTGGATGTGTAAACTATGTCTCCTGATTGCTGGGATGCTATCCCAAAAGTCCCAGTTATGTCTCTTCTATGCCCGCCTGAGGGCCGCCCCTATGTCCACCTCGAAGCCACCACTGATTGGTCTTGCAAAGCTGGAAGCATGGAATAATTGGACAGTGAATGTATCTTTCAGTCTGTTGGATTTCTCCACAACCTCCCTCCTACAGCCTCCCTCCCCCTGCCATGCCAGGTGCCTGTTTCTGACTGGCACTGCATGTGCTGTTATTTATCTGAATAATGGTCTTCAAGGGGGCAACTTCAATTGCTTATAAAATTGGGTCCCTTTATCAAATTGTCCTGTAATGTGGCAGAAATGACAGGAAAGGGGTGTGATAAATTTCTGCCACATTTCTTGTAAACAGGATGGGATATAAAAATATTACAGCAGGAAATGTATTCTTAAGTTAATAGCTTATAACATCCGAACACTTTATCAAATCTTTCTGAAATTTGGCAGGATTGGTATGCTAGTGGAGGGCCATAAACTTCCCAAGTTTAATACAAATTGGATGCAAGGTTAAAAAAAGGTGTAGCCAGGAATGTGTATGGAGCTTTTCTTAAAATCACAACATTCAATTGCTTCTAGAATCTATTCCCTTATCAAATCATTTCTAAATTTGCTACACTTTGTGCCTGCCCTTGGGGGTAGAATCTCCCCCAAGTTTCCTCAGAAGTCAATAAGGAAAAAAAAATATAGCCGGAAAAACATTTTTCAGTGTTTCACATTATTTCAAAAACAAAATTTCATTTTTGTATTTGTTTCCATTATTATTATTTGTCATTTTTGTTATTACAATAAAAAAATTAAAATCACAATTTCCATTTTCGTTATCATAATAATGAAAACAAAATGCACACCTTTGCCCAGGGTACCTAAAAATCTAAAGCTGGCTTTGGGTGAAAGGGAGGGGTGAGTTGTTGGTTCACTTCATTCAAAGTAACATTCTGAAATGTTGTGTGTTTTGTATGTTGACTATGATGTTCTGTCATGCTTAATAAAGTTTGAACTGAAATTGAAGTAACATTCTGTCATGATATTTTATTATTTGCCAATTGTTTGGAATACAGCCTTTGTGTTGACGTATTTAGTTCTAGACTAACAAATACTGCAAATCACATGGTCAGAACTTTGTCAAATGTCACATAGCATTCTGGTACTGATTATCCAAGAAGAAGCTTCCCAATTTCTATGAGTAGCACTAAACACAAATTTGCATATTTGCTCTGAGGAACAATACTTTCACATGAAATTAAGGAGCTCTTACTAAACCATAAGTTAAGATCTCCACTTTAAGAGAACAGTTAAGACACTTAATCAATTTGGCAACGGAACACAACACCAGGAAATTATAAGTTAAGGCAGATAGCTTGTCACCAACTGATATCATGACATGTTGGGTATTTCAAACAACCGAGATTACTCCACTGTTGGAGATAGGATACTCGGCTCAATGGATCATTGGTCTGACTCAGGAAGGCATTTATTTTGTTCTTATCAATATACATAAGTTGACAAAGTGGTGCAGAGGAAGAACCAGTAAACACTTACTGCAATTAACTATCAGTAGGATATTCTTTGATTTCTGTAAACCTGACACATCTAGACAATTAACCAGTTAATTTAAGTAGATGAATTGGATCTGTTCATGTTTTTCTGAAGCATTGAAAGGCTTTACACAGTAAGGTTCAATCATTTGATTTACCTCTCCTTAATGGCTTTCTTTCATGGCATTTCATACATTTAATTTTCTATAATAACGAAGGCCACCAATACAATGGCATGAATGTTAAGATGCAGTTTGATCATTGTGTCTATTATTGACATAGTTTTGAGAATCCAGAATTTGTGATTTTGCGGAGAGTGATAAATTGCTTGTTTTTGACCTTTTTGTCCTTGAGATATGTGGTTGCCATATCAGTTGGTGACAAACGTGTACCTTAACTTATAATTTACTGGTGTTGTGTTTTGTTGCTGAATTTACAAGTTCTTGAAATATGGAATCTGCAAGTTTTTTGACATATTCCATGCCTAATTCTTATTAGGTGGGCATTTACAATTCCTCCCCCAGACTTGACCAAGAATCAAGAGTTACAACATACACCTCCCTCCCCAACTATGTCAGCACCCCTTCTTCTCTTCTAAGTGAGTGAGAGTGGATGGAATCTCCTTGTTTTTTGTTGTCTGAAAATCAATATTATTGTTTTCTATTTATGTAAACCGCCTTTTGCATTGATTTTTTTTTTGTATCTGATTTTTAACGTTGTGGTATGTCTCCATATCAGCTGAGCAGGGTCAGAATTTTGCTAAGGCACTTTGGCCTGGTCTCCTAGTCAACTAGCTCCAAAGTGAGCCCTCCTAACACAAGGCTCTGAGGAGAGCTCCCAGTCTCCTCTCCACATGTTACCAGGTAAAACCTGAGGCAAGTTACAAACTCCAACCTAAGTCTAAACTGAACTTGACTTTGTGATGGCCCCTCTCTGTGGTATGGAATGACAGTGAAGAAAATTCCCTAGCAGAAGTAGTGGAATGCCTAGGGAATGACAAGGGAGGAAATTCCCTAGCAGAATTAATGGAATGCCCATGGAATGACACAGGAGAAAATTCACTAGCAGAAATAATGGAATGTCTATGGAAGTGCTGTGGGGTTAAAGAACTAAAAACCACAGCCTATTTTCCACAGACTAAAGGGCTAGTGGAAATATTCATTGGGACCCTGAAGGGAATGCACAGGGCTTATGGGGACTCTCACCCTGACAATTGGGATGAGGAGCTCCTGCATCTGGAGTCTAAGGGTTTCTCATCTTTTGCACTGATGTTTTAGAGGACAGCTAAGAGACCCCTGGTGATTCAGATAATGACCTTGATTTAGTCTGGGAGGAACCCCAAAATAGTCAATATTAGCCAGTTCAAACAACATTGGGACAGGGCTGGACTGGTACTCAAGATTTCCCCTGCTGACAGCTTGTAAGGGGATGATGAGAAACAGACCTTTTAGTTACAGGCTCAGGGGAAATGGGGATTGAGGATCTCTCTCCGCCTGAGGAGATTTTGGCCCAGGATAAGGAGAAACTGAAAAGAGCCTTGAAAGATTCTGGAGTAGTGTTCTCCCAACTTGTGGTAAAGGCACCTGACCCTAAGAAACTCTTTGTGGCTACTGATGCCACAGAAGTAGAACTAGGGACTGTGCTCTTACAGAAGTGTGAGGGAACTGAGCACCCAACTACCTATCTGAATAGGAAGATGATTCCCAGAGAGAGGGACCTAACTTCTATTCAGGAGTGTTTGGCTATTGTCTGGGATACAGACAAGCTGAAACCCCATATTGTGATTGTGGACTTCTTGTCTCTAAAGGACTCTGACTACTGTATTATGTGATATGATTGTTGTCTTTTCTCCAGAAGCAGAAACTGCCTGTAACAACTGTATCTTCACATAGCGTTTGAGTGTATGGGTTTGCCACTTCTATTGTGTATATGATATGGTATTTGTATTGTGTATTAAGCCCTTTTGCATTTTCTGTAATGGAACACAGACCATGTTTGGAATACGCCTGTACCCTCAGCTTTAACAAGCAGTGTGTACAGGCTTAAGAGGAAAAGGGTGTGTGTGTGGCAAACAGTCTTTTGCCCCTGCCTCCTCCTCCTCCTTCTCCTTCTTATAAACATTTATATAGCACCAGTCATGTGACCTGGTGCTGTACAGAACATAGAAATAGATGCAGTCCCTGCCTGTGACTTATAATCTAAAAGACAAGGAGGGGGAGACAGGGAGAGGGGACAGTGGGAGAGACAAGGGAGAAGACAGACAAACACTCAAGCAGATGCAAAGATTCAGGTGCATGTGCTTGGCTTGGTTACAATCAGGTTGCGGCCATCTGCAGAGGAGGGTAGACAGTAGATATATGGGAAAGTCTAGCAGGGATTGGGAAAGGTGGGGAGGAAAAGGTGGGTGTTGAGGAGGGATTTGAAGGAGTGGAGGGAGGGGGCAAGGTGGATGTTGGCAGGGAGGGAATTCCAGGCATGGGGGGCAGCAAGGGAGAAGGGTCGAAGGTGATTAGGTGAGCAGGAGAAACAAGGGGTGAGTGAGAGAGGGAGGAATAACAGAGAGTGCATGCAGGAGTGCGTAGGGAGATTAGGTCCGAGAGGTAAGGGGGAGCTTGGTCGTGGAGTGTTTTGAATGTTAATACCAGGAGTTTAAACAGGATACTTTCAGGAAGGAGGAGTTAGTGAAGAGAGAAGAGGAGAGGCTGCACATGGTCAAAGCGACGGGCAGAGTGAATGACCTTGGCAGCGGAGTTTTGGATTGCGATAAGGGGGGACAGGTGAGAGTGAGGGAGGCCATCAAGGAGGAGGTTGCAGTAATTGAGGTGAGAGATAACCATGGCATGAACAAGAGTTTTGGCTGAGGAGGTAGAGAGAGAGTGGTGGATCCAAGCAATGTTATGAAGGGCGAATCGGCAGGATTTGGCAACAAAGTCAATGTAAGGTTTAAAGGAGAGGTGCATGTCAAAGATGAAGCCCAAGTTACGGGCTTGGAGAACAGGATGGATTTTGACTCCATTGATGCAGATGGGCAGAGGGAGAGGAAGAGGAGGGAGGAAAAATGAGGAGTTCGGTTTTGGCCATATTGAGCTTGAGTTGATGTCGGAAAATCCAGGCAGAGATATCAGAGAGGCATTTGATGAGGCATGAGTGGACAAAAGAGGGGAGAGAGGGGGTAGAAAGATAGAGTTGGGTGTCATCAGCGTAGAAATGATATTGGAGTCCATGGGAAGCAACAATTTTGCCAAGGGACAGGGTGTAAATAGAGAAGAGGAGAGGGCCAAGGACAGAGTCTTGGGGGACCCAAACTGAAAGGGGGAGGGAGGAGGAGGAGGTCGACCCAAGGAGCGAGACCTTAAAGGAGTAATCAGAGAGGTAGGAGGAGAACCAGGCAAGGACAGAGCCGCAGAAGCCCAAAGAGTAAAGCGAGTCCAATAGGAGCAAGTGGTCGACAGTGTCGAAGGCAGAAGAGAGATCAAGGAGGACAAGAATGGAGTAGTGGCGCTTAGATTTAGCGACAAGTAGATCATTAGTGATCTTGGCCAAGGCAGTTTCAGTAGAGTGGAGGGGGAAGAAGCAGGATTGGAGAGGGTTCAGGGAGGAGTTGGCAGAGAGGAGGTCCAGGCAGCGGGAGTAGATGACACGTTCCAGAAGCTTTGAGGCAAAGGGAAGGAGGGAGACTGGCCGGTAACTAGAGGGGTCAGATGGGTCCAGGGTGGGCTTTTTGAGGATGGGGGAGACAGTGGCATGCTTGAAGGCAGAGGGGAAGGAGCCTGTGGAAAGGGAGAGATTGATGACATGTAGAAGTGGGGGGGCGACAGTGGGAGCAATAGAGGTCAGGAGGTGGGAGGGGATCGGGTCAAGGGGGCAGATGGAGGGATTGGATGAAGTGAGCAGAGCGGAGATTTCCTAGAGAGAGGCAGGAGGGAAGGATGTGAGAAAATAGGGGGAGGGGGAGGGGATGGTACAGGAGCAGGAGGAGGAGGTGGGTGGAAGGCAATGTCCCGACAGATCTTGTCAATCTTTGAGGTGAAGAATGATGCAAGATCCTGAACAGCAAGGGAAGAGGGCGGAGGAGGGAAGGGGGTTTAAGAAGGGAGTCGAAAGTAGAGAAGAGGTGGTGAGGGTCACGAGAGAAAGATTAGTTCCAAGAGGCATAATAGCATTGTCTAGCTAGGGAGATAGCTGAGGAGAGGAAGGAGAGGGAGAATTTGTAGTGTAGGAAGTCCGGAAGGGAGCTGGATTTGCGCCAGAGGTGTTTGGCAGCCCGGGTGCAGGAGCAGAGATAGCGGACGTTAGGGGTGAGCCAGGGGCGGGGATTTGGGGACCAGATGGGGCGGGAAGAGAGGGGGGCAAGAGAGTCAAGGGTCGAGGAGAGAGAGGTGTTGAGAGCGCACATGGCAGAGTCAGGGGAGGAGGAGAAAATGGAGGGGAGGAGGGGGGATAGAGAGGAGGCAAACTCCATGAGGGTAAAAGCTTGCATATTACAGAAGGGATGCGGGGAGGAGGAGGAGGAGGGAGGTCGGTGGGAGAGGCTGAAGGAGGCGAGGAAGTGATCAGAATTAGGGCAGGGATCAAAGGAGAGGTCAGCAAGAGAGCAGTTTCGTGAGAAGATGAGGTCGATGGAGTGACCATCGGTATGGTGTGGGAATCGGTCCACAGATGGAGATCAAAGGAGGAGGTCAGGGAGAGAAAGCGGGAGATAGAGGGCGTGGAAGGTGAGTCGACGTGAATGTTGAAATCACCAAGAATGAGAGTGGGGGTGTCATCAGAGTGGAAGAAGGTGAGCCAGGATTCAAAGTCTGGTAGGAAATTGGAGAGGGAACCGGGAGGGCAGTAGATGACAACAACACGAAGGTGTAGAGGGGAGTATAAACGCACAGAGTGTGCCTCAAAGGAAGGGAAGGAGAGGGAGGGAGGAGGGGAAAGGGTTTTGAATTGACAGGGCTTGGCAAGGAGGAAACCCACGCCCGCCACTCCCTCTGGCCCTCAGGGCGGGGTTGGTAAGAGAATGACAGCCCCCTGGAGCATAGAGTGGCTGGGGTAACAGAGTTGGAGGGTGAGATACAGGTTTCTGTAAGAGCAAGGAGTTGAAAGAGGAAGAGATCTTGGACGAAGGGGGCTTTAGTCACGGAGGAGCAGCAGTTCCAGAGGGAGCAGGAGAAAGGTAATTGGTTTTGGGGAAGGCATGGGATGCGGATGAGATTAGGGGATATGGAGTGGCTGGGTATGCAGGGTTTGGGTCTCGCACGGGCCTCACACCAGTCCCAACGGGCTGTGGAGTATCTGGGTGTGGAAGGTCTTGGTGACGGAAAGTGGGGGTGGGTGGGTGAAGGCTTACAGGGAATGGGCAAGGGGGGATGAGGGTGTGGAGGGGGAATGGGCATGGGTGTGAATAAGGGGTTGGTTGGTTGGAGAAAGGCCACTGGTGGAGGGAGAGGGAGAAGGAGGGGAGCCATGAGAAGGGTGAGAAGGAGGGGGGAGATAGAGGGCGAGGAGACAAGGGAAGTATGGGAAGACATCATAGGTGGTAACAGTCTGGGCAGCAAAGGGAAACCAGACCTGAGGGTGTCACAGGAGCGAGTGCACGATAGACAGCGGTGACAGCAGTGATGGTCAGAGGCGGCTGTGTGGCGTGGGCATTGTCAGGGGGTGGCTCCTTGCTGTCCTCGCACCGGTCTCACAACGGCCACAAAACAGCCACAAAACGGCCAGCGCCCTTTTGTCATCGTCCTTCCTGTCTGTCCCAGGGGTGTGTGGACTCTCTCACCTGAGAGGATTGGAGCAAGAGGTCAGCTGGTGATGTGGGGGGCAGGGCACTCACCCAGCCAGGGCTCTGGACACAGGGGGCGGGCGTTCAGCTTTCAGTGTCTGTCCCGGGGGGGAGGAATGGCCTCTCTCACCTGAGGGGACTGGATCAAGAGGTCAGCTGGTGCTGTGGGGGACAGGGCACCAACCCAGCCAGGGCTCTGGACACAGGGGGTGGGCATTCAGCTTTCAGTGTCTGGGCAGCAAAGGGAAACTAGGCCTGAGGGTGTCATGGGAATGAATGCACGATGGGTGGTGGTGACGGCGGCAATGGTCAGAGGTGGCTGTGTGGCATGGGCGTTGTCAGGGGGGTGGCTCCTCGCTGTCCTCACACCAGCCATGAGAAGGACCCTAGCAGTGTTGCATTACTGAATAGGGTGGGACCTGTCCTCCTTTCTCTTGTGGGCACATGGCAACCTAGCCACATTCCTAACATTCCTGAACTGAGTGACTGGTTTGTCACCACATGGCGGGGCAGAGACCTCCCGCCCTTGGACTGGGTCACAAACCAGGTGACCTCACACAGACCAATCTCAGCAGAGGGGAGATAGGGCCTTAAAAGGGACAGACCACCCCTTCTTTTCTCTCTTGCCTCTTCCTGCCTGCTCTGACATCTACAAGATCAGGGCTTCTGCCAGATCGGAACTAAGGACTGAGCCCTATGTAAGTTACCTGTACATGGAGTTATATGCCACCAGATTGCCTGTCTGAACCGTCCAGTACAGTTTAGGCAGTTGCAGATTCAAAAAGGGTCCCCATACCCTTCAAACTGGACTCTGGGACTTCCTCAATTACTTATCTTTCTTCTTACGCTTTTGTGCCTTTTTGTACCTGTTTAACCCTATAAGTAAAGCCTAAGCTTTTTTTATTCTTAACTCCATTGGGTGTGTGCGTGTGCTTACTTGCAAAGAACGCCTCTCTTCACCTGTAAGGCATAGCTACCAAAGAGGGAGAAAGAAATTCCCCTCTGGTTCTTTTAGCCCAGATAGCTTTTGACCAAGATAAGCACCTCTGGGTGGCTCCAAGGGTTCTGTCTCCTGGAAAGGGGAGAACACCAGATAAAGGGGACTAGGGTGCCTTGGGAATCTGTGGACTTATACATTTCTGGGGTTCACATATTCTGGGTTGTGTTGATTACCTCTGATTTCTGGAACCCAGGTGGTGGCAGCAAAAACTAGGTTTTTCTGGGTTTTTCCAGCTATGGGGACCCCCAGGTCAGAGATTTGGATGAACACAGTGAGGTGGGTGGCTCAGCTGTATAGTTCCCCCTTGCTGCATTTTGCCACAGCCTGGTCTCCTAGCCAACTAGCTCCAAAATGAGCCCTCCTAACACAAGTCTCTGAGGAGAGCTCCCAGTCTCCTCCCCACATCTTACCAGGTAAAACCTGAGGCAAGTTACCAACTCCAACCTAAGTCTAGATGGAACTTGACTTTGTGATGTCCCCTCTCTGTGGGTAAAGAATTGCATCATCCTTGATAATCTGTTGAGTACTTCTCCCAACTGACCAAGATTGGCCACTGTTGGTGTGAAAATCTTGTGCTCAATGGAGTATTACTCTGACTAAGTATGACACTTCTTATGTTTTAAAAAAATCAAAATACCTATGTGACCACTTTTACATGAGGTGCTTGAAGCACCTTTGGAGCCCCATAATCAAAAGGAAAGCAGCGCAGGAAGTGTTTAAATTGAGGTCTACAGAATGCACCTTTTGAAAGCCCTGCATCTGGAGCCTCCGCCGCTGAAGAGAATGGGTGGCACGTCACTTCCGGTAGTGCAAGGAGTATGTAAACAGTCCCTGCGCAGCTTTCATTTTGAATACTGGGCTCCAGAGGCGCTTCTAAGCTCCTCGTGTAAAAGTGGCCTAGATGTTTACAAAAATAATTGAGGCTAAAGTTTAAATAAAAATTTCATTTATCCACAAAAGTCCCTAAGTCACCTAGTCTTAGAAATATGGCATTAGTTTTTTTTGAAGTTGTACTAACTGACAGTGCAGCAAAGGAAGCACAATCCATGCTTTTGGAGTGCTTAATGCAAATTTTCAGCTCAGAATATTGAGTTGTTACTAGTTGTGTTTAGAATTTTTTTCAGTATGATGGATTATTATTATTTCTATAGCCCCAGCCATATACCTGGCACTGTACAATCATTAGTTGCAGGCAAGTCCCTACCACAAGGGGCTTAAAAACTAAGAGAGACATGGAAGGGCGGGGGCAAGGAAGAGGTGAACATCAGGAGAGACAAGGATACATTTATGAGGTTGCAGATGCATGAACAGGAAGGGATTAATCTGCTTATCAAAGTAAACACTATGTTCTCTGAACTCCAGTAAGTTTCAATAATGCAGTGTAAAAAAACCCCTTCATTATGTTCTGAACCATACCATTATGTTCTGGGAAATCCCTGGATTGTTTCAGCCTCATTTTCACAACCTTTTCAATTGCTTTTTGTTAGCAGACCTAAGACCTTGGAGAAATATTTCTGTGTTAACCCTTTGATCTAACAGTCAATTGCTGCACTAGTCACAGCCTCAGGACTTTACATTTGACTACCCAAATACTGCAGCAAATGAGTAGAGTGTAGACACTAAAGTTTTCCAAACTCTCCTAAAGGCTATTAAACACTACAAACTGGTTTGTCCCTTTTCCCTAAAGAAAAAACAAAACTATTTTGTCTATTTATTTATTTATTTATTTATTTATTTGCACCTCTCATTAACCTTTTACTTTTGTATCTGGGAACAGATACGGATGTGAAAATCTTGTTTTCTCTCACTCTCACACCACTTATTCTCATTCTTTTGCAAACATGACACACCACTATCTCATTCTTTCTCTTTATATTCACACATATACACAGACACACAAACACACACAATTCTCTCATTCTCTCTCCTCGAATCCAAGAGACTCCAACAGATACTAAGGATGCACAGCGGTTTGCAAAATGAGACGCACACACACCCAAGCCAAGAAGGTAACCCTCAATTCATCCCACTCATCGATTTCTAGTAGATAGCAAAGCAGCTGCAAGATTTTTAAAAACGTAAACTGCAAGACATTAATCCTTCCAAGCGCAATCAGATTATTTGTTAGAGGGCAGATTCTGAACCCCTGGCACAAACACATTAATTACCCTTTCTTGCTTAAAGCACTGTTTGCTACGTCTGTGGGACATGATAAAAATACCTTGGCAATGAATGGCTTAGTTGTATCTGCAAGTGTTATAGTAATAGAATAGTAAAAGCAAATTTCCCAGGTCATCCTAACCTCAAAGAATCATACAATTAATGGTTGATAAGGGTTCCAACTCCAACTCCCTGATCCCCCTTCTGAAAATCATAAATGCTGAGCTGAAGTCAGTCAATTAACAAGAGGGTGGTGGTGGGGTGTGTGTGTGTGAAGAAACCAGTTTTACATCAGGAGGACACTTGTAATGCTAGCAGAGAGACATCACAGTGTAGATAATAGCACCAGCTTTTTATCTAAGTTCAGGCTTAATTGTACAGAGGAAACGTGTTAGCAGTGCTACTATTTGGGTCAGACATTAAGAAGGAAGTCTCGCACATGCACACACACCCTTTCTCACAAACTGCAATCCATTGAGTTTTTGCAAGGCAATTTCCCCCTTGCATTAACACCCCCCAACTATACTAGCACCCCTTCCTATGGATGGATGGGTGGGTGGATGGATGGATGCACTTGTGATGGATGAGGATGGAGTGTGTGTCTGTGTGTGTGTGTGTGTATGATGTAAGGTGTGACTGTATGCGAGCAAGGGATGCGTGTCATGGGGTCACCCCATGAGCTGGGTGTGCATGAGAGCGAAGGATACATGGGGGATGGGGGTGAGTGGAGGATGAGGGGAGGATAGGTGGGTGCATCTCCTGAAGCCTAGGCTACACTAAAACAGCTGGTTATCACAGAAGGGCCCTCCGCTCCCCGCATGGGGGGTGGGGGTGGGGTTGCCGCGCCCCACTCTTCCCCGCACGAGAAATGGGCGCGAAATTGTGCACGGGGTTGGAAACCCCGTCGGTTCGGCCCGTGCACCACTGATTGGTGGCTCGGGCATCAGGTGTTCCAATTAGGGACTCCTGATTGGACGGTGCGGGGGCAGCTCCTCCCCTTTGCATAGGAGGGGGAGGAGGAGCAACTGCCGCCCGTGCAACTCTCTGCTCATTCGAGCAAAAAATCCCAACAGAGAAGCAGCACCCACCCACCCATCCCTTTAATACTGCGGGTTTAACCGGTTGCCACAAGGGGGCCAGGAAGGAATTTTGGAGGGCACCTCAGCAATTACGAGATGACCTTTTGTTTTGCCTTCCTCGCAGTATGGGGAATAGATTAGAAATAAATAAATAATCATACGTTTTGACTTGATTGGAAACATAATTCTATAATTGGCATGAGAATTTAAAATAGTTTAAGTTAAGCATATAATTGGTACTAATATGACAGAGGCAATTCGGAATGATAATGTTAAGGTTTTTGAATGATTATAATCTCGTCGCACTCTTGCAGGGGTCCAGTATGGTTAATAGGATTATTTGGTAGGTAGGGGTAGGTTAGATAAAAGAGTCATCTCCATAAGAGATGGAGGGCTGATACCTGATGATAAGCAGGGCATGGCTACAGCAAGATCATCCCTCTGGGAGTGGTGTCAAAGAAGGGTAAGGGCAAGCATGGCCCTCAATTCTAATGACACCATCATCCTTACTCGGGCCCGAACGGGCATATTTTTCCCCTTCGGCCTTGGCCAGGGAGCTGTTCGAAGGGGATGTTTAAATGTTCAATTTGGTGATGGCACAGGAGGGCATATCCAGGCCAGACACCTGTTTGTTAATATGTTCCACGTTTTAGGTTTAAAATACTGGACCCATAATTGCTTAGAAGCAATTCCACCAACTTCCATGATTTGTTGAATACAGAGTGCGGCCAATTTAAAATCCATATATATGTCTCTGTGTCTCATTTCCTGGGGGGTGTGTGTGTGCGTCGGCAACCCTGCTGCTGCCTAGTGAAGTATGGCATTTTGAAGTGTCTCTCTCTCTCTGAGATC
This sequence comes from Sphenodon punctatus, assembly GCA_003113815.1. NCBI lineage: Eukaryota > Metazoa > Chordata > Lepidosauria > Sphenodontia > Sphenodontidae > Sphenodon > Sphenodon punctatus. The sequence goes on along the minus strand of QEPC01011113.1, from coordinate 1,885,497 downwards.
TATGCCTGAGTATGAGCAGCACATAACAGTAACAGAGATGAGTGCAGGGACTAGGAGGTGGGGAGGTGAGTGTGAAGGAGTGTGTCTGATGTCACTGCCTGCGTATGAAAGGCTCGCTATAAACAGCACCTACCAGTTGCAGAGATTAGTGCAGGGGCTAGGAGCCAGGAAGGCGAGAAGGGATGGGCGAACAGAACCGAGTTCAGAAATTTGGTTCGGTTCAGTTCGGAAATTCAGTTTGGTTCAGAAGTTCGGTTCGGTCGACCAAACTATTTGAATTCGTTCCGAATTCCGAACTTCTGAACAAAGTTTGGAAATTCAAACCCCATTAAACTAAATGCAATATTATCTTTTAGGGATGGGCGAACAGAGCCAAGTTCAGATATTCGGTTCGGTTCAGTTCGAAAATTGAGTTTGGTTCAGAAGTTCAGTTGTTCGCCTATCCCTAGAGGCGAGTGCTTCACGCTCACCTCCTTGACACCTAGTTCCCCTATACATACTATTCCTACTCTCTCTCTCAGTGACGTGCAAATAGCACATCACACAGCTCAATAAAGCTTCAGTGTGCCTTCCTGTAGTAGAGGGGAAGCATCCAGGTGTGGAACCCTCCCAACATACCCTGTGCTACCATCCAGGAAGCCCTTCTGGGGGCTGGTGCTTCTGGCTTCCCAACGAGCATGCAAGCAAGAAACCTCTAGCATTGGCAGGTCCAAGCTTCCTCCTCACTGAGCAACTACGGGGGCATCATCTTCCCAACCCTAGAACACCACCCAGTGAAGGAGGAAAGAATACTGTGATGCAATTGTGCATGTGCAAAGAAGAATCTAAGGGGGAAACAGGGGAGACTTTAATGTCTTTGGCTTCAGTGCCAATGTCTCAATCTAGAAATTGAAATGGTTAATGATAAGCATCCCTGATAGCCCACACCACAAAAGGTTCCCCTCATGCCATGATTGATTCCTTGGCTAGCCGTTTATTTGTGTGGACATGCTACAATATGTGACTCTGTTCAGCGTTTTTACTGAGTACATGGCACAGAACTTACTTTCCTTACCCTTTTATACAGGTACTCCCAAACCCATATAAAAGCTGCCTCTTGACCGTAGTTCAATGGAAAGTAACTGTATATCATCTAGGCCAATGCTGTGCTGTGATGCAGGAGGCTAAATGCAGAAGCCATAGAGGTGTGTGCTTGTGTGCACACGCACACACGCACACGCACACACACACACGCGTGCGCGCACACACACACACACACACACACACACACACACAACAGGACGGTCTCTATTTACAATCTAAATTGGCAAGACAGCCAGAACGGCAGTAAAGTTTCTTTGTGACAGCTCTGTATGTGTGTTTTGGGAGAGGGGGTGCTGGATAGGCTGCAAGGATGCTGGCTCTCTTAAGCTCCTCCTCTACTTCCGGCTCAAGGAGACCAGCCCAGAAAGGTTACCACTCAAATCTTCCAGCCTGTCAATCGGGGAAGAGGGAGAAGCACTCCACCCGTTCTCCCTGGGGAAGACTCTGCTGCAGCCTGGCCTCCTTGCTGCTGCAATTCCATTCCTCCTCCCCCAATCTGTGCACCAGATTACCTTAAAATCATGCAATTTATAGGTGACAAAGCTCCCTATTTAAGAAATATTTAAGAAAAGGTCTATTTAAGAAAAGGACAAGACTCTCAAGTCCCCTAAACAGCTTCTCCAACCTGAATAGAGTTGTCCATTAAATTATCTCATGATTTTTAAGGTGATTTTGTGATTTTTGAAAGACTGGTGATTCGTAAAACTTCTTCAAAGTGGAAGAATCCTACCTCTAATTCTCTCTTAGTTCATAGAAACTGAGTGGCTGCTTTCCACTCTCCCACCTCCTCCCTGTTGTTCCACCTTCTCTCATGGTTTTTTTCTCTTTGGTCACTACACACACACACACACACACACACACACACACACACACACACACACACCCACACCATTACTCCTATTCCCTGTCAGAACTACAGCTCAATTTATTTTCCAGGACTCTTTCAGGGCTCCTTTGCTCTCCTTGATTGGTATTATCCCAGGGTAGCCGCCTTCTCACTCTATGATGTGGCTTATCTCCGCTCTAAGTGAGGATAAATTGATGCTCGCTTCAGCCCTAGATTTCAGCTTTGTCCCACATCAGAGGGAGTTTTGCCAACTTTAGCAGCCCTACAAAAAGTGCAACAATCAGAGCTGCAGGACAAATTTGACTTGCCGTTTTCAGAGACTCTGATGCTGTAAATGGGCACACAAATGTTCAATTCATTGGCTTAAATGGGACCCAAAACACCCTGAAAGGGGTAAATGCTGTACTAGGATTTGACCAAAAGTATTCAAAGGCACCCTTCAGTCACAATCTTGAATTTTCTGTCAACAATGCAGCCCCTCACTACTTTCAAATGAACAGCTATCATCCTGGAACTCAGTCGCTAAATTTTTAAACCAACAAAGAAGCCCCCATTTTTTAAACTCTGTATCTCAGCCATTACTCATCAGATGAAGTTGATGTTTGGACAGCAGCAACCTCTCCCACATCATATCCACACAACATAATGTCATGGTGGTACCATAACTCATCACTATTTCCAAGGGGATATAATATTCGGGCTTTATAATGGACAGTGCCCTGCACCTTAACTATACAGACACTAATGTGGCTGGATAATACGTTATTCAGCGCATCCCCCCCTCCCCCGAATCTTCATTTGTATGAAACAATTTGTTTGCTCTCAGATTCTCAGTTGAAGATAAAAAAGTAAAGTTTGTGTAAGCCAAGCTGCTTGCATTTTAAAAATGTCATGTTGAATGTTGGGGTCTCCCTCCTCTTGACAAAACACAATGCTAAGAATAAATTTGATTCAGATGGCGGGCAGTGCAATAATATAGATAGATAAATATGTACTGGCATACATTTAATAATGTTCTTTATGGCACTATAAAATAAATTGCATTTATGATGCACTTGTATCTCCTGCCAAAACAAAACAAAAAATAACACATTAAACCTGCACCCAAATGGTTCCTTTCACCTTCTATGTAAATGTATTCATCCTGAACACATACCAATAATCTACCAAGCAGAAAACTCCACTATTTTCAATTAATACACTTTGTAATATCAGCCCCTTCATCTCTGTGTGTGGTAGGGGCAAAGCAGAAATTCCACCTGTGTTCTGCAACAGGAAGAGTAAAAAAAATTTTAGTCATGTGCAAAATGGTTCAATCAGAAATCTGATCTAAATTTCTCAGCTATTACGATTTCAGAGAACTGTTCCATTTGAACCAGCCCTAATTTGTGATCTTTTGCTGGATGTTCTAACACAGGGATGGGGAATCACAGGTTTGGGAACTAAATGTATTCCACTGCTAGTTTTCATTTGGACCTTTTCCAGTTCCCGCATCAGGTCCCTGGAACTATTTCCCAACTCACAAGTACTGAAAGACGGAGAGTAGAGGTGAGGGCATACACACAAAAATAGTGGACAGATCCAGGGGACAGATCCATAATCTGGATCCCTCTCTTCCTGAGCAACCCTGCCTCCAACTTCCATGCAGGCCTCAGAGCTTGTTCTAATTTTCAAAGTGTCCCTCGGAGGGAAAAGGATTCCCACTCCTGTTCTAACATGACTGTTTCCAAACTTTTCAGTTGACCAACAGACTGCATTTAATACCATACATTTTCCAGTTAATTATGCTCTTTACTGGAAAGTGGTTAAATCCAAAATGGGTCAGATACGAAAGAAGTCATGTCCATTACCTGATCCATGAATGGCAGGTCATGTAGTGCATTTTGGACAGGTATACCCATTTTGGCAGGCACAGTTAAATCCTTCATTCCTTACAAAGTCTTTGAATTCTTAGCAGCTGGAAAAGGGATGCATGTTTTGAACTTAAGTATCAGTACCCTCTTCTATTGAATTCAGTCATTCATCCGGAGAGAGAAGAGTCCTGCTGCTGCGTGTCAAGCTTCCTTTTCCAAAGGCAGGAGCGAAAGTTAGTGCTGAACTATGAGTGTTAACAAACTTGATGGTGGCCCTCTGTGACTAGCAGGCCACAATCATATTTGTTAAGGGGCATCCATATGTTTGCCCTAGAGTTTCACTGGGCATGATGGCAGCTAGTCCGAGCTAGCCACCAGCTAGCCACCACCATGTCCATGCACCATGCAAAGGCCTGGTCCAGAGTGACCCCCATGACAGGCAGCCATGGCAGCTGTCATTGCCCCCATGGCCAACTGTCATGGGGGGAGGTGGGGCACTGGGCTCAGCACAGGGGAAGGGCTGGCCACACATTAAGAAACATTCACATGGCTGGACCCAATCCTGACCGTGGTGCGAGCAGCAGGGATGTGCAAATGCGGTTCGGATCTTTGGAGTTCGGACCAAACTCGGTCTGTTCAGACATCCGAACTGAACATCCGAACCGAACTTGAAAACGGCCAAACAGTTCAGTCATGTTTGGGTGAGTTCAGATGAGTTCAGGGGTGGGAAAAATGTGACTTTGGGCAGGGAAAAAGTGACTGGAAGGGGGAGGCAGCTGAGGAGCAGACTTCCTGGCACCAGGGGTGGAGACCAGGGGTTGTTTCAGGGCCAAATGATACTGATACCATAAAAATATCTTCGAATTCAGTATCGGTATCGATAGCGCTATTTTCGAATGTTCGGCCAACGTTGGCCGAACCGAACTCCACCAAACCAAACAACTGAACCCAAACTCGGGTTTCGAACCAAACAACCAAATGTCCGAACATCCGAACCGCGTTCTTTTCGCACATCCCTAGCGAGCAGCACGCCGGTCCAGATTGTGACATGAAGGTAAATTGACACCATCATGTAAGTTTTCACCCATAGTCTAACTTCAAAGAGGTCAGGTTTGTTTATGTAGAAATACATGTCAAAATAATCTGGGGGTTGTAGTTGATCACAAACTGAACATGAATCAGCAGTGTGATGCAACAGCAAAAAAAGGCTAATGCAATTTTAGGCTGCATTAACAGAAGCATTGTTTCCAAGTCATGAGAAGCAACAGTTCCACTCTATTCTGCACTGCTCAGACCTCATCTGGAGTACATTGTACAGTTCTGGGCAGTGCACTTTAAGAAGGACATCAACAAATTGGAACGGGTTCAGAGGAAGGTGACAAAGATAGTCAGGACTCGGAATCTGGAAATCAAGTCCTATGAGGAAAGGTTGAAGGAACTGGGAACGTTTAGCCTTGAGAAGGGAAGACTAAGGGGAGACATGATAGTCTTTCACTACCTAAAGGGCTGTCACAGAGAGGATGGCAAAGACTTATTTTCTCTTCCCCCTGAAAGCAAGATTAGAAATAATGGACTCAAATTACAGGAAAGCAGATTTTGATTGAATATTAGGAAGAAGTTCCTAACAGTAAGAGCTGTTTGACAGTGGAACAAATTAATTAGTGAGGTGGTTGATTCTGCTTCAGTGGAGGTTCTTAAACAGCGGCTGGACGGCCATCTGTCAGGGATGCTGTAGCTGTGTATTTCCTGCATTGAGCAGGGAGTTGGACTAGATGACCTCCAAGGTCCCTTCAAATGCTATGAATCTATAATAGTAGGTGATAGTTATCAGCCACCTCAAATGAAGTGAAGACCATCAATAGCCCATTCTCCTATTACCTAAAAGGAACTGCTAAAGAATGCAGCCTAAATGCACTGGATTTGGTGGCTCTTAGGGTATTTTCAGATGTGACGGGGCCAATTGGCCTCGTCACGGAAACAAACCTTTGATTCCCCACCGGGGCCACCGCGTCATGGGCGAACAGAATTGGTGGCAGCTCCCGGCATGGAATCGGAGAGGGGGCGGGACTGCGTGGTGCAACGTGGGGTTGCATGGCCCCGCCCCCCACGCTCCCCTGCCACCCACCCTCTGGGGAGATGGGCGGGCATCACGGCCAATGCGGCCGCAGCGCCTGCCCAAATTGACCACGGCCCAGATTCCCTGTGGAGATTCCGGGCCATGGCTGCCATCCAGATGAGACAGCTTGGTTCATCATGGTGGGGAATCACATTTGCCACACAGCGGGCCCCGGCCCCACGGGTTCAGCCGATTGCGTGGTGAATGTGATTGCCCGCCGCGATTGACCATGATGAACATCTGGGAGGGAACTTCCGTTCCCCTCATCAGACATTACGGGATCAATTTCACCATGTGCAGATTCACTGTGGTTGACTGTGATCTCATAACGTCTGAAAATACCCTTAGAGGCCACTTGTAAGTGTGCCTTTTTAAAAGGGGCGGGATCTTGCTGAAAATATCAGATACCGGTTGTACCGGATATCGGATCTCAGAATACCAGAATACTGGATTAAAATCGGTATACCTGTACCGGATTTTTTCCCATTGAAATCAATGGGCAAGTTTTCCCTTTGAAATTAATGGGAGAAAAAAGTAAAACCAAAATTTTACCTGTAAAAAAGGTAGATTCAATGACAGATTTAATTGTTTTCTTAACTGCTAACCACCAGATCACACTTTGTGCCAAGTAGCCCCCACGGCCCCCAGTAGCCCCCACGGCCACGGTCACTACTACATTTTTTCCTTTTAAAAATACCAAAATAGGGGTTTTTTCCACAGCCCTCACATCAGAAGTCAGATCATCACACACACACACACACACACACACACACACACACACACACACACACAGAGTATCACAAAAACTGCCAGTACCAGACAGACTACACTTTGTGCCCACACTGCCCAGTATCCCCCACTCCCCCAGTAGCCCCCAACGGCCACACTGCTATTTTTTTTCTTTAAGAAATAGATTTTCTTTTCCACAGCATTCAGAAGTCAGATCAGTATCAAGTCAGACAACCATGCAGTTTAGTTTGCTACTGCAATGAGAGGATGTCAGTTCCTGTCATAACACTTTGTTTTGATAATCCCACCATGATTGTGTTGACCATTTCAAATTGACAACCAACCATATATTCAGTTACAGTTCCAATGCCAAGCCAACACAATGAATTGAACATAGCAATCCCAAATTAATCCCCACAAATCAACCCTCTCTCTCCTCATTTGACCATAACCCCATGAGGACAGGCAGTGGAAGCTCTCCATCTCCCCTGAGGCAGGGCTGAAACCAGCAGCCCAACATGTGCAGTTCAGAGATTACAACATTGTAGCACTGTTTTACCCCATACCAGACCCCCAAAAGAGATCATGTTGCCATTGCCTACCTTTATTCTGAACCTCTGAATCCTCAATTTTTGTGCCCTCCTTGGCCACCTGTAGTCTTCTGAACGTGTAGGCTTCAGGACACAAGCCTAATCTTCAGGCTTGGAGAACTGGGAGGACTGAGATAGCTCCCAGTCCTGCGACAAGCCGAATCAGAAGAGAATGGGAAGAGAAGGATAGGACAGAGGAGAATAGGAGGGGAAAGGTTTTTGTTTGGGTGCACGAGAATAAGAAGGGGAAGATGGGTTCCAGTGGGGAACAGGGGAAAGAGAACTCAGTTGTTCTCTGCTGAAGCTCTCTCTTCTGCCCCGCTTTTTATACTTTCTGCAATGTCCACAGGGAGAGCGATGTGAGGCGTGGAATCCGACAAGACCTCAGAGAAATTGGAGGGGAAAATAAAAATGTGTGTGCTGTTTGTTGAATTTGAGACAGATTTTTTAATTGTGCCCCCACTGCCCCCTTAACGTTGCTCCCTCCAAAGTAGAGGTAGGTACCATGGCTGCTGGCGTTGTGAGACCTCAAGATGTACAGGGACTTCAAGGGATTTGTGGGAAGCTTGTCAGAACTCCACAGAACTCTGAAGTCCCTCTAAGTCTCTGGAGCAGTCATGGGTCATGAAGATGTTGCATTCCGTGGTGATGTGTAGAAGTCAATCCCACAGTTGGCAATGGCTGGAGTGGCTGGTGTTACAGAGGTGCCTTCCTCCAGATTCAATGTGTCCTCAGACTTTAGTTGGGCTCTGGCACATGACTCAACTAAGACCTGGGACAGAACTGTGTCTGGAGGAGGTGAAGTGATCGGCAGGTCAGTTGCTGGAGGAGAGCATTCCACCCTCCCAATGCCTTCTGTACCTCTCCTTGGTGGTGGTCCCAGGCGGTCCTATCTGAGTATCATCTGACATCTGTGCTGCAGAATAGAAAAAAATTCACCCACCTTTAACCTGGCCTTGGTTTAACCTGGCCTTGACCAGACCATATCCCGCATATGGGATAGGGGGCTGATGGGGTGGAAAGGGCCCTGCTGGGGTGCTCAACTCCAGTGGGGGTGTATATGGGATGGGGGGCTGTGGTGACTCATGTGTGTGGGGGGGTGCCCCCAGCCCCAGCAAGACGTTCTGCCATCCCAAAGTCCACTGTAGGTCTTCCTGGGGGTGGGGGCAGGTAAATTTTTAGTGTGTTTGTGTGTGTGTGCACGCACGCATATGGGATAAGGGGCTGCTGGGGTAGAAAGGGCCTTTCTAGGGCACTCCACTGCACAGAGGTGTGGACAGACCCCTGCTGTGGGACTTTCCACTCCAGTGCGTGTGTGTATGATGGGGCTGGCTGATGGGGTGGAAAGAGCCCTGCTGTGGGGCTTTCCACTACAGTGGCTGTGTGTATGGGGCTGGCTGATGGGGTGGAAAGGGCCCTGATGGGGTGCTCCACTCCAGTATATGGGATGGGGGGCTGTGGTGACTCATGTGGTGGGGGGTTCCCCCACACCAAGGAGGACATTCCGCCCCCCCAAAGCCCACTGCATGTCTTCCTGGGGGTGTGGGCAGGCAAATTTTTAGTGTGTGTGTGTGTGTGTGCGCGCACGCACATACGCATGCACACATATGGGATGGGGGGATGCTGGGATGGAAAGGGCCTTGCTTGGGCACTCCACTCCACAGAGGTGTGGACAGAGCCCAGCTGTGGGGCTTTCCACTACAGTGGCTGTGTGTATGGGGCTGACTGAAGGGGTGGAAGGAGCCCTGCTGGGGCTTTCCACTCCAGTGGGTGTGCGTTGTATGGGGCTGGCTGATGGGGTGGAAAGAGCCCACCAGTGGGTGTCTATATGGGATGGGGGCCTGATGGGGTGGAAAGTGCCCACCCAGCTGTGGCTTTCCAGTGTGTTACGCTCCTCCCAAGAGTCTGGAGGTGGAAACCTCTAGCCTCTCCCAAGCCCCGCTCTCCTCCTCACTCTCAGGGGCACCCTCCTTCACCCTCTTGTGATCCTCCAAGGAGGCTGTGGTGGTGTTGACCCTGAGCCTCCCCAGACCCCCACCCTCCTCCTTCAGGGCCCCCCTCTTTCACCCTTTTGTGCTCCTCTAAGGAGGATGGGGTGGTGGTGAGTCAGTCACCCTGAGACTCCCGATCCCCACCTTACTCCTCACATACCACCACAATGTTTCTTCGGGGGCTCTGTGGGTGAGGAGTAGGGTGGGGATTGGGAGACTCAGGGTGACAGACTCACCACCACCCCATCTTCCTTGGAGGAGCATGAGAGGGTGAAGGATGGAGGCCATGAGTGTGAAGAGGAGAGTAGGGGTCGGGGGAGGCTAGGGAATTCTACCTTAGACTCTTGGGAGGAGGGTGAGAGGGTGAAGGAGTGTGTGTGTGTGTGTGTGTGTGTGTATGCATGCGCATGCACGCACACACTGTGCAGGTCATGCGCCCCACAGGAAAATGATGGGGTTCAAGCAGAGGAACCCAAGTGGGGCTCTAAAACAGCTCCTAAGAGAGCTCTGAATTAAACGTTACCTCCTTGCCTTTCCAAGAGGAATGGGGTTCAAGGAGGGAAGAAAAATGGAATCCTTGGGAGGCCAGCTGGCAGACACCCAAGTGGCAGACGAATAATAATTCATCTGTAAATAAATGGGAATGGGAAGGAAGTAGTAAATTCAGTACTACTTTTCCCTGGTGGTGTGGTTGGACTAGGAATGCTGTCATGCTGCGGTTTATGCGCAAACCAAAGACTGCTGCTGCAAACTCGTCGATGCCACCACTGACCAATTTGCAGGCTGATGGAATTGCCTGAATCTTGTCAGGATGGACACAGGTGCAGGGGAGTGAAGGTAGCAGGAGATGAAAGCCACTGGGCTGGGCAATCAGACATCACCAGGCCCCACGTCAAGGGTATCGCCCTCCATGAACCCAAGAAGGGGAAGGTTGGCCTTGAGAAAGACCAAATGTTCCACAGTCTTTGGAACGATGTGGGCTGACGATGTCTCCAGCCACACTAAATACCCGCTCTGACGATACACTCGTTGGAGGACACGAGATGTACCGCAATGCTACCTTTGCAAGTGGGGGCCAAACTTGAATTTTCTGGGACCAGTAGGCCAAGGGGTCAGTGTCAACAGGGCAGGTGGGCTTGGCAAGATATTGAGACACAAATGTGTCTGCCATATCCTGTTCCTCCGCAGCACCACCATCATCTGCTTCCCTGCCACCTACCAAGTCTGCTAGCCCAGAAACCCACAATTTGGATGGGCCTACACTTGCAACCCCTGTAGAATCAGTACTTGCCCCTCACAGTGGGGATTCCTGCACCATGAAATACTGTCGCACCTCATCAACGAGCTTGACCCTGAAGCTTCTGAAGGATTCAACGTATGCGGTCATGGTCTTCCTGACCCATGGGTTGAGTAGCGCAGCTAGGAAATGTGGCTGACTGGCTTTCAAGGTGTTGAAATGCTGATTCAGCTCATGGACCAATTTCTTTGCCAGCACCCTCACAGACCCATGGAGGTCAGTGCAAGAGAGCACAACTTGCATACATCGAAGCAGGATCAGGAAGAGCGGTATTACCTGGCACAGACTGGCGACCTCTGAGCTAATCTCGCCAGTGGCCTAGTGAAACAGCTCCAGAACCTGTGTCAGCTGCTCCACCACTGTCCAGTTCTCCCCAGTCAGTGGTGGTGCTCCAATGCTCCACACCAAGCAAAGGGCATGCAGCACCTCCTTCTGCTCCAGGAGACGTTCCAACATCAAAACGGTGGAGTTCCACCTTGTGGCCACATCCTGTACCAGCCAGTGAAGCGGTGAGGCTAACTCCTCCTGCTTCTCTCGTAGCGCCCAGCTGGCTGAAACTGAACAATGGAAGAAGCAGGCAATCTTCCTGGCAGTTTCAAGGAGCAACTCAAAGCCCTTGGTTCCACTCAAGGCATCCTGAACAACAAGGTTCAGGAGATGCATACCACAGCCAACGTGAGTATAGCCACCACGAGTAATGGCTGCAATCATGTTTTTGGCATGATCGGTTACGAAGTAACCAACCTCGATGCTTGCACCTTGGCAGCGAACCCACCCATCCAGCATGCTGCTCACTGCATCGAGAACATTGTCTGCCATGTTCTGGATTTCAAGCACCTGGGCATGCAACAGTGCCCACCGATGCTTTCCAGTGGACACTGCTCCCCCAGTGCTGCTGCTGCTGCCCACCGCTGCGCCGGTGACAGGCAGTGGTGATGACTGCCACCAGTGTGTGGTCAATGACAAATAGGCATGGATTGCACTCTGGCTAGTCCACAGGTAAGTGGCAAAATGTACAACTGACCCCTCCACATGGGAGAACTCCGCACGGAGCCGGGACCTAACCCTCCCATACAGATATGGAAGAACCTTTGAGCGGAAGGTTTTTCAGCAAGGGACACTGTAATGGGACTCCAGCAACTGAAGCATCCATTTGAAACCGACACCCTCAACCAGGTTGAATGGCCTCTCATCCAGGGCAATCACTTCCCCAATTGCCTGGGTGATGGCTGCAGCCCGAGGGTGACTGGATGCAAATGGCATCTTCCTTTCCCAGAGCACAGCTACAGTGGGCTGTGACAAGGGCCGGGAACATGAAGGGGTGGACTGGGTGGAGCGGCCAGCGCGCCTCCTCTTGTGGGGTTGGGTGGTGGGTGTAGAACCATCACCAGCCAGCCCAGTGGTAGCAGTTGCATCAGGAGTACAAGAGGGTTCCTCCTCCACTGAACTCTCATCTACACCCTCTGCATCTGGAACCTCCCCACATTGGTGCTTGAAATGGCACTCCATAGGATCACAAATGTTCCTGTAGTGCTGTCTCAAGTGCATGCGAAGGCCAGTGGTGCCATATCTTGCGGGATCTGTACCAGTACAACTGACCTTGGCATTGCAGTGCACGCACACTACCTTGGAGGGATCTTCCACCCAGATATCAAAATGAGGCCACACCCAGGATGTGATCTTCTTCATGCTAGTTCCTGGGCGGGCAGGAGCAGCACAAATGGCAGTCAACCTCTCCAAGGTAGTGGTCCTAACACTTGCGGGAGGGGTGGTGGCAGCTGGTGCAGCAGAGAGTGTGGGTGTGGTGGGGGGCCTGAGCTGGTGTGCTAGGCTGCGTGTCGGCAAGGGGAGAGGGTGGGGAAGCCAGCACGCTAGGCTGCATGTCAGAATGGGGTGAGGGCAGGGAAGCAGGTGTCTTCATGAGGGAAAGTACCTGCGCAAATGACAGATGCACACTAGGAGGAGAAGCAGCAGCAGCAGAGGTAGCCGGCTGATGGACCACTGCACTAGAAGAGGAAGAAGGAGTCACCTTCCTCTTACTGCGAGGCAGCACCAGGGAGGAGAAAGTACCCTCCTCCCATCCCAGCCTCTTTGGTGGCTTCAAGACACGTCCAGAACCTGTAAGCTTGGATGCGCTTGAAGCTGGTGTGCTTGAGGTGGTGGCCACCGGTGGCCCTACCTCTGGTGTCTCCGTGCCTGTCTGAGTGGGCTGCCTAGGAAGAGGCTGGCCTCTTCTAGCACTCCAACTCTTGGTAGGTCTCTTCATTCCTCGACCACTCATATCGGCCATAAAAAAGAAGAGAGTACCACTGGCAACAGAGGATGGGTGTGTTGATGTGGGTGTCGGTGTGGTAGTAGCTACAGGCAAGTAGCTACCTTGGTGTGTGTGTGGCAACTGTGGGGAAGAGGCAACTATCTCCTGGGGGGGCGTGAGAGGCAACTATCTACTGGGGGGGCGCGAGAGGCAACTATCTACTGGGGGTGCGTGAGAGGCAACTATCTACTGGGGGGCACGAGGTGAGGGGGTGAAGGGGTGTGGGGATAGAGGTGGGGGTGAAGAAGGGTGTGGGGTGGAGAAGGATGTGGGGTGGAGAACTGTGGGTGGGTGTGGGGCTAAAGCAGGTGTGGGTGCGGAAGGGTGTGGGGTGGGGTGAAGGGGTGTCACTTACCCAGCGGCNGAAGGGTGTGGGGTGGAGAAGGGTGTGGGGGTGTAGAACTGTGGGTGGGTGTGGGTCTAAAGTGGGTGTGGGTGTAGAAGGGTGTGGGGTGAATTGGTGTGGGGCTAGAGGTGGAGGTGGGGTGGAGAAGGGGGTGGGGACGAGAACTGTGGGTGGGTGTGGGGCTAAAGTGGGTGTGGGTGCAGAAGGGTGCAGTGTGGGGTGAAGGGATGTGGGGCTAGAGGTGAGGGGGTGAAGTGGTGTGGGGCTAGAGGTGGGGAGTGGGGGTGGAGAACTTTGGGTGGGTGTGGGGCTAAAGCAGGTGTGGGTGCGGAAGGGTGTGGGGTGGGGTGAAGGGGTGTGGGGCTTGAGGTGGTGCATGGGGGTGGATAAGGGTGTGGTGTGGAGAACTGTGGGTGGGTGTGGGTGCGGAAGGGGGTGGGGTGGGGTGAAGGGCCTGGTATGGCACCCCATACCAGGGCAGGGCATGACCCGCCAAGAAGCAAGCAAGCAGCACCCAAGGAGGCAGTAGCTGAAAACCTCGCCGAAAAACCTGCACCTGCACAAGACAAACCATGATATGCTACAGCCAAAACTCTCAGTCTCAAGGCACCCCAGGTTCACTCCCCAAGCATCTAGCCTTGGGGCATCCCACCCCCACCAGGACAGGACCCTGGCAGCAAGCAGCAGCAACCAAAGTGAGCAGCAGACACATTGCATGCACACTCCTGTAGGACACACAGTGGCGTGGAGTTCCACAGGTGTGGAGTTCCCCCCCAAACCTCCCTCCGAAAACAAAAAACTGAAGTCCACATCAGAAAATTAGAACAACCTTGGTGCAACCCCCCCACAAAAATACATTTACCACATGACCCGAAAAGGACCCCCCCCAAAACCAAACCAAAAAGACCAAAAAACCAAAGTCCACACCAAAACAACAACCTTGGGGCAACCGCACCCATAAAAATATATTTACCACATCTCCCCAAAAGGACCCCCCCAAACCAAACCAAAAGACCAAAGTCCACACCAAAACAACAACCTTGGGGTAACCCCCACCAACACACAAAAATACATTTACCACATCCCCCCCCAAAGCCTCCCCCAAACCAAACCAAAAGACCAAAAAAATAAATAAACCCCACACCAAAGAAGTAAAACCACCACCTTGGGGCAACCCCCACCAACACACAAAATACATATTTGAGCACATTGCCCACAAATGACCCCCCAAAAAACCAAACCAAAAAGACCAAAAAAAGAAGAACACACCAAAACATTAACCTTGGGGCAACCACCCCCACCCCCTACCAACACACAAATACATCATTTATTTACCACATCCCCCCAGAAGGAAACAGGTCAGGACCTGTCTCTTATACACATCTAGATGTGTATAAGAGACAGCACCCAACACCACTATGGAGGAACCAGCCACATTTCCCCCTCCCCCATGGGCAGAACTTCAAGTTCAAAGCCTCCACCTCCATGCTCCAACATGGCCTACCAGGCCTGGCCACATGGACTGCACGCACACACACATACACACACCGGGATCCCACTGGCTCCCCATTAAATTACTTTCCTTCCCTAACCCTTGCTAAGGGGCACCAGGGGTCCCTAATAAAACCTTAAAACCCCAAAAGAAAACATTAAACTTACCAACAGTCACACAGTTGCACGCCTCCAGCAATATGTGGCAGTCCTTCATGATGCCAAGCCTGCTGTAGAAATGCCTTCCAAGCCAAAGCTCCAGAAGTTCACAGAAGGAAAAAAAAAAATCAAAGTTACTATTGGCTAACTGAGCTCACTCAGCCAAGTGCGAATCCCCAATGTCATCCCTACCCCCTCTAAAAATCTAAGGGAACCTTCAGGATTGGATACCTTGAATTCAAAAAAAGTAACCAATGCAAGGCAGGCAGTTAAAAAAGGTGCAAAATGTAACAGTTTATTACACAGGGATGGGCCAGGGAGGGACTCAACAAGTGGTAAAATAAACCTGTGCCCTCCTGTACTACCCAACTGGCAAAAAAATCCTTTTTAAAAAACTGAGATCCGAGACCAATGCAAAAAAACAGGTACAGCCTGAAATATCGGATCTCGGTTTTAAAACCGGTACTGCCTAATACCGGCAATATCGGATCTCGGGAGAACCGGTACTACCCCTACTTTTTAACCTAACATCTGGATTTCTCCAATTAAAAGTTAAGCATCTGGGCAACATATCTCCCCTCCCCCCTATAGTTCAACGTAAAACCATTTCATGAGTGATTGTGTTTCCTTCCTGTCACTGTTAACTGTTTTAACAAAATGAAATCTCAGCTCCCATTGAACCTAATGGATGCAGGATGCAACCTGAACTTTTAAACTAGGAGCTGCTCCTTCATTATTATTTTTTTAAATACACTACCAGAGATAATAATATAGAGCAGACTAGAACACATGATGGCTGGTACAATAACTACAAAGCCTAGTCACACAGCCACACTACAAATGTATCATGCAAATAGCTTTCTATCACGTTGATCGCTATGGAGCCGTTCTCCTGTGGTGGCTGAATGAAGTCCTACATTTATAGCCCTGCCTTCTATAGCGATGGTAGAATCAGGCACAAGGAAACGAGCAGTCAAAGGCTTAAGTCTAGACTGTACCATAAGCTGAATGTTTGATGGCTTGTATATGTAAATTTACTTTACGACACAATAATATAGGGCTTTTTATGTGTGATGGATTATCTGATATATAGTTACTATTCCTTTACGTGATACAGCTTTAAACCCCTGACTGTACAATAACCTTTGTGTGACAGAGTAGCCAGGAAAGTCAGCTCAAACTAAGCTAAAAGTCTGCAAAGGAGCTGGGAGAGGACCTCTGTTGGCCGCCAAGCCAGACAACGGGGGGGGGGGGGGGCGGGGAGTGGGACTCTTCCAAGGCCAGGAAGGCCAAAACCTCCAAACTTTGAGACAGATCTGATAGACAGTGTGGGACCCACAGGTAGGATCTGTCTATCTTTTGGGTATTTTGCAAACAGCCTGAAAAGAAGAAGTCTGATACAGGACATTACTTTGAATAGGCTGAGGCCTACTTTGGGACATTATGACTGTAAAGCCCATAAGAGGCAGAGACTTGCATAATCACAGCCAGGAGGCTTATGTTTATTTATTTTGATTTGGGGACCCACCTTATGTGAGAGAAGCCTCATACCCAGTGGACTGGGAGTGTTGTAAGGGGAAAAGGAATACCTGATATAAATTTCCCTGTGAGGGGCCAGTGATGATTGCTATAGCCTCAGAGCGCAAAACTGTGCTATAGACCTACTAAGGTCAGACTGTTAACACCTAGATAGGGACAAATTGTAAAATAACCCAAGAGGGCCAAGTATAGGTGGATATTTTTATGAGGTGGTTGAGAGGCAAGGCCTGTCCACACTTTGTTCAGGAGTACCATCAGAGCTATCCAAGAAAATATTTCTCTTTTTAATTTAACCATAGAGAATATTTTGGCATATTGCTCACACAAACGATTGTACATATGCAGTACAATCACTTTGTAAAACAGTGATGCTAATGCTAATGTTCTTTCAGGTTTTAATTATTTTGTCTAGCTCATGGAACCTCCAATGTACACAAAGAACTTCATTGCATACAGGAGCCTTGAGTTCCCAACCATCGTCTTGCAAAAGTGCTGCCACCAAAACTACTGCTCATTCTGTCTACCTACTTTGGTAATGGAGAAAGGCACTGCATAATTAATGTATTTACAGTTAGAGCCTTAAAAGGGTTCTTCTTGTGTGGCTCGGCAGCTGGGCCAAGGTTCTTAGGTTTTATACCACCCTTCATATGCTCAGGACCCCTCTATCAGTTGACTTAGAAAATATGTGCATATTTTTACTAAGACTGTACTGAATAGTACTTCCAGGTACTCTGGCGAGGACTCAGCAGACCTTTGGCACTGTTTCCGAAGATTCAGAATTCGGACCTGGAATTCTGGACCTCAGAAAATGTTGGAAATTGTTGTAAAGTTATTGAACCCACAGCCAAAGCAATACCCAGAAAATCAGGCTAGCAAGAGTGGGACAATTGCTCCAGAAAACAACCCCTCAAAAGTGCAACTGCATGCAGAAATCCCAAAAAAGTTAAAACCCAACAGTAGTGTACCCACAGCATGACTTATCAGCAGTGAATGCACCCACTTTAATCATAATGCCAACCAAGCATGCACAAAAATGCAGGCTAGCAAGAGACATTCACTCAGAAAAAATACAATAAACATGCAAAACAGTATGCAACTGCATGGAGAAATAAAAAAAGCCAGCAAGTCCAGGTCCCAACAGTCACAAAATTAAGAAACCAGACATTCACATCACACATCCCACTGGGGCACCCTCTTGACATGACATTGGTACTGTGGCACTGGTAATTTGAACAGGGAAGGGGAAGTGGAGCCAGGCAGAGATTTCCCAATCTGGCCTCATGGTGCCAAGTGCCAGCCAAGCAGCAGGCAGAAGCAACATAGCACCCAATTATTATTATTTTAAAAAATTGCATGGCATGGTAAAGGTAAACATAAACCCCATCCCCCAGCATTGGCCCTATGGACAGGACAGGCCAAGCCATACCAGGACAGGTACCCTTCCCACCCCCTCTGCAACCCAGCCTATTACTTACAGATTATATAGCACACAGCCAAATTCACCAAAGAAAATGTACAAAATGGCTGCAACCACTTTTATTTTGCCCTGCCAGCCAATCAAAAGCTGGCCATCTGGCTTGGCCAGCCAATCAAAACTTGCCATCTAGCTTACCATCACTCAGCTGTCCCCCCCCACAAAATATGGTAGTAAATTTCATTTCCAGGAGAAGCTCAACTGTCCACCAGCCCCTCATACATGCAGCAGTCTCCAAAGTTTTCTAAATAATGGTCTTGGTCTTTGGGACTTTGGACTTTCCAAACTGAATACTGTAAACGTTGCTGATTTCCAATGTTTTACGAAGACTGAGTTACAGCCCTAATTTGTACACACACATGATCTTCCCCATTTTAAATCCAAAATGGGTCAGATACTAAAGATCCATTACCTGATCCACGAATGGTGGGTTGAGTAGTGCATTTTGGACAGGCCTACCCATTTTGGCAGGCACTCGTGTAAACTGTAGCCCTAGTCTTGGGTATAATCTGGTTTTCATTAAAGTCAATGGAAATTAAACCATTGTTTTCAGTGGGTCAGGATAGCACCTCTTGTTGCTAAGGATGACTATATTTAAAAAGAGTTCTGTGTAAACAAACTCACACTTAAGAAACAGAAATTGGTCTAGTACATAACTACATATATAATTTTAGCTACTTTTGGTATCCTTAGATGGACACTTGCTCCACTCCTTCTCCGCCCCACCCTCAGGTGGCCTATCTGTGTAAAGGTGGGCCACTCTGGGGTGAGGCAGAGCAGGAGCAGAGCAGGCACCACCTGATCCATGCCAGCTCCACTCACTGTGCTCTGGAACATCCCAGAGCACCATGAGTGGAGCGGGCTGCCCAAACACCAGCCGGGGGCCAAAGCAGCGATCCGTCTAAAGGGTGGATGGCCACTGCAGCTTTGGTCCCAGTCAAGGGTTGCCTGGCAACCATCATAGAGCTATGGGTGGTACCCTAGTGGTGGTTGCTGATCCACCCACAGATCTATGTTGTGGGGGAAAGGGATGTGCATGGGCAAATGGTGGGCAGTGGCTGCCTCCATCTTAACCTGTCATGGCTGGAGCAGACCTGGTGGTGGCTACCCCTGGGTCCATCTAAAAACACCCTTTGTCACAACTTCTTACTTTTTGAGTGTGAGGGTGGGTGGGAATTTTTTCTTACTTTACAAAGCCTAGGTCATCCACTTATAAAACAGAAAATACCATCCTGCTTAACCATCAATTTTTTCAAAGTACTATGCCAGCACAAGCCCCACTGAAGTGAAAGCACACTAGTGCAACATTTTCAGTGGACAATAGCAATCTCATTAAGAAACGCCAAATATCCAATTACTGACAAACTATTCACAAAAAAATGGGTTTCAAATTCTTAATAGTTCATAAACCACTTGCTTCAACCAACTTAGAATAACTGAATCAAATGTTCTTGAGTAAGCTCTGAAAACAGGGGGAGGCAAGAGACAAAATCTGATTGATAGATCGATCAATAAATATATCATCCAGCCTTGTTTGTAACACTGAAAGGGTAAATGTGCTTTGCATAAATCTGTTTCCATTTACTTTAAAGGTTCTTTGATGACTTTCATGGCTCTGATTGCTAATTAACGACCATCTTAAATGCCAATATAAGTTGATATGCATTGTTATTTCTTAAAGATCAGCTGATGTCTCCTGGGAAATTTGGCAGAAGTCAACATTCTGTTTAGAAACAATGTAGCATCTTTTTAAAAATGTCCTTTTGCTTGCTCTCTCTCTTGATAGGGGCATTAATAAGGGTATTTTGTGACAGTGTGAGTTATCTCTCCTCCCTTGTTTGAGCTCTGTGTATTTTATGCCACATCATTGTGTGTATGAACAGAATACAAAAAGAGTGTAAAAGATTGTCCAATGTTTTTCTGTGCTGCAGCACTTTTCTACTAGCCTTTCCCCTTTCTTTTCTCTCCTTTTTCTTTCCTTGCTCTAGTAACCTTGAGTACTAGCTCTTTGCAGACAAGAGGAAAAGGACTGAATGCTCAAGCTATCCGGTGATTTCCCGGGGAGTCGCTAATGAGAGAAAGGAGGGTAACCTAACAAAAGGTAACATTTTACATCAAAAGGAGGCTGAGAGGGTGAGGAAAGAGAGTAGGACTGGTGAACATACAAAAGGCAGCTATGAAGAACTGTTTGCTATCTGTCTTAGCGTGGGTTTTTTTTTTTTTTTTTGTTCTCCTCACTGCTTGGGAACACTATGCCAGCCTAGGAAGTGAAATAAACTTCTTTATTTTTTTTCATTTTAAACCTGCTCAACCAACTTTATGGTTGCTTTCCCATGTCACTAAATGCCCACCATTTGCCTCTGTGAGAAATTTCAAGAGGTAAATGCTGGGGCTGGAAAATCGAGCTCTGTGTCCTCTGCATGTTAGGTGTCAAGGCTGCGTGGCTTTGTTTTCCTGCATGACACAAGCCACACGGCATTTACTTCTTGCAGTTTCTCAAGGAGGCAAACGCTGCACATTTAGTAATGCTGGAAAGTGCCCTGTGTGTTGCCTGAGTCACCACCACTTGTGTTGTCCCTGTAAAACATAGGGTATTTTCAGACATTACGTGGTCAATGCCCACCACAGTCAATTCCCTGTGGTGGCTTCGACCACGTAACGTCTGTTGGGGGGAACGGATGTTCCCCCCAGATGTTACCACGGCGTGGAATCACATTCACCACGCAAGCGGCCGAAGCGGCGTGACCGGAGGCCGTCGCGTGTTGAAGGTGATTCCCCGCCGTGGTGACCCCCACCGTCACGTCTGGATGGCGGCCACGGCCCAGAATCCCCGCAGGGATTCCAGCCCGTGGCCATAGCGGGCAAACACTGCGGCGGCATTGGCTGTGGCGGCCGCCCGTCTCCCCAGAGGGCGGGCGGCAGGGAGCATGGAGGGGGTGGGGCCGTGCAGCCGCACGTTCCGCCGTGTGGCCCTGCCCCCTGCCCGATTCCCCTCCGGGATCCCCTGGCATGTCTGTTAGGGCATGACAGGTCATCCCGGTGGGGGATCATTTCATTGATTTCATGACGGGGCCAACTGGCCCCGTCACGTCTGAAAACACCCATAGTGTCAGGAATGGGATTTAAACCCACATCACTGAGTGTTTTCAGACATGACACTAACCACACTTTAACCACACTTGAACATTTCTTATGCATGTTGCAGGGCTGCATAGGGAACCAATACAGCCCTGTAACATGCATAATAAATGTTCAAGTGTGGTTAAACTGGGGTTAGCGTCATGTCTGAAAATACCCTCTGTCACACTGAACTGAAAAGCAAAGCTTTCAAACATTAGGATCCCAACTATCATCTATTTCAAGCTACTTTTATTTTTTGTTTCGAGTAACGAAACAACTTTGCTTCATTGACTTTGTTTTGATTCACTAAAGTTGAAATCCTAAAGCAAGCGAATGTAAGTGCCATATTGGGTCAGACCAATGGTCCATTGAGCCCAGCATCTATCTCCAACAATGGCCAATCTCAGTCACTTGGGAGAAGTATCCAGCAGGTCACAATGGGGCGATCCATTCCCTTTTGTTCACCCCCTGCTCCCAACATATGTCCCTCATATCTACTGGGCTAATAGCCATTAATTGACCTACCCTCCAAGAACGTATCCAATCCTTTTTTAACCCAGCTATACTACTGGCCTCAATCACATCTTCTGACGACAGGTTCCACAGGTTAATTGTGCATTGATTGAAAAAAACCCCACTTAATTTTATTTGTTTTAAATCTGCTGCCAGTTCATTTCATGGAGTATCCCCTAGTTCTAGTATTATTATTTTTTCTGTTCTCACTGCTCGGGAAAACTATGCCAGTCTAGGAAGTAAAATAAACTCCTTTTTTTTTCATTTTAAACCTGCTCAACCAACTCTATGGTCACTTTCCCATGTTACTAAATGCCCACCACTTGCCTCTGAGAGAAACTGCAAGAGGTATAACCATTCGCTATTAATTTGTTCCACAATGCTCATCATTTTATAAACTTCTTTCATATCCCCTCTTAATAATCTTTTCCCCAAAGGTGAAAAGCCCTAACCTATCAAGTGTGTTTTTGTATGGAAGCCATTCCATACCATTTATCATTTTTGTTGCCCTTCTCTGTAACTTCCCTAATTCTACTATATCATTTTTGAAATAAGGCGACAGGAACTGCACAAAATATTCAAGGTGCAGTCACACCATAGATTTAAATATAGACTGATATTTTCAATTTTATTCTCTTTTTTTTTCTTTTTATATAACTTTTATTTTTGCATAAAACAAATACATCAAGAACCGACCAGAAGTAAACCTTCACATACGTTTTAACCTAGTCATCTTCACTGGTCATATGGTTATGTCCAACAATATTCTTACCCAATACAGTGTACAAAAATAAAACAGAAAACAGAAAGCAGAGGTTCCCCGATAACATCCCTGCGATGTACCACTACTAGATTTCCATAAAGTTCAACTTGTTTTTCTGCAGCTAGATAATCTTGATGTTCATTCATGTCCATTTCTTCTCATCCACAGCTTGTATAACAGGTGTCCAAATTTTTTCAAAGTCCTGCATCCTATTGTGAAGATCTGCATGAAATCCCTCCATGGTGTACATGTACCATATTCTGTGGGACAATTCCTCCATAGAGAGATCTTCTAGCAATTTCCAATGCCTAGCTATGATGTTTATGGCAGCTAGACAAATGATCTTGCATGAGTTCTGACAAGACTTCATGCAGTTTGTATTAGGATAGAGACCCAGTAAAGCTGTTTCCGGCCTGAAAGGAACCACCTTCCCCGCTACTTTATTAATTAGTTTCCAGACCTTACACCAAAAGAGTTGTACCTTCACACAACCCCACCAACAATGCTTATAGCTTCCTCTCTCACTACATCCCCTCCAACATAAACCTCTACTACCTGGGTCTGCAAATTTCATTCTCTCCGGTGTCAGATAGTATCTGGTAATTAACTTGATCTGAATTTCTCTGACCTCCAGGGAGATCACACATTTATTCAAATGACTCCATAGTCTCTTTTCCTCCTCCTGCTCCACAGGAATGTTCAGATCTTTCCTCCATTTCTTTATATATTCTACCGAGGAGCCATACATTATTTCTTTAAGTTCCTTATATGTTCTTCCTAGTCTACCTGGGGCTTTGTTTCTTTTAAATAGAATCTTCTCTAACTTGCGAGGTTCTCTGTTTAAACTTGCCCTATTCATTAGTGAGGTGACCATCCCCTTCAACTGTAAGTATTGAAAATTATTAACTTTCTCTTCCATCAGATCTTTCAACCTTTGTGCTGATATAAATTCCCCTACCCTGTGCAATTGTTCCATTCTGGTTATGCCCCTTTTCTTTAAAGTCGCTCTAATGTCCGGGCTATGCTCCATTCCCTTATTTGTTTAGAGTCAATTGGTGTGAAGGGGGAAAGCTCCCCTGTCAACCCCATTTTTAATTTTTTTCCTGCAGTTCTTAATCAGATTTCCTATAAAAGGATGATCTACTTCAATCTCTCTGGGAACCTTACCATTATCAACAATCAGATCTTTTAATGACTGCAACCCCAGGATTTCCTTTTCCAGAATGGCCCACTCAGGGGCCTTTTCATCATGATACCAATCATAAAGCGCCACCAACGATGCTGCCATATGGTATAACTTTATGTCAGGGACATTTAAGCCCCCTTTTTCTTTTAATTGTACTAGAACCTATTTCTTTATCCTGGTTTTTTTTCCATTCCAGACTATATCCTTCAGGAGCTCATCACTTAATTAAAAAAAAGAAGTTGGGAGCTGACTTGGGATAGCCATTAGTTTATATAAAAGTTTGGGGAGGACTATTATTATTATTATAAGCATTTGTGTAGTGCCAGCTGTGTACCTGGTGCTTTACAGAACAATAAGAATGATGTGGTCCCTGCCTACGGCTTACAATCTAATAGACATGGAGGGGGGTGGGGGGACTAGGAGTGGGGACATAGACAAGGGATAAATAACATTCAAGCAGATGTGAAGTCTCAGGTGCATGTGCTTGGCTTGGCTGCAGTTAAGCAAGAGTCTGCGGGGATGGCAGACAGTAAAAATTGAAAGGAAAGTTCTAACAGGCATCGGGAAAGGTAGCGAGGAAGAGGTGGGTTATGAGGAGGGAATTGAAGGTACGGAGGGAGGGGGTAAGGCGGATGTGGGCAGGGAGGGAGTTCTAGGCATGGGAGGAAGCAAGGGAGAAGGGATCAAGGTGGTTAGGGGAGCAGGGGAGATGAGGGAGGGGGCAGAAAAGGAGTGGAGGGTGCATGCAGGAGTGTGCAAGGAGATTAGGGCTGAGAGGTAAGGGGGAGCCAGGTTGTGAAGGCATTTATAAGTGAATACCAGGAGTTTGTGAAGGATGCGTTTGTGAAGTGGGAGCCAGTGAAGAAAGGAGAGGAGAGGCTGCATGTGGTCGAAGCGACAGGCTGAGTGGATGACCCTAGCAGCGGAGGTTTGGATAGAGATAAGGGAGGCGGGGGGGACAGGTGATAGCGAGGGAGGCCAGTAAGGAGGAGGTTCCAGTAGTCAAGACAAGAGATGACCATGGCATGAACAAGGGTTTGGACTGAGGAGACAGAGAGAAAGGGGTGAATCTGAGCAATGTTGTGGAGGGCGAAGCGACAGGACTTGGCAATGTAAGGTTTAAAGGAAAGGTGAGTATCAAAGACAAAGCTCAAGCTATGGTCTTGGGGAACAGGGCGGATGGTGACCCCGTCAATAAGGATGGACAGGGAAGAGGGAGAGGAAGGGTAGGGAGGAAACCTAAGGAGCTCAGTCTTAGCCATGTTGAGTTTGAGTTGACGTTGGGACATCCAGGCAGAGATATCAGAGAGAGAGTTAATGAGGTGAGCTTGGACAGAAGGGGAGAGAGAGGGAGTAGAGAGATAGAGTTGAGTGTCATCAGCATAGAGGTGGTATTGGAAGCTGTGGGAGGCAATGAGTTTGCCAAGGGACAGGGTGTAGATAGAGAAGAGGAGAGGGCCCAGGACAGAGCCTTGGGGAACCCCAACCGAGTGGAGGAGGGAGGAGGAGTTGGAGCACTATCAGGCACATACAGCAGTTATGTAGATTCTGCATTAACTGACTGTCCCCGTTGTGCACTAAGGGACAAATGCACTTGGAGGGATAGCCAGTTTCTAATACTTTTATGGAATTTCTCTCTGGTGGATTCTCCAATGGCTATTAAGATTTGAGCTGTCTCTGAAGCTTTTCCCACACTCAAGGCATTTATAGGGCTTTTCTCCTATGTGGATCATTTTGTATAAATTAATCTTCCCTAGCCACGACACCATCAGATTTTTCTATGGCTGTACTTCTTCCTTCAGTTTTTTTAAATAGGTGCAGGAAATTAGCAGAGTATAGATTTTTTGTGTTTTTGGCTAAAATTACCCCTAAGTATTTCAGTCCTGACTCACTGATTGGGAATGGTGATATCTTTTTTAGCTGTTCCTCTTGTTCAGCCCCTTTCTGAACAGTAACGTAAAGGATTTTTCTTTGTTAATTGAATACCCAGAGATTTTTCCAAATTTTTCCATCACCCTCATCAGTTCCGGCAGTGACTCTTTAGAGTTCATAATATATACCAGTAAATCGTCCGCATACAGTGAAAGCTTTGTTTCTTGTCCCCCCATTCTTACCCCTTTTATTTTCTCATTCTGTCTAATTGCTGCTGCTAAAACTTCCAGGACCATGTTGAATAGAAGGGGAGACAGAGGGCACCCCTGTCAAGTCACTCTCTGTAGCCAAAAAAACTCTGAGAGCTCACCATTAATTAATAGACTGGATTGCGGTTTCTTGTAGATAGCCCTGAGCCATCTCAGAAAATTACCTTCCACACCCATCTTCCCTAGGGCCTCAAAGAAAAACTTTGTCTCCACAAAATCAAATGCCTTCTCCGCATCAGCTGAGATTACTATGGAAGGCTTTTGCTGTTTGTTTAAAGCATAGATCACATTGATTGCCTTCTGGACGTTGTCCCTTCCTTGCCTTCCTGGAATGAATCCCGTTTGATTTATATGTATAATTTCTCCACTTATCGCTTTGAGTCTGTCTGCTAATACGTTAGAGAAGATTTTAATATCTGTATTCAACAGGGAGATGGGACGATAGCTGCCACACTGATCCAGGTCTCTACCTGGCTTAGGTATCAGCGTGATTGTTGCATTGTAAAAGTTCTGTGGCATTTCCCTTTCTGCTAAGATGTTATTGTATACTATTGTGAGGTGTGGCCCTAGTATCTTTGCATAGGTTTTGTAGAATTCATTCAGGAATCCATTCGGTCCTGAAGCCTTGTTGTTTTTTGAAGCTATTATTGCCTCCTGAACTTCTTTTTCAGTTATTGGGGCATTCAGGTAAGCCACTTGATCTATATTTAATTTAGGTATCTCTACTCCCTTTAAAAACTCCCTAATTTCTATCTCATTCGGATTTTGTGTGGAATATATTTTTGTATAGTAATCTAAAAATATCTGCTTTATCTGGGGGAGCTCAGTACAGCATTTCTTATTTTCATCAACCACCCTAGCTATATGTGCTTTCCTTTGCCTTGTTTTAACTAGTCTAGCCAGGGCCTTACCTGCCCTCTTGCTGTTTTCATAGAAATAAAATTTCATTCTAC
>QEPC01011113.1:1830914-1849322 GCA_003113815.1 Sphenodon punctatus | reverse complement strand
TTTTTTTGGTTCCGCTGGGGGATTGGCGTCCAGACGTTACTTTTGCTTGGTTCCCTGTGGGGGTTCGTTTGACCACGCTTCCCGGGACCTTCCCCCGGCTAGCCCGGGAAGCATGGTTGAAACTGACCCCATGTGGGTATTGAGCGTGATGAACATCTGGCGCGCGCCGTTCAGACGTTCAGGGCCCTTTGGCCCCACGGGGGGGTTGAGCGTGGTTCAGTGTGGTTCAGCGTGATCTCGTAACGTCTGAAATCACCCTAAGTTGTACTTTTGTCCACTCTAATTCAATAGCATTTATGATTTCCCTATTTTTAACTATTTCTAATTTTAAAGCTTGCGTGGGGGAAATTTATTTTGCGCTTCTAGCTTTTGTAGCTTAGCATATGTTTCCTTCTTTTTCTGTCTTTTTTCCTTAACTATTTTTGCTTGTAGGGCGATTAAATTGCCCCTGGTCACCACCTTTGCTGCCTCCCAAAGTGTTGCAGGAGATTGAACAGAGTTGGTATTTATTGCAAAAAATTCTACAATACTTTCCTGTATCTGTGCTCTGTTTCCCCCACTCTTCAGCAATGTCCTATTTAAGTTCCAGTTAAATGATTTAGGGCTTTGACTACCTGGATCTTTAAATATTGTGATCACCGCATTCTGATCTGCTAAAACAACTGGAGTTATAAAACATTTTTTCCCTTTATGTGCTTCTGTTTTAGTGGTCAGCACATGGTCAATCTGCGTGTAACTATTATGTATGGCAGAGAAGTATGTGTAATCCCTCTCAGCTCCATTTAAGTGTCTCCACAAATCTACCCATCCATATTTTTGCAGCAACCTGGGGACTTCCTTAATTTCCCTCTTTCCATCCCCCCTACTAGAATGATCCAGATCGGTTAAAGTAGCATTAAAATCCCCCTGGATTGTAATCCATCCCTTGGCTACTTCTGCTATTCTCTTAAAGGTTTCTCTGAAGAAGACTGTTTTCCCCACATTGGGCGAATACATGTTTGCTATTGTTATCCACATTCATTGCAGCTTTCCAGTTATGCAAACAAATATCCCCTCTTAATCCTTAATACATTTTTCCACCTCAAAATTATTTTTCTTGCTAAATCCTATCATAACCCTCGCTTTTTTCTTTCTGGCACAGGATGCATATAGTTCGCCAATCTTAGAGTTAGCAAATCTGGGGACATCTTTGTCAAGTAGATGTGTTTCTTGTATTAAAAAAATATCTGCCCCCTGTTCTTCCAAAAAGTCTCTCACTCTTTTCCTCTTCTGCAGTGAGTTTAAGCCTCTAACATTTATTGTAACTGTTCTAATATTAGCCACATTTGTTTTTCAGGTTATTTCTGGGTTTGAGCCCCTTACCTAGTCGATTACAGTTCTGAGAACCACTTGCCTCTTTGATTTTATCCAGTAGTCTAGCTGCCTCATATTCCAAATCATCTGTAAAGTACCCAGCTCTTGTGAAAAAAACATCCCTTTGCAATAACCATACTCTATTATAAGAACCCCTGCTTTCCCCTGTGTCATCCCTTTTATCATGGATGCCCTTCCTGCTTTTTTTGTTACCCTCTCTCCTCCCTCCCTTTCCCTGATTCCAATCCCCACCTCTCATCCTCCTTCTCCTGTTTATGGTAGGGATCCACTGAAAGCCTACACCCGGCACAAAAGCTCCAAGTGTGCCCTTCTTCCCCCACCCCCAACTCATATCATCATACTTGTTTGTATATTCTTCTTATAAATTTTAGCCAAAACCAAAAGTACAACCTTAAAACTCCTACCAAAGGCTTTGTACATTATCCCTAGAACATAGAACATTTAAAACATTCTTTGCAGTTCCCTTTAGCAGCCTTTGATTTCATCTCTGTCCTTTACTTGCTCTTTTTTTTTTTCCTGCTTCAGCTTTTTAAAGTTCTGCCAATATTCACAAGGACAGGTTTCAGCTTTGTTCTCTAGCAGTAGCTCTCGCAGGCTGGGCTGCCAGAAAGATCTCCAAATCTTCAGTAGCTTCAAAGATTTTTTCCCCCCCATTTTCAAAAATCTTCATTTTTGCAGGGAACAATAGTCTTGGTCTCAAATTCCTTTCAATTAGTTCCCCAAAGTATTTGCTCCATTTCAGCCTCTTTTTCACTATTTCAGCCACATAGTCAGGGAACACTCTTATAACTTGTTGCTGAAAGAACAGTTTCTTCTTGGCTCTGGCAGCTCTTAAAATTTCTTCCTTGATATTATAGCTCATGAATTTTACCAGTATTGGGAGAGGTGGGTCTGAGGCCTTCTGTGGAGGGTGCCCTGTTCTGTGGGCCCTGTCTATTATGGCAGTATGGAACTGCACCTCCTCAGGAAAATTTTCCTTCAGTAAAACCCAGATTATTTCATTTATTTTTTCTGTTCCTCCTGCCTCTTTTATCCCATTGATCCTTAAATTTCCTCTACGCGAACGATTCTCAAGATGTTCACACTTTGCTAATAGGAAAGCAGTCTCCCCTTTCCATTATTCAGCTGTTCCTGAGTGATTAGGGAGTGATCTTCAAGCTCAGAGATTCTCTCTTCAGCCGCCTCTACTCTCTTTGCCATCCCCTCCAGCTTTTTATTGCCTGCTTCCACTGAAGATTTAATCTGCCACATTTCCTCTTTAAGCTCCTCTTTCATCTGCCTGAGCAACTTTTTAAATGAGTTTGAACCCTCTCTTTCCTCACCTTCTGAGCCTGATGAGGCCTGGTCAATATTAGCTTCCCACACTGTCATCCCTGCCGCCGACATTTTCTTTCCCCCACTGCAGGTCTCTCCCATTTGCTTTGTCTCAGCGGTTTGGCTCTTGTGACAAAACCGCTCCAGGGCATTCACCTGCGATAGTTTTTGACGAGGTTTATTTCTCCCAGTCATCACCGGTCTGTTTAGGTTTTTTTTCTTTTTTTATACACTGTTTTGGCTAGCTTTTTGAGCTGGGGGGAGCGGAGTCCAGGCAGCTTCCAGCTGCTAGCTTAGATGCATGTGCAGATCCCTATTCAATTTTATTCTCTATCCCTTTCCAAATAATTCCTAACATCCTCTTTGCTTTTGACCACCACCACACACTGAGCTGATTTTCAACGTATTGCCCACAATGATGCCAAGATTCTTCTCATAAGTGGTAACTTCTAATTTAGGACCCAGCATTGTGTACACATACTTTGGATTATTTTTCCCTATGTGGATCACTTTGCATTTGTCAACATTGCATTTCATCTGCCATTTAGATGCCCATTCACCCAGTCTCACAAGATTGTCCTGCAATGTTTTACAGTCTGCTCCGATTTTAACTACCTTGAATAAATTTGTGCCATCTGCAAATTTGATCACCTCACCTTTTACTCCCTTTTCCAGCTCATTAATGAATATATTAAACAGCACCGGTCCCAGTACATATTGCTGGGGCACTCCACTATTTACTTCTCTCTGTTGTGAAAACTGACCATTTATTCCTACTCTTTGGGTACAGACACAGGAGACACTTATCACAGTTTGGGTAGCCTTACACTACATCAGTCGTTGTTGCCACGCGAGGCAGTGCATTGTGTGCCTGGTAACTGCCAGATGTTCACACCACAACATGGCAGGGTAAACAGCTGCTCTGCCCTGTGTCCTCATAAAAAAGCAGATGATGCAGCATGTAGCAGCCTTACCCAAAGTGGGGTAAGGTATCCTAATGCACGGTAGCGTGCCATCACTCATGAGACTGGTCCCCATCTTCCCTGCCCCATGATGAGGCCTGCCAGAAGGTTTTGAGCATTTGGGCAGTCTTCATTCCCACACGGCCACATCAAGCCCGGGGGCAGGATGGTGGGTGGGCCAGGGGAGGGGGTGGTTTGGGGCTGGGTGGCTGTCCATTTGGCCACCATCTTGGCCTACCCTGGAACATGGTAGGAGTCTGACAGTGGCCTGCCCAGATTTCCTGTGGGGCTGTGTGTGGACCATCTACCCTGCTCTCTGAACTGGCCCCACAGTGTGGCATCTGCACTTGTCTTCCATGGACCGCACAGGGATCAGTTCTACCCCAGCTCATGTGGCTACACCATTTGTTTCATATCCTTTAACCAGTTACTGATTCAAGATAGGACACTGCCTCCTATCCTATGACTATTTAATTTCCTCAAGACCTTATCAAACACTTTCTGATGATCTATATACACTATTGACCAGCTCGACCTTATCTGCATTCTTATTTATACCCACAAACAATTCCAATAGTTTTGTGAGACATGAATTCCTTTGGCTTAATCAATGTTGACTGTTTCCCCTTATGTCATGTTAATCTATATGCCTAGTAATTCTGTTCTCAACAACTGTTTCCACCAATTTGCCCAACAATGACATTGGGCTCACCAATCTGTAGTTTCTACGATCACCTAGGTACACCTTTTAAAATATTGGTGTTACATTTTCTACCTTCCAATACTCAGGTACAGTGGCAGATCTTAGTGATTCGTTAAAAAATTATCAATTGTAGGTACAAAATTCCATACCTGAGTTCCTCCAGAACTCTGGGGTGACTACCATCTGGCCCTAGTGACTTGTTACTATTGAGTTTGTCAATTTGCTCTAGACTTATTTATGTATTACATAATAAAACAAGCATCATAAAAATACACTAAAAATCCATTAAAAAACCTCATTAAGAAACCTCCCTCACCCCTAAACCTTCCCATCTCAATATCAAATCCCACCCCAACCTTCCCACCTCCTGCCAAATGTGTTGCCAAAAATAAATGTTTTGCCCTGCTGGCAAAAAATTCTCTGACTTGGGTTCTGACAGACCTGCAGGGGAAGGGAGTTCCATAGTACTGGGGCAGCAACCAAGAATGCATCTCTGTGGGCACTTGTCATGCAGACAAGATTAACATGTGGTACCCACTAGGGATGGGCGAACAGAATGGAGTTCCGAAATTTGGTTCGGTTCGGTTTGAAATTTTAGTTCAGAAATTCGGTTCAGTTCGGTTTGAAATTCGAGTTCGATTCGGAAGTTCAGTTCGGTCGACCGAACAGACCAAGTTCGGTTGACCGAACTGACCAAGCTCAGTCGAATTCCAAACTTCCGAACCAAGTTCGGCTATTCAAAACCAGGGTTTTTTGTGTGTGTTGCCACTAGGGATGTGCGAACAGAACAGAGTTCAGAAATTCGGTTCGGTTCAGTTTGAAATTCGAGTAAGGTTCGGAAGTTCGGTTCGGTCGACCGAACAGACTGAGTTTGGTCTGAACTCCGAACTTTTGAACCGCGTTCGCCCATCCCTAGTACCCACAAGAGACCACTCCAGGATGACCGCAGGGGTCGCAATGGAGCATGGAAGAAAAGACAGTCTCTCAGATATATGAGGCCCAGGTCAATCTCGGCATTGACATCGCAGAGCCCCTTGGTTCACTGAGGCACTATGGTTGTTAAAGTGTGAGGGGCAGCGGTTGGCGCAATGGTGGCGACAGTCTCCTACTGTCAGCCTCCGCCGCCAGCCCCGCAGCCCCCGACATCCTGAGGGCCCCCAGGACGCAGGCATGCAGCATGAGCCGGTGGAGCCCCCCCCCTCGTCGACTGCATCGGCCATCAATGTGGGGCCCGTGGCCACGCCCCCCCAGGGCCCGACCAGATGATTCCCCCTCCGAAGCAAGGCGCGCCCTTGGCCATGCCCCCGACGCTGCTGCGACACTCGGAGCATCTGCGAGCATGTACGGGGGCGGGGCCTTTCACATAAATGCCAGCGCTGCAGTTAGAGTGGCGCTGGTGATTGTTCGAGACCAGCTCCCTTGCATTTGTTCTTGTTGTTTGCGATTGTCTGCCTAGTACCTTCCTGACTTCTGAGCCTGAGTGAAACTCTCTTTAAGTGAATTGCCCCTTGATGTGCCTGGAGCGAGTGACGGAGCGAGTGGTGAGTGCGAGGTGTGTGAGTGTCCCCCTCCCCCTCCGTCCCTGGTCAGGGTTAGACCCTCTCCCTGGGGAGCACTGTGAACGAGTGACCCTGCCTCCTCCCTTGCAAGCCTGGGTAAAGGCCCTCACCCTGCATGGTCTCGCCCTTGCACCTCGTCCCCACCCTTCCCTCTGTACCCTGAGAGCGTGGGATAGGGAATGTGGGGGTATTGTGCGGCCTCTCGCAATCCGGGCACCCTATGATGATAGTGGCCTGTTCTCTTTCATTAGAGTTAACGGCCAACACACTATCCTGACTGGCACAAGACCCCCACGTTGTTGCCTCGCTGAGAGAGTCGCTGCTAGCCATACCCAGTGTGTGAGTGATACGAGTGGTAATCCTTCTGTGTTCTCCACCCTCCCCGGTGACACCTACTGAAGCCGACCGATTTCATCATAGAGCTAGTTTATGAGACTATATTGTAGCTTTGCAGGCAGCCAAGAAGGATTTTTTTTCTACCCTCATTGCGTCAGTTAAATCTCATTCAGCTGAGCTTTTCTAGGTAGTGAGGGGGCTGGTTGGTCCAGCCTCCCTCCACCTAAACCTGGAATCTTCCAGTGACCACTGTGACACATTTGTTGATTATTTTGCTGATCAAATTTCTTGGATTCACCATGACTTCAACGCTGCACTTATTACAATGGGAAAGCCAGAGGCTGTGGAAGCCTCGCCTTGTCCAATATCTTGGGATCAATTTCAGCAGATTTCACTTGCTAATGTAGAGGATGCCCTTGAGGCGGTTAGAGCCACCTTTTGTGAATTAGATCCATGCTCGTCCTGGCTAGTTAAGGCCTGCCAGGAGACACTGGGGCCATTGCTGGCTGGGGTGGTCAATACCTCCCTTAAGGAGGGTGGGGTGCCAGACTGCCTCAAGAAGGCAGTGGTTTGTCCCCTATTCAAAAAGCCATCTTTGGACATTGATGCTTTTTAGGGAAGGTTATTGAATGGGTAGTAGCTTGGCAGCTTCAGGAGCATCTGGACTGACTCAGCTTTCTGGATCCCTCGCAGTCCCGCTTTTGTCCAGACTATGGCACTGAGACTGCATTGGTGGCTCTGGTCAATGATCTTCACCGGGAGTCAGACCAGGGCCATTTAACCCTGTTGATTTTGTTAGATATATCAGCTGCTTTTGATACCGTTGAACACGAGTTGTTGGTGACACATCTGAGGAACCAAGCAGGGATTAGTAGGACTGTTCTTAAATGGTTTCGCTCATTCCTTTCAGGGAGAAGCCAGCGGATGGTGCTTGGAGAACATTGTTAATTTCCCCGGGACCTCTTGTGTGGAGTCCCACAGGGCTCTATTCTTTCCCCTCTCCTGTTCAAAGTGTATATGCAGACATTGAGTGAGATCGTCTGGAGTACTGGAGTTTGGTGGCATCAATATGCTGATGACACCCAACTCTATAATCACCTTTTCATGAGACCCAGACCCAGACCCATCATGCTTACACGATGTCTGGTGGCTATGGGAATCTGAATGAGGGTGAATCGACTGAGGCAGAATGCCGAGAAGATGGAGGTGATGTTAGTGGGGAAGGTGATGGATGTAGTGTCCCCCATCATTGATGGGGTCTGCCCCCCACATTGGTACCTCAGGTTAAGAGTCTGGGAGTGCTCCTCGACTTGCAGCTCCACCTAGATGCCCAGGTGGGACTGTAGCAAGGAGTGCTTTTCGCCAATTACATCTAGTGTGTTGACTTCGGCCATATATCTCAGACTCTGACCCGGCTACTATCATTCATGCTTTCATTACCTCAAGATTTGACTATTTTAACGCGCTTTATGTGGGGCTACCTATGGTGATGTTCAGAGACTGTACCTGGTGCATAATGTGGTGGCCTGCCTCCTTACGGGGATGGACAGTCGAGAGCACATTACACCAGTGCTCCGTTCTCTGCACTGGCTTCCTACAGTCTTCCAGGCCCGATTCAAGGTGCTGGTTCTTACCTATAAAGTCCTACATGGCTTGGGCCCTACCTATCTGTAGGACAGCCTCACTCCCCGTGCCCTTGACCGGCCCCTGCAGTAATTCGGGAATGCTCTTAGTGAGGTCCCCCAAGTATTTAGTGGGGCTAATATGAAGAGGGCATTCCCGGTGGCTGCTTCATGGCTATGGAATTTACTCCCGTTGGAGGCCCAGGTGGCCCCAGATCTTCCTTCGTTTCGGTGCAAATGTAAGACCTGGCTGTTCCTCCAGGCCTTTGGTGAGGGGGAGGGTGGGTTGTTTAGGGGGATGAGATGGGGTGTTTATTTATATATAAGATTTTAATTATGGGGGAGGTGATGCTCCCCTTTTACTTACTTGCTTTATTGTTTTTGGTATCTGCAGGGCCCCATGAAAACTTTATATGTTTTTATTCTTGTAATTCGTTGCGGACTGCCTATGGCAGGAGGGGCAGGGTACTAAATTTCAAAAATAAATAAATAAATAAATAAATAAATAAATAAGGGCTTCAAAGGTCAGAACCTGAAACTTGAATTGTGCCTGGAAATCTATAAGAAGCAAGTGCAGACTGTGAAGTACAGTGTAATGTGCTCGTATCAACTCTCCTCCAAAAGTAACCAGGTCACCACATTCTGTACCATCTGTAGCTTTTTGGTGGGCAATCACCAAGGGCAGCCCCATGCAGGGTGCACTGCAGTGATGAATAGGGATGGGCGAACCGAACGGAGTTCAGAAATTCGGTTTGGTTTGGTTTGAAATTCGAGTTCAGAAATTCGGTTCAGTTTGGTTTGAAACTCGAGTTCGGTTCGGAAGTTCAGTTCGGTCGTCTGAACAAACCAAGTTCGGTCGAATTCCGAACTTAAGTTCCGAACCAAGTTTGGCCATTCAAAACCAGGTTTTGTGGTGTGCATTGCCACTAGGGATGGGCGAACAGTACGGAGTTCAGAAGTTTGGTTTGAAATTCGAGTTCGGTTCGGTTGACTGAACAGGCTGAGTCCGGTCCAAACCCCGAACTTCCGAACCGTGCTCGCCCATTCCTAGTGATGCAAGCTTGGATGACAGTGGCCAAATCAGAATTGGAAAGAAAGTAATGCAGCCTCCTCAACAGAAGGAGTTGGTGAAAAACACTACTGGCTACCACAGCAAACTGGTTTTCCAGTTGCAGCAAAGGGTCCAAATGCACTCCATGACTGTGTGCCTGTGTATCCAGATGGGGTCAGACCACATTAATACCAGGAGTTCCAATCCCTTCCAAGTAACATGATTAGCCAGTCATCATCACTTCAGTCTTATTTGAATTCAGTTTAAATTGGCTAACCCTCATCCACTCCCCAACAGCAGCCAAGCCTTGGGTAAACACTGAGACTACAGGACCTTGGTCAGATGAAAAGAAGAGAGAGAGCTGGGTGTCATCAGCATAGTGATGGCACCTCACTCCAAACCTCCAAATGATCTCAACAGCTATCTCACAAACGTATCGAACAGGAGGGGAGACAGGATGGAACCCTGCGGGATACCACAGGGAATGTTCCGAGAAGATGACAAGCAATCTCCTATCACCATCCGCTGGAACCTATGCAGCAGGAATGAATGGAACCACTCAAGAACAGTCCATGCACCTCTCTTAGGTCTTGAATTCGTGACAAAAACAAATCATGATCAACTGTATCAAAGGCTGCTGAAAGTTTTAACAAGATTAACAGGGCACCTTTTGTTGATTTCCAGGCTTAGTTCATCAATGAAAGTCTCAAGCACAGTCTTTGCAGTGTACTCCGGATTAAATCCTGACTGAAATGGGTCCCAGAATCCAATAGCATTGAGGTGAGCCTGAAGCTTCTGGGCAACCACCCATTCAATAACCTTCCCTAAAAAGGTAAGGTTAGAGACAGGTTGATAGCTAGCCGGGGAGTCAACATCCAAAGATGGTTTCTTGAGAAGGAGATGGAGAACCACAGTTTTGCATGTTTCTGACAACCTACCCTGCCAAAGGGAGGGGTTTGTTACAGTTCTTCTGATTCATCATCTACAATGAATAGTTCTGGCATGGGTATCTCTCCAACATCCTCTGCAATGAAGACCAAAGCAAAGAATTCATTCAGCTTCTCTGAAATGTCCTTATCCTCTCTGAGTACCCCTTGACCTCCTGGTTATCTAATTGTCCAACTGAATCTCTAGCAGGCTTCTGGCTTCTTATGCACTTGAAAAAGTTTTTATTATTAGTTTGTGCTTCTTTATCAAGTTGCTATTCAAATTACTTTTTGGCCTGCATTATTAATGCTTTATTTCTCAATTTGGCAATGCTTATGCTCTTTTCTATTTCCCTCATTTGGACTAGCTTTCAATTTATTTTATTTATTTATTTATTTAAAAAGATTGGGGTTTTGGTCACGCTGACAGATGATTGGTCCTCTTGCTACCTTGTATTTACTTGTGCAATACATTTAATGTGGGCTTCAAAGATGGTGTTTTTAAATAGTTGCCATGAATCTTGCTCCTTTTAGTTTTCCTCTCCATTTTTGCATAGTTTCCCTTTTTAAAGTTAAATGTTACTGCAGTATTTTTATAAAGCAACTCCCTACTTTAAATTTTGTAGCAATTACCCTTCTAAAACATTAAACCTTCTGTGACTCAGAAGCTTCACTTTTGGTTGGAGAAATCCAGATCTATACCTACAAGTGGCTGCTAAGAGTCACCAAATCCAGTGCAGTTTAATATTAAATATTAATATTAAATGTTAATATTCAATATTAATTTTATTATTAATAATTATACTGTATTTATTTTTATTTTAAAAAAAATATTAATATTAATATTAATCCCCCCCATCCCCTCAGGTGAGCTGCCCATCATCCCCATCATAAGGAAATGGACACCCAGAGGGCGGAGCTGTGCAGGAGGGATTGTTCCCTAGATGCTGCTGGAATCAACTCCAGTTGTGTGACTCTGTCTCCTCCCCCCATACGCCCAGGTGAGCTGCCCATCATCACCATCATAAGGAAAGGGCCACCCAAAGGGTGGTGCCCTCTGGGCAGCGGCCAAAGGGCGAAGAGCCATTGGTAGACCAGTAGCGGATGGAGGCGGTGGAGCAGCACAACATAAAGATCCATCCGAACTCCCCCTCTGGAACCAACCCACCGGGATGCCTGTCCTCCCCTGTCACCCCCTCACTCCCCTTTTCACCCCTCTCCCCTTTCCCTTTCACCTGCTTCTTCCCCTACTCCTTTCCCCTTTCCTACTGCCCCCCACTAAGCCTATCATCTCTTTCCACCTTCCCCCCACAATTTCTTGCCCTCTGCCCCAAGACCAGTTTCCTGCCAATACCATCTCCCCCTTCCCCCAATCTTATCCCCATTCCCTGTCTTCCCCCCAATCAACTTCCATTCTCCTGTTCCCACTGGAACTGTCACTCCTCTGCTAACAAAGCCCCCTATATCCATGACCGTTTCTTCTCTCTCTCCCTTCACCTTCTCGCCTTTACTGAAACCTAAATCACCCCCACTGACTCTGTCACCCCTGACACCTTCTCCTATGGAGGTCTCTCCTTCTCCCACCAGCCCCATGCCGAAGGCCGGGGTGGTGGCGTAGGCCTCCTCCTCGCCCCTTCCTGCCAGTTCCAACCCCTCCCCCCCTCTCTCCTTCCCCTCCTTTGAAACTTACTTCGTATGCCTCTACTCCCCTCTCCACCTCCGTGTTGCTGTTATCTACTGCCCCCCAGCTCCCTCTCCTCCTTTTTCTCCAAGCTCAAGTCCTGGCTCACCCTATTCCTCTCTGATGACATCCCCACACTCATCCTTGGTGACTTCAATATCCATGTTGATGCATCCTCTCAGCCTGGCATCACCCGCTTCCTCTCCTTACCCTCTTCCTCTGACCTCCACCTCTGGACTAGCTACCCCACCCACACTGATGGTCACTCTCTTGACCTCGTGTTCTCTAGGAACTGTTCTGTCTCCGATCTCTGTTTCGAGCCCCTTCCCATGTCTGACCATTTTCTTGCCTCCTTCAACCTCTCCCTCTGCTCCCCCTCATCTTCCCTATCTCCCCATCCCTTACGCAGTCTGCAGGCTATTGTGTCCCAGGACTTTGCCTCCTCCCTCTCTCTACTTCTTCTCTCAGTTTTCTCCTCCTCCTCCCCCGACTCTGCCATCTCTGCCTTCAACTCCTCTCTCGCCTCCAAACTCAACTCCCTTACCCCCCCTCTCCTCACACCTGGCTCACTCCTGTAACCCTCGCCCTTGGCTCACCCCTACTATTCGCCATCTCCGCTCCTGCACCTGGGCTGCTGAATGCCTCTGGCACAAATCCCACTACTGCGCTGACTTCCTCCACTTCAAATTCTGCCTCTCATTGCTCAACTCTGCTATCTCCCCCACTATGCCTCACACATTGAGTCCTGCTCCCGGGACCCTCGTTGCCTCTTTTCCACATTTGACTCCCTTCTCAAGCCCCCCTGTCCTCCTCCTCCCTCTTCTCTCTCCACTCAGGATCTTGCTCACTACTTCATCTCTAAGACTGACAAGATCAGCCTGGAAATCACTTCCAAGTCCTCTCCCCCTACCACTCCCCCCGTCTTCCTCCTCTCCCCACCTCTCTCCTGTCCTCCTTCCCTCCCGCCTCCCTTGAGGAAATCTCCTCCCTGCTTACCTCCTCCAACTCCTCCACATGCCCCCTGGACCTCATTCCTTCCTGCCTCCTGACCTCCATTGCCTCCACCATTACCCCTCCATTCCTGCATATCATCAACCTCAAAAATGGCTCCTTCCCCTCTGCCTTTAAACATGCCACTGTCTCCCCCATCCTCAAAAAGTCCACTCTGGATCCCTCTGAACCCTCTAATTACCATCCTGTCTCACTCCTCCCTTTTGCTTACAAACTCCTTCAGCGGGTTATCTACTCCCTGTCACGGAAAAACATACCATACCATACCATACCATACCATTTAATTTATATCCTGCACTCATTTGAAAACGACTCGAGGCGGCTCACAAAAAAGTACATTCCTGGGTGTATTCCCACACAGGGGACCCAGCTCAATACAATATACACAAATTAACATAATATCCTAATAATACATTAATACATTAATCACATATTTATACCCCACTAATATCTCGTTCCAACACCTCCCCACACATGGGCAGGTCCCACAACAATCATTCCTGTCCCCTGCTGCTACCAGGGAACATAAGGCCAGCTCCACCACCCCCCTCTCACTGAAGGGAGCTAGCCCTACCATCTCCACATCACTAACCCCCACAATCTACACAACATCACAGGGGGTTACCCCCTGTCCTCCTCAGAACCCCATGGGGTCACACACATGTAACACGGGCCTACATGTTTGGTAAATGTGTGCTGCCAAGGGTTTCACATGTATGTAATGTTACTATACATGTACACTATGTACACTATGTAATGTCAAAGGTTCCACATGTTTGTAATGTTGAAATTGAGAACTGTAAAACTCAAATTAGGGCTCTGAGAATTGTACAACTCGAAGTAGGGCTTTGACACATCACCAGCCTACAGGAAATGCAAAGAGATAACAAGATGTGTTTTGGGGAACACTTGACAGACAGCCCTGTGATATGTAAATTGACTTCCATGTTTGCCTGGGTTGACTACGTGACCTGATACAGGATTCCCCAAAGGCAGGAAATTTGAGAAAAAGGAAGCTAAAGACTATTTAAATGAACCAGTAAGGTACAAAGAGAGATTCTTGCAAAGCTTCTTCCAGAGAACATCTACATGTGAAAGCCAGCCTGGCAATGGCAGGCTGGAGGAACATGAACTGAGAGACAGGATTTTGCTCTCTAAGCCAGGGTCAGTCATTTACCTTTATGACTGAGAAACCAGAACTTGTGGACTTTGATAGGGTAAGATTAATTTAGGAACTCAACCAGTATAAGTTAGGAATGTGTTATGTTTACTTTTCATTTCTAGTAACCACTCTGTATCAACTATCTTGTTTATGTAATCAATAAACTTACTTCTTATCTTTATGAAGAAGTGGCGGTGTCTAATATTGGAACACAAGTGAGCTACAAGAGCCCCCAAGCTCTTGCGAACCCAGAGAGTAAAGAGTCTGTAAACAGGAAGGATCGGGCCCTTGTGTGTCAAAGGGTTTCATTGTGGCGCACTTGATTTAGCCAGAGAGAGAAACTGATTCAAGAGAGCTGTGCGCAAGGGAAACTGAGTCACTCAAACCCGGTAAAGTGGGGGATGTGGACCCTCAAACCCATGACACTCCCGTTGCCTTGACCTCCTCTCCGCCAACTCGTCCCTTGACCCCCTCCAATCTGGCTTCCAACCCCTTCACTCCACTGAAACCACTCTGGCTAAGATCACCAATGATCTTCTTGTGGCTAAATCCAACCGCCTCTACTCTATTCTTGTCCTCCTTGATCTCTCTGCTGCCTTCGACACTATTGACCACTTCCTCCTGCTTGAATCGCTTCACTCCCTGGGATACCGGGACTCTCTCCTCGACTGCTTCTCTTCCTACCTTTCTGACCGCTCCTTCAATGTTTCTCTTCTTATCTCCCCCCCTCCTCCTCCCTGTCCCTCTCGGTCGGGGTTCCCCAAGGCTCTTTCCTTGACCCTCTCCTCTTCTCTATCTACACCCAGTCCCTAGGTAAATGCATTGCTTCCTATGGTTTCCATACCCCCTATACGCTGATGACACTCAACTCTATCTCTCCACTCCTTCCCTCTCCCTCTCTGTCTAAGCTCATCTCACCAACTGACTTTCTGATATTTCTGCCTGGATGTCTAAACGCCAACTTAAACTGAACATGACTAAAACTGAACTCCTTATCTTCCCTCCCAATCCTTCCTCTCCCTCTTTTCTGTCAATTGCCATTGAAGGGGTCGCCATCCTCCCTGTACCCCAAGCCTGTAGCTTGGGGTTCATATTCGACTTGCACCTCTCCTTCAAACCCTACATTGACTCGATGGCCAAATCCTGCCACTTCTCCATCCACAACATTGCTAAGATCTGCCCTTTTCTGTCCATCTCCTCTGCCAAAACTCTCATCCATGCCCTAGTCATCTCACGCCTTGACTATTGTAACCTCCTCCTTGCTGGCCTTCCCCACTCTCACCTTGCTTCCCTCATCTCTGTTCAACACTCTGCTGCCAGGATCATCCTCCTAGCACGTCATTTTGACCATGTGCAGCCTCTCCTCTCCTCTATTCCCTCCAATGACTTCCCCATCCTGAGCGTATTCTGCACAGCCTCCTCGTCTTCACCTACAAAGCCCTTCATAACCTTTCTCCCCCCTACCTCTCTGCTCTGATCTCCCTCCAAACCCCTGTTCGAGCACTCCGATCCTCTTCCATCCCCTCCCTCACCCTCCCACTCCTCCCCTGCTCCTCCAACTGCCTTTGCCTCTTCTTCCTCGCTGCCCCGCATGCCTGGAACTCCTTCCTTGCCCTCATCCACCTTGCCCCCACCCACCACACCTTCAAGTCCATCCTCAAAACCCACCTCTTCTGCTCTGCCTTTCCTAACTCCTGTTAATCACCCCCACCCAGGATTATCCCTTACTTGTTATCTGCAAACTCCTATTTACTGTAACCAAGCCAAGAATGTGTACCTGAGTTCTCGTATCCTCTTGAATGTCACATCCCATGTCTCTCCCTCTGTTCCCCCTTCCCTGTCTCCCCTTCCTCTGTCTTTAGACTATAAGCTCTTGGGCAGGGACCGTGTCTATTTTATTCTCTGTAAAGTGACAGGTACATTTCTGGAACAATATAAATAATAATAATAATAATAATAATAATAATAATTATTATTATTATTATTATTATTATTATTAATATAGATTTGCAGAGTTGTTTTAAGCAGAAAAGTCTTTCAAGGTGTTGTTTTTTTTAAATAAAACAGTACGTATTTAGGGTGCTGCATGTGAAAAGCAAGCTCCTATTTCTAACTTTTAAAGAGGTCATTCATATTAGTTGTATAAAGCCGAAGGTTTTTTGGGGGGG
Source organism: Sphenodon punctatus (assembly GCA_003113815.1). Taxonomy (NCBI): domain Eukaryota; kingdom Metazoa; phylum Chordata; class Lepidosauria; order Sphenodontia; family Sphenodontidae; genus Sphenodon; species Sphenodon punctatus. The sequence continues at coordinate 1,833,453 of QEPC01011113.1, read as the reverse complement.
AGTTCTTCCTTTTATCCTACCATGAAACTAAAGATACAAAGAATACAAACTGTTTGTTTTCCCCTCTAATTAAAACACTCAATATTTTATAAACACAATGAAACACTCTAGGGCATAAATTTTGTCACATGAATTCATACCTAGCTATGCTGATGGCATTCAGCTTTCCAACCGCATGCTTAGCAATGCAGGCACTGTGAAATATTACAACACAATTCACACCCCATCATGCCTTCCTGGCTAATTAGAAGTGCTTATGATCTTGTTATTCATACTTTGTCAAAAAGAGACAACTTAAAAAGAGACAAGGGAACATTATAGGTAGAATGGCGTTATAACAACACAAGCAGACTGTTCAAATAGTGGTTCACTTCAGGTTAGGGCCTGGAGACTGGGGAAAATAACCACTTAACTAGCAAAACTGAGGTGGATAAATAATTGGAAAGGAACTTGGCATGTTGCTTTTGTTGCTTTTGTTAAAGTTGGGCAAATGACATATCAGGGAGGTAGGAGTCAAGGGTTCCTCAGATTCTCTATATGGATGTTTAAGATCATAAGCAAAGAAGATACTTTGAAAGTCATTTCTCAGAGGCTATTAAAAGTGACATGTTTGTCAGCCCTGTAAGTATTAGCTTTTAGTAGGATAATGAAGTCTTCCTGATGTCCTGAGCCAGTGAGATCTATATGGAATAAAACACTTGTATCACAATGGTGACATAAGAAAAATATACCCTACAATATAACTGCAGACAAACTATAAGAAAATAAAACTTTCCCTACAAAATATTAGTTCCCCAGAAATCTGTTACAAAAGTCCATATCAGGAATAGGGGACAATTTTAGTTTAGGGCCCATGATGGCAATTTTAAAAATGGGTGGTAAAATAAGGAGAGATGTTGACCAACTTCACTTCAGCTTTCATATTCCATAGTTGATCTTAATTCATATAATCCAGGTTATATCAGGGGCAAAACAGAAGAATAGTCTGAGACATTCAGTGACAAAAAATGACAATGAGAAGTTCTTTGCAGAGTATGTGTTATGGGATAGCCTTCAAAATGTGGACTGCAGAAAGATATGGGTGTGGTCAAGTGATGAAAGGTAGACATAAGGAGGCAGAATACATGGTTGGGTGGATATTCAGTGCAGAGGAGGGGAGCGGAGGGTCCAGAGCCTGGACCATGGATTGGACCTGTGGATCAAGCCCCGTCTCTTGAGTGGACACCCTCATCTCTGCTGTTTTCTTCCTTAGCAAACTCCTTCATTGGTCAATAAAGTTGCTAGTTCAAGAGCTAAAGCCAGGAATTGGAAATGAGCCAAATAAAAATAATCAACAGGCTGTGTTTGTTCCACAGGATGAGGGTTGCCCACCCTGGACAATATATCTATACAATATATTTTATAGTCCCTCATCAAACAACTTAATCTGCCGTCTAGTTACTGGAGCATATTTGGTCTTTGGCTATATAATACTTTCCTCTAATATAGTAGCTGCTTTAATTACATCCTTCATTTTTATTATGTTCCCATTTATTTACTTTTATTCATTTTTATTTATGTTCCCATTTATTTATGTTCCCAGGAATGGGGGTAGGACATTACTTTAATTTGAACCCCCCTTCCCAAATAGCATTCAGTTTGTACATACAAATGGGTACTAACTATTACTTGTATGCAGAAAAGTAAAACAAACAGATCAATGTATATACAGGCATCTAGAAACAGAAAACTTCCCCTTGTAGTCACTGCAGAATTTCCTGCCCCTAAAGAGCTCAGAAAGAATATTCATTAATGTCTTCAAGCTTTAGGCTTCATTAGAAGCATCACAGAGCAGTTATTAGGCTTCCTTGAAGCATGGTACATCCCAGAGTTCCCAACCCCATAGCTACAAATAGCCATAGCTATATACCTCAAGAAATACATTCTCTTCTGGATCCTGTCAGCCCGGGCTGCTTTTGCAGGAGGGGCGAGGTATAAATTTATAAAATAAATAAATAAAATATTCTGGTTGGTTGTATCAGAATAATAAAGTAAAGCCTTTGCCTTTCCCCTCCTTTTGGGTGGTTTGGAATCGGGGAAAGACTATGGCCATAGTTGTCATTCCTTCTTTCCTCTGTCACAACTAGAGTTGAAACGAGTAACCACTACTATCCAGCATCTAGGTGGATATCTCAGTATCCATGGTATCCTGTCAGATGTCATATGGTATCTTATTTAGTATCCTGCAACTACACAATTAGCCAGATTACTGTTTAAATGCCCTCCTTCCATTCAGACTGGTTTGGTTATGTAGTAATGTGGTAAATGGTTAATATGGGAAAAGGTAATATTACCCTCTATGTGGTAGAGGGTAATATCTAGTGATGGGACCCCGGGCCCATTACCGGTTACCTGATTTACCAGTTACCGGTTCTAAGAAAACCGGATTCCCGGATTAAATCCGGTAACTGGTACCGGTTTTATTTCATTGGTTTCAATGGGGCGCTGTGTCCCCATTGAAACCAATGAAATATTAATTCCCTCCCCCTCCCAGGCTGCG
>QEPC01011113.1:1811933-1830659 GCA_003113815.1 Sphenodon punctatus | reverse complement strand
AAACAAAAAGCCAGGCTGGGCAGGGTGGGTGGGGGGTGTCCCCCCTTCCACCCGCGCAGCCTGGACTCGGGGAGGTTTTTTTTAAAAAAAACTTTATTGCTGGGGCTTTAAGTTTTTTACATTGCAGCCATTTTTAAATGGCTGCAATGTAAAAAAATCCAGTACCCCGAAATCCGGTACCGGGTCCGGATTACCGGGTCGAATCCGATAATGCCAGTACGCCCGATACCGGCATTATCGGATACTGGATTCTACCGGTTTCCCACCCCTAGTAATATCTGATATTCCATTTTGGTGGTTAACCTCTTTGGTTAGTCAAGCTATTCAGAATGTTGGATTATTAACTGTGAATAATTTTGTTCCCAGGGCCGGCCCAGGCTTGTGCCACATGTGCGGCTACACTGCGGACAGCTGGGACCCCGCACTTGCCTGGCTGGGTGGTAGGCTGCAGCCAGCTTCTCCCCCAATAAGTTCTTCTGCCTCCTCCCTGGCTCTGTTACCCATTCTTCACCTGCCTCTACTTTCTAGTAGCTCTGCAGCAGTAACAGCAGTGGGACACCAGGAGATAAAGCTGTTTGTTTACAAACAACTCCTCCCCATGTGAGTTATCAGAAGATTGTTACCTTGAAAAGAAGGTTCTTTGTGATGGCGTCCAACATTCTCACAACTGGATTGTGCATGTTCACCCTATTGAAATAATAGACCATGTGATGGTTTAGAGCTCCTCTAGTATAAAAAGCACTCTCCCCCCTCAGAATAACAGTTCCTTCACAAACCTTTCTAGGAATATAAGAAAATTCCATGCAGGGCTGGAAGAGTAGGTGTGAGAATGTTTAAAGCCGTCTCAAAGAACCTTGTTTACAAGGCAGAAACCTTCTTTTCTTTTTCAAGTGGCTACTCACAGTCTATTTTTACATGGCTCTGCTGGATGAGGAGTTCATGGGCACACCTGGGTACTCCACAGCCTTGAAGTAACACCTTTTCCCCCAGTTGCTTTGTGAATGGGGATGAGTAGGGGTGAGTGGGAATGCATGTTAGACAGGCGCGCATGTACCCTCACTCACCATGGGCATGTGCACTGTGTCATTCACATGGGGCTACCCCATCCATGAAGACGCAGAAAACTGAATGTTCATGGGTGGGAGAGGCCAATGTAAAAAGGTCCACATTCTCACAACTTTCTTATTTATACTATCTTAGGTAGGAATTTAGGATGTAAAGCAATATCTATTCTATCTTGGAAAATCTGCAAATATGGTTCTGAGATTATTATGGCTGCTATTTAACTAACACTTCTTAATGAAGTTATTGCTAACAGGAATACTGTATTTAAACCCACACCCCATAACCAGTTCATTTGCACCCCCATATAATCAATTTACACTGCCCCGGGGGCACAAATTATATGGTTATGGGTGGAGGGCAGCGTGAATTGATTAAATGGGGGTAGGGGCACAAATGCACTGGTTATGGGGTGGGGGCAGCATGAACTGATTATGGGGGCACAACTGAACTGGTTATATATATATATATATATATATAGTGGTAAATGCTCATCTGAGTAGTGGTAAATGCTCATCTGGGAAGGTGGTGGTGGTGGGAAGCATTGGGAGGCCATGCTTGTCTATGGCCACTCAGCTGAGCACCAGGTAAGGCAGCAAAGGGGTGGAAAGTCTGGGGGGGGCGGAGAAGCATGGGGAGGCCATGCTTCTCCATGGCTGCTCGGAGGGGTGGAAAATGGGAATCCTTCCTGTCCAGAGGGAGTAAATTTTATGTAAATTTACACATTTGCATAATTAGGCCCCACACTCTCCTTTAATGTAACCCACCTTCCATTTCAGTCTGTCCCCAGTTGGGAGACTGATTACAGATGGAGTTGGTGGAAAGCACTCCTGGCCTCCGCTGCCACCTGACAATCCGGCGAGGGATCCAAAAGCACTTGAAGCCTATGAACCTGAATGACCAGAATCTGAATGACCCATCAATGACAGGTCACCTCCAAGTCACAAGACAGGCCAATCATCATAACTTCAGTCTTGTCAGGATTCTGCTTCAATTGACTCACTCTCATTCAGTCCCCAGCATCAGCTAGGTATTGGGTAAGCACTGAGATGGTGGGACCTGGGTCGGATGAAAAAGAGAGGTTGAGCTGAGTTTCATCAGCATATTGATGACACCTCACTCCAAACCTCCAAATCACCTCGCTTCATTAGTAAAAAGTCAGAATTTGTTACCAGACTGAGATGTCAGACAGAAGGCCAGTGTCAGTGTTGAAGCAGAGAATACTGACAAGTAAAAAATGATGATTAATATATACCCTTAAGTGGCAGATTCTCAGACAATGATGAGTGTCAGCGTCCACCATTGTTGACTGCTGCTCTTGATATTGTGAGGGGGGGGAGGGGAAGCCACATAACTCTATCTTCTGCAAAACCATAGTGTGATACATGACAATCAATTTCATCCTATGTAAACTGGTGCTGAAATTAAAGTGCATCACATTCTCATGAGAATCCATGAGATTCTCACAAACCCAGGTAAGATTTTGTGTGTTCTTGCTGAGGTTTGCGAGAATCTTGAAAACTTCTTAAGAAACGCTCTGCACGTGCACAAAAAGACTGCGATGATAAAACTGTGGTAAGTTGACCTGGGTGCCCGTGATTGTGCTCCCTGTATACCTGTAAAAACCAACATGGCTTTAGCAAAGGGAAGTCATGCCTCAATAATCTATTCACATTTTTGAGAATGTCAACAAGCATGTGCATGGGGTGATCCAGGTCATATAGTATATTTGGATTTTCCAAAAGCATTCCTCAACGTCCCTCACCAGAGACTCTTGAGCAAGCTAAGTAGTCATGTGATAAGAGGAAGAGTCCTGATATCAACTGGTATCTGGTTAAAAGATAGGAAACAAAGGGTATGGATAATGATGGCTAAATTTACAGATGAGACCAGTTAAGACCCCAGGTAAATCATGAGAAACTACAAAGGGACCTTGCATGACTTGGTGAATGATCATTAAAATGACAAATGAAATTTAGTGATAAGTAAAAAATAATTTGCACTTGATGCTATGTTCTAATCTGGGTGCAACCACTCAGGAGCAGGATCTTGAAGTCTTTGGGTGTAAGGAGACCTCTGTATCCACCTGCTTCCAATTCCACTTTGCTTCACTTTAGATGGACCAGCAGGTGTCTGGCACCCCCACCCCCCCAACACACACACTCCCACTCAGCTGATGCTCTAAGCTGGTGGCCACAACTGACCGGGGCAATGGCCAGTGGGGCATGGAGCTTCACTGTGGGTTCGCCCACCAGACAGAAGCTCGACGCTCACCTGTTGCCTTGGGTTTGACCAGCCTGTTCCATACTGCATGCTCTGGGATCTTCAAGAGCACCACTGGTGGGACTTCCATGAAGCAGGCATAGTCTGCTCCACCTTTCTCACCTGGTGGGCAGGTTTACATGGACTGGTGAACGTAGGGGTGAAGTGGGCTGGTGCGAGCAGAAGTTAAGCTGCTGTCTGACTAAAAGCACCTATTGTAGATAGTTCTTTGAAGACATAAGTTCAGTGTGTGGCAGCAGTCAAAAAGGCAAAACAAATCACCCTCTGCGCTCGGCACGGTGAGAGTTTGGCACACACCCCTTAGGAGGAAGAAGGGGAGGACGTGCGACTCTTCGTTAGCCCTCAGGACCAGAGCCTTCAGCCATCCCTGTGGGTGCTACTGAGCCACAGCAGGAAACCGAGCAGTCAGACAGGAGTGTGGATTGGCTTTTTTCTTCCATCGACCCCCCTCCTTACACCACAGCCAACAGGTGTTGTTCCCCCTCCTCCTTATTACACATACTGTGTGCCCCTTGCTGTGTACAGGGGGTGACTGGGCCTTGCCCCCTACCCATCCCCCAGGTGACAACCTAGGCTGCCCAGCCCAGCCCAGTAAAGTTTGCTGGCCTGGTGGTCTGTTTCCTTCCCTAATCCCCTGTTCAGCCACTGTTTGCCAGGTGGGGGGGCGGGGGAGAAGGATGTCCACACTTTCCCAGGGGAGCCGACAAGGGTTGAAAAAAGAGGCAGCTATGGTGCCCAAGGGCCTGGCCAAGTAGACTCCTTGGGCCGGTCCAGCCTCTCACCCCCCCCAGCAGGAATAACAGGGAAGATCAGGGGTGGGGGCGATATTGCAGATCTTCCAGGCCCAACTACTGGGCTATCAAAACCAGATTGTGGATCTGGAGAGCTCCCAAGTGGCAGAAGCTAGTTACCTCACACAGCTAATGGCTACAAAGGGGGGCAGCCCAAACACAGACAACGAGGTCCCCCCAAGCCACTCAGTGGGGAAAGGGCCACCCAGCATGGGCAAGGGTGCCACTGGGTTTTACCTTTTCATTATAGAGACAAGGAACCTGAGCCCAGCCAACGCAGGAAGGAATTTACCCCCAGTCAGCAGGCCCAAATAGCCACATTGAGGGAAGGAATGCAGGCACTGACGGACAGCCTAGAGTTGGCCCAGAGATGGCAACAACGTGTGACATGCCGCGGCAACTATCAAAGAGCCTCCTACGATCTGTAGATGCCAGAAGGTGAGAATCAGGGGGCATGTACATGCGAATGGGAGTCTGACCATGAGAGGGTGGGGCCATCCAGATGGCACATGCCAGAGACCCCTACTAGGAAAGGCCCACACTGTGGGTGGCCACGCGGATGCCAGCCCCCATATTGTAGGCGGGGTGAGTCATGGAGGGGTGGATGCCACACTCCCTTACAGGAAAGAACAAGGCCTTTTCCATCCCACAGGCAAAGGGCAGCTGCACAAGTATGGGGCATGGAGCCATGCTGCTCAAACTGTGCCACTTGGTGCTGCGAGAAAGGGGATGAGCCCAGGCCCCTGGCAGAGGGTACACTGATGTGTCCACCCCATTAGGCAAGCATCTACTGCAGGCAACACGGGGGAAAATATGAAGCGGCGAATACATAGACATCTTCACGCTCCTCTTTAGCAACCCCATCCCCAATCCAAATGAAAAGGAGGGTAGGAAAGACTGGGAAAAATTTAGGAGGCCAAAAGTCGAACAGAACTGGACCAATTGGATGGCTTCTTTAGCATTTACCTAGGAGTGACCCTTCACAGGTTCCCAGAGCGGGGGGTGGAAATGGTAAAATATTTGGAAATTGTATGGCAGGCTTTTGACACAGGAAGCCCCGGAACTTGGCTGTGATACAATGAGGCATTCCTTCGTAGGGCAGCCAACAACCCTAGGTTGAGGTGGGATGTTCACACTCATGACTTGTGGCTGGAGTGCATTAGCAGCTCCAGCTATGCCCCCTAATCAGATAGCAGGCATGTTCTCGCCAGAGTGGGGAATGTCCAGCAGGGAGAAGGAACAAAAAACTGGAGATCTAAGCCAACCCCAGTTGGGCCCACATGCTGGGATTACAACAATGGGGGCAAATGTTTTCGCACCTCTTGCAGCTTCAAATACGTGTGCACTCAGTGAGTGGATGCCCACACAGCATCAGGATGTAACAAATTTAGGCAGTACGGGGCCAGAAGCAGGGAGGAAATGGCACTAAACAGGGCCCCTCAAGCCAAGCAGGTAGCCCCCATCCTTTAGGGAAGGGCCCCAAGTCAAGTACAGCATGAGTTCTTAAAGGCAGTCACTCATGACTACCCTGACATCATCACCGCCAAGTATGTAGTCAAAGGTTTCCGCTAGGTTTTACGATCCCAACGTTAGGCCCCGGATACCACTTAGGAGCTAAGAACTTGAAATCAATGTGAGGGAATGAACAGCTAGTCCAGGAAAAACTTGACAAAGAGGTCAGGGAAGAGAGGATTCAAGGCCCCTTCGACACTTCCCATGCCCACGCTGAGGATCTCACCTCTGGGCATCATCCCAAAGAAGGTGCCTGGTGAGTTTCACCTCATTCACCACCTTTCCTACCCAAAGGGCAAGTTGGTAAATGACGCGATACCCCAGGAGTTGTACTCAGTCAGGTACACATCATTCGACTCAGCGGTCAAAATGGTGCAGGCTTGCGGAAAAGGCACCCTATTGGCGAAGGGTGATATCAAATCTGCCTTCCGCCTGCTCCCAGTCCATCCTGATGACTTCGAGCTCTTGGGAATGGAATTCCAGGGCAAGTTCTACTTTGACAAGGCTATACCCATGGGATGCTCCATCTCTTGTGCTGCCTTTGAAAAGGTTAGCTCATTGCATGAATAGGTCACACACCAGCGAGCGGGGCGGAGCCAGATCACTTATTATTTAGACGATTTTCTCTTCACGGGAGGGGTGGGTACCAATGAATGCGGGCAACTGCTGCACACATTCCAGGAAATGGCAAGGGAGTTAGGTGTGCCTTTGGCACCAGAAAAAACAAAAGACCCAACAACCAAATTAACATATTTAGGCATAGAACTGGACACAGTGTGATCTCTCTCTAGAATACCAGAGAATAAGCTGCAGGTGCTCAAGAGCATGACAGTGGCTTTTCGATTAGCACCTAAGGTAATGGTCAGGCAGCTGTGGTAATTCGCAGGTAGTCTGAACTTCCTCTACCGAGTCATTGCCCCAGGGAGAGCATTTACGTCCCACCTGTATGCACACATTCAAAATGACCATTCCCCGCATCACTACATCAGGGTGATGAAGGAGATGCGGGAAGATTTGGCTATATGGGACATCTTTTTACAAGACTACAACCGGATCAGTTTCTGATGGCAACGGCTTCTGCTGGAATCCAAGTTGCAGATACACTCCAATGCTGCAGGCAGGCATGGTTTTGGGGTTTACTTTAGGTGAAAATGGTGCACAACTCCATGGCCAGCTCATTGGGATTGGGAGGAGACAGAAATAACATGGGATATGACATTCTTGGATTTTTTCTCCATAGTAGTGGCCGTGAGAGTGAGAGAAAGATTTCTCCAACTGGAGAATCCTGTTCTGGTGTGATAATATGGCAGTCGTTCATGTTATCAACAAATTGTCATCCAAATCAGAAAGAGTGATGAAGCTGGTACGGTTTTCGTTGTCAGGTGTTTAAGAACCAACACGTTAGGTAGGGCTCTCCAGCGACAGGATGTCGGTTGGCAGGGCAGTGCTGTTACGCTGCACCTATGATGGTAAAAGACCAACCAGAGAAGAAAGGGCGGCTGATTAAATTGTACCCCTCGGCCGATTCACAAATCTGCCCGGTTCGAGCAATAAGGGAATATTTGGGGGAAAAAACCCAGGACCTGTGCCAATTATTTAAACATGAGAACAGGGGACCCAGGGCTGGCCTTACAAATGGTGGGGCCTTGGGTGAAGACAAAATGTGGGACCTCACAGGTCCTGCCTGTGACCTATAGGCCCCGCCCACACCCCACAGACGAATACTGAGAATTCCCCCTATGAGAGCCCCCAACCACATCAGTTCAATGAAATCAATATGCAATATGAAACAACTCTTTGTTTAAAACACAAGCAACTGCCTTAAATTAGCAAGCAATTGATCCTCCATTTACAGACTCACTGCCAAATTCTAGTGCTGAACGCTAGTCTAATTGTGTTACTGTCCCCATCTAGTTACTTTCTTTCTTGCCCTGTATTTGCAAGGCTCACCCAAACCTAACTTCGAAGGCAGGCTCCCCAGTGACACCTCCAGGCACTGACTCCCACCTAGAGATATGCTACTCTCTCCTACCTGTTGCTGTTGCTTTACCCGCCAGATAGGTGCCTCAAGCTAGCTCTTTCCAGGAAAGGGGGCCCTGTGGAATGGATACAAATATTGTAGCACCATATAGGCACACACACCCAGCCCCGAACCAGACCAGGCCAGGCCAGGCCAGGCCTCACACCATGAGGCCAGGCCAGGCCTCCCCCCACCAGGCCCCCGCACTCCAGCACCAGGCTCTGTGCCCCACCCAGCCACTAGGTCTCACCACTAGCCCCACCACCACCACCAGGCCCTGTGCCCTCCCTCGTCATTAGGCCTCACCACGAGGCTAGGCCTCACCACCACCACTACCAGGCCTTGCGCCTTCCCCCCCACTAGGCCACCCAACCTGCCCTCCCCAGGAGGCTAGGCCTCACCACCACCAGCCCCCCCACCCCACCACCAGGCCCCGCTCCCCCCAGGCACCTCATGCCCACCTCACCGGAACTAAGTCAGCCTGGCCAGCCGCAGCCAGGCCTCGCCCACCCCCCCGGGCCCTGCTAGACCCAGCTTGCCTGCCCACCAAACCCCCCCCCCACCGCTAGGCCTCAGCACACTCGCCCGCAGCTCACCCTCCCCGCTGAGCCGGGCCTCCCATGAGACTAGTCCCCCCTCATGAGGCTAGGCCTCAGCGGTTGTCACAAGCCCTACCCAGCCCAGCCCGGCCAGAGGTCTCCTTCACCCCGCTCCCCCCCAGGGCCCTGAAAAAGTGAAAAACTTACCAAAAATTGGGTCCCTTCCACCTCTTCTGCTCTCGTTTCCCTGGCCACTGCCACACCACTGCCCGCTGCAGTCCTACACCACTGCTGCTCTGGGATGGTCCCACCATGCTGCACCTCGTCTCTCCTCCTTCTCTGCTCTGCCACCTCGCTGTCCAGTCCCACGCCGCTTCTCTGCCACCTGCTCTGCCACCTCCGCCACTCTGTGCTCCTTTGTCACGGCCATCTCACCTCTGCCGCTCTCCGTTGGCCCGGTCCTCACCTCCGATCGCCTTCATCGCCACCACAGCTGCTGATGCCCCCTCTGCTGCCTCCGCTTGCTCCTTCATGCTGCTGCTGCTGCTGCTGCTGGCCACTGCTGCTCCTCGCTCCTTCACTGCCATGCCTCAGTCGCAGCAAGTACAGCTCCGACCATGTCCAGGCTGCTCCGCACGCCATGGGTCCACTCCTCTCCCTCCAGGAAGTTGCTTTATGCAACTTCCTGGAGGAAGAGAGAGGAGGCAGGGTCAGGCAGGGTCACATGGACCCTGAAGCCACTCCTGCCACATCCAAGAGAGCCGAGGAGGAGGTAGGTGGGGGGCGGGGCTGCAGCGGGGCCCAGGGTTTTTAAAATTTTTACTCTTCTGGAAGACAGGACAGGGGTCCACGTGATGTTTCCTGTTTCTGCCACTGGCTGCCAGAGTGCCAGTACAGTGCCAAACTACTCCATCACCCGACCCCGACCCAAGTTTTTTTTTTAAAATCAAGCTGTAAAGCCAGCCCTGCTGCCGCTGAACCACACCCCCCTCAAGCATGGGGCCCTGGGCAGCTGCCCCTAGCCTCCCTGCAGTAAGGCCAGCCCAGAGGGGACCCCTGACTCAATATCAGTTTGGGTCTGTGCTCAGCATGTGCGTGAGGGAGCTTGGCCTTGACTCGAGCTGCTACAGTGCTCACTCATTCAGGATTGGAGCTGCATCTACAGCTGCAGGTATGGGGCTGTCCAGCCAGCACTTACAACAAATTATGAGATGGCGGTCTGGAGCATTATGGTAGGGATGGGTGAACAGATTGCAGTTCAGGTTCGGCCATTCGGTTTGGCTGCGTTCGGTTTGGCCGTTTGGTTCAGCTGTTCGGTTCGGGTTCAGCCATTCAGGAAATGTTTTTATATGGTTTTTTTTTGTTTGTTTTTTTTATGTTTTTTTGGTTTTTATTTGTTTTTTTTGTTTTTAAATGGGTTTTTTAATTTAAATTTTTAATCTAATATTACATCTATCTATCTACACTAAATCTAACTGCTATTAGCTATTCTAAATGCTATGATCTAAAGGGATTATCTAAAAATTACACAGGCCTACTCCTACAAACACTAAAACTAAACCACTAACGCTATCTCTATCACTAAGCTAACTCCTACAACTGTCTACTATCTCTAATATATATATATATCTACTATATATATATATAGTCAAGGCCAAGCTCCCTCACGCACATGCTGAGCACAGACCCAAACTGATATTGAGTCAGGGGTCCCCTCTGGGCTGGCCTTACTGCAGGGAGGCTAGGGGCAGCTGCCCAGGGCCCCATGCTTGAGGGGGGTGTGGTTCAGCGGCAGCAGGGCTGGCTTTACAGCTTGATTTTAAAAAAAAAAACTTGGGTCGGGGTCGGGTGATGGAGTAGTTTGTAGTCCTACAACTGTCTACTATCTCTAATATATATATATATTAGAGATAGTAGACAGTTGTAGGAGTTAGCTTAGTGGGATGAGGGGGAATCAAACAACACAAGGAGGTGTACAACAGTGAAATGAAACCTAAATCAATCTAAAAATCCTACTCTAAATTAATCAAAAAACAGGGGAAGGGAAGGGTATCTGGGATGGAATATATGGGAGAGGGAAAGGATTCAATGGAGGGGGGAGGGAGGAAGGAAGATTGAACACAAGGAACACAGGGAGGGATAAAAACAAAAAACACAACTAAATCTATCTAAGGAAAGCTAAATAAATGAATGAGAATATGGAGGTAGATGGGTTGTATGGGTGAAATGGGAGGAGGATGCAATGGATTGGGGAACTGGGAAATACTGGGAGAGGGAGCCTTCTGAAACGCCTGCTGTTGTGGAACAGTGACTAGCTCAGAAGGTGTTGGGAAGGAGGGAGGCAGATAGTTATGTTTCTTGCAAGCCTCTCCACCCCTGGTGCCTGGAAGTCTGCTCCTCAGCTGACTACCCCTCCCTGTCATGTTTGACCTTCCAGTGACAATTTTTTTGCCACCCAAACTCACCCGAACGCGATCCGAACTGACTGAACTGTTCAGTCATTTTGATGTTTGGAATTGAGTTTGGTTCGGTCAGTTCGTGTTCAGATTCGGGGTCGGGTTTGGTCATCTGAACAGGCTGAGTTCGGGCCAAACTCCAAACTTCCTAACCGTGTTCACCCATCCCTACATTCTGGACATACGTCAGGGATACTGAGGCACAGCTAGCAGGACAGCATACCACCACACAGGCTGCGGCTCATTCCCATGAATCATGACCACATGATTTTGTCTTTTCATGCAGACATGTCAGCACCGCAGACCAGGAAAGTAGTTTGGATTGTCGGCCATAGCATCATTCACTGGGAAGCAAAGGTGGCCGCATGCAGCTGGTGCGGCACCCAGCTGGGCCTTAGTGACTGAGCAGAAATAATATGGCTAGGTAAGCGTGGCATGCAATGGGAGCAATTTCCATGGCAAAAAATAAACATCCATTCCCTGGTATAGTAGTGATACATTTAGGGGGAAACAACCTGCCTAAGACAACAGGACTTTGGTTGACAAAGACAGCAAAGTCAGACCTCAAGTTGGTACAGAAGCGCTTCCTAGAGAGTGTGATAGTTTGATCTGACAAGTTGCAGAGAAGGGTTTGGACCAACACCAACCATCAGGGATGAGAAGACTAGGCCAGGAAACGAGCCAACAATGAAATTGGGAACTGTCTGTTCTCAAGGGGGGATAAGACCATTGCACACAATGACATTTGGAATGATAAAGATTTGTTGTACTGGTCTGAAAGGGTCCGTCTGTCAGACCCAGGATGTAATTTGTTCCTTGGGGTCCTAAAAACCAGGTTAGTCAAGATAATAGGACAAGGCAGATAAATGGTGGTGAACCAGCCAAGGAAATTTGGTGGTTCATGTGGCAGTGGGCTGAGCTAGGGGAGTTTTTTTTAAAAGGTTATCAGTTAGAACATAGGCTGAACAGAAACATCTCCTTAAGAGATGGGTAAGGTCATACATAGGTGCACAGTGCAGATGTCTGGCCATCCCAGGGTCAAGAGGTGAATGGCCAGACCCGCTGGGTGAACAAGGTGTCAAGCAGTAGCTAACGGTGTTCTAACCCTTATTTCAGCCCTCAAAAGGGGGTGTAGGCACAAACAACCCTCCCTGGCCCAGGGAAACCCGGGGATCACAGCAGAGGGTAAGTTAACGTTTGGGAATCTAGGACACAGGAGCTTTCCACTCAGGCTTAACTCGAGAATGCTGGACACATTAGACAGGTGAAAAGGGACAATCACCTGTCTTGGACAGGGAATCTCCTGGTTGTTGACAGATAGTTAAGAAAGAAGTTGAACCCTAGTTCTAGGGGGGAAGCGGGGAGGGCTACCCCTTCCCCCTTTTGGATGTATAATTGAACCAATAAAGAGTGTGGCTGGTCTATCCCATAAAATGTGTTCTCTTCTTTTTCTGGAGGTGTGTCAACAATGTTATGCATTCTTGCAAAAGGTATAGAGAAAAAAAGGGGAAGGATCATAATGCTGGTATATAAATCTTTGGTACGACCTCACCTTAAATATTGTGTTCAGTTCTGGTTGCTCCATCTGAGGAAAGATATAATAGAACTAAAAGGTTAAAAAAAGAGCAACAAAGATGATAGAAGGGATGGATCAAATTCCATATGAGGAGAGACTCAACTAGTTAGGACTGTTTAGTCTGGAGAAGAGATAATTAAGGGGTGGTGAGATATGATAGAAGTTTATAAATCTGAGTGGTGTGGAGAAAGTAAACAGAGGCGGGAGATCAGGGAAAGTAAAGCAGGGAGGAGATCAGATCCCTCATCTCTATTCACTCCCACACTTGCTTTGTCATGCATGGGGCTTCTGGCTGGTCCCATTCCACTCCTCGTCTGTTCCTGGACCCTGTTGAACTCAGCGCCATCTCTCAACTGCTCCCAGGCACCACTGAACAGCTGATCAGTGGTACTCCATTTTCCCACCTTGCTCCATCCCCAGCTGTTCCTGGCAGGAACAGAAGCCCGCACATCCTCAAAGCTCCCCCTGGACATAGGCAATGTTGGGGGAAAGTCACTCCACCTAATATGGCACCCAAGGAAGCCCAATCTCTTTTGTGCCAAAAGAGGTGTTATCTAGCCACCCCCCATTCAAAACATGCATGCCTAAACATCTGTGACAGGTCCTTTGTTTCTTCCTCACAATGGGGAAAGTGGGGACAATGGACATCCCCCGAATAAAGGGAGAAGGGAAATTATGGTGGCATGGACCTGAGCATAAATTAAGAAGCGAGTGGAAGAGAGGAGTGGTTCCTGTTATGGAGATGAAAGAGGGGGACATCAAAGACTTGGGCACATTGAAAGGAGATGGCATGATCATGTCTGCAATAGGGTTGAAATAATTAATTTGATTCTTGTGAGAATCTCATGAGAATCAAGAATCTTGCTTAAAAAGAAAAACCACTTTTTTTTTGTTTTCTCTCCTTAGATT
The DNA here is from genome assembly GCA_003113815.1 of Sphenodon punctatus. NCBI lineage: Eukaryota > Metazoa > Chordata > Lepidosauria > Sphenodontia > Sphenodontidae > Sphenodon > Sphenodon punctatus. The sequence goes on along the minus strand of QEPC01011113.1, from coordinate 1,817,511 downwards.
TTTTTCTACGTACACATACATGCACACATACATACATAGCCATGAGAAATTCAAGTTAGATAATGCTTTAATCTGTTCTTCTTCACGTGTAAATACTTTAAAAACAAATGTCGCTATAGTTCATATATACAGTAATTTAAACACATTAATCTTTTGAGATTTTCCTGCACCTCTTTTGTATTCACCAAGGATAAATTCTGTCTTTTATCCTCTAGAGGTTTCTCTCAGACATTGGATAATTTTAGACATTACAAGATCATGGTCAACCACAGTGAATCTGTGGCTGTGATTCCCGTAACGTCTGGGTGTTTTCAGACATTACGAGATCACGCTCAACCACAGTGAACCACGCTCAATACCGCGGCGGGGTCAAAGAGCCCTGAACATCTGTTAGGCAGTTGCCAGATGATCATCACACTCAATACCCACATGGGGTCAATTTCAACCATGCTTCCTGGGCTACCCAGGGCAAAATCTCGGGAAGCATGGTCAAAGAGATTCCCACCAGGAAGCAACAAAAAGTAACGTCTGGACGCCAATCCCCAGGCGGAAACAAAGAAAATGATCCCCAGCCGTGGACAATGCATGCAGCGTCACTGCCAGGCAACCAGCAACAACACAACGACTGGAGGGAGATTTAAAGGGAAATCTGCAGTAGGAAAGTGTGGTGGGATGGAGTGAGGAGGGAGGTGGAAGAGAGCAGTGGACGAGAGAGCGAGGGTGGAGGAGGAGGAGGAGGCAGTGGCAGTGGTGGAGGGAGCGAAGGAGGGGGATCCGGGGGTCATGCTGACCATGGAGGAGGTGCAGGGACAACACCCACAGCAGCAGGGGGGACACGACACCCTGGGGACATCAGCCAGAACGGGGGTGGAGGAGGCACCCAGTAAATGGGTAAGGGGAAACAAGGGCAAGGGAGCAGGGGCACCAGGGGGGGCACGGGGCAATCCCGGACTCCCACCAGGGAGGAGGTGGAAGTGGGCGCCCAGCGAGGGGACAGGGCACGCACCAAACCCTAAACCCCCCACCACCTGCCTCCCACAGACATGGAAGAGCGCCCGGGTGGACGAGCTCCCGGAGGACACCGGACCAGCCCGGGTGGAGTAGGAGGCTGAGGTGGAGGAGGAGGAGGAGGAGGAGGACAATGACGAACAACAGTGGAGAAGAGGGAGGAAGGCGTACCACAGAGGGGGCCAGTGGGGGCTCCAGGAGACTCGGGACTTCATAAGGATATGGGGGACCCTGGAGTACCAGCTGGATCTCGCGCTCAACCAGCGCAATGAGCATGTCTACCAGGACATAGTGTGGGACATGGAGGTGGCGGGGCATTAGCGCATAGCGACACAATGCCGCTCAAAGGCCAAGGAGCTAAAGAGGGGGTACAAGGTCATGCGGGACAACAATAGGCGGTCAGGACACGGAGCCCAGACCTCCCCATTCTACGATGCCCTAGACCGCATCCTGCATATGAAGGGGTCCATAGTCACCCCACGGCTCGTTGGGAGCGCTGTGGTCCAGGTCAGGGAATGGGCCAAGGTACTCACTCCCCTCGCTGCCCCCCTGGTAGACACAAACTCCAGGGCCCCGTACCCCCAGGAGGATTGCCCTGGGGCCTCCGGCACCTGCAGGCCCCCCCCGGACAGCAGCCCGGAGAGCACCCACCCCCAGGCCGGGCAGGCAGAGTCCGAGACTGGCACCCTCATTACCCTCAGTCAGTGGTCCATGGGGGAGCACTCCCACACCGAGGGGCAGGCCTCGGAAGGATCCGAGACCGACATTGAGGGTAAGCGGGTGACCCGGAAGGGGGAGGCACTGGGCCCACGGGGGCAGGGACCAAGGGAGGAATGGATGGCCCAGCCCCAGTCCGAGCCCCAGCCCCCCAATACCAAGGCGGGAGGGGGCCCAGCCCCAGGTCACCCAACTGCACACCCCAACACCCACAACCCCCCCTCCTCACCCGCAGGCCACGGGACAACCCGGAACCAGACCCAGGCATCCAAGCAGGCAGCTGCCAAGGAGACCCACCAGCAGGCTCAGGAACCAGGTGAGGCAGGCGGTCTGGTAGGGAGGGCAACCCAGGGTGCAGAGAGGAGGGGGTGGGAGGGGCCGGGGTCTGGGGGTGAGGAGGGGCCTGGTGAGCCACCCCTGCCCCATCACAGCCAGGGGGCAGGGGCCCATGTCAGGATCGGACTGACCCTAACGTACCCACAGGGCAACCCCGGCAGCAAGCATCCCCAGGTCCCGTGGCTCCATCGCAGCGCATGAGGGAGCACCGGGCACGGGTCCACAGGACGAGGGAGGACCAGGTGGAGGAGATCGTCCGGACCTCAGAGGAACAGGGGAGAGGATGATAGTGGCCGTGGACCAGATGGAGGCGGCCATCGAGCGGTCCCTGGAGCAGGCAGAGGTGAGGGATATGAGGCTCCAGGCCGAGGTGCACCTGGAGCGGAGGCGGGAGTGCCAGGAGCACAGCACGCAGGTGGAGGTGCTTGGGAACCTGTATCAGGCCATCACAGGTATGGTGCGGGAGCGCTCTGCGAAGATGGATAGGTCCCATGATATTGGGACCTCCCTGCTCCCGCACGCCGGAATGATGTGCGCCTACGTGATGGCAGCTGTGCCCCTCGGTGCCCCTGCCCCCTGCTCAGGCACTCCAGCTGGCCCCGCATCCTCAGGGGCCGCGTATCCGCCTCCTGGTGCCCCCTGCCCTCAGGAGGGTGCAGCCACCATGGGGGGCCTCCCGGGTCCAGGGTCCCAGCCCCCCTCCCCCCACACATACCCCCCCTGCCGGACCTGGAGGAGGCCCAGGACACTGCTGGGAACACAGACAGCGGGGGGGAGGGGAGCTCACAGGGATCCATGGCCCACACCGGGTGCTCACGGGGCAGACCCCGGAAATGAGGGGGGGACAGGGAGGGAGGGGGATGGTGGTGTGAGTGGGGTACTAGAGGGGCTAGGGCACTACAGGGGTGGAGGAAGAGGTGGAGGGGTCACATGTACACGTGGGTGAAATAAATGTTTTTGCACATGTATGCCTCCAGGGCCCGTATGTGGGTGATGGGGGGCACACCCCTGCAGGGGCCACCCCCGGGAACCCCAGGGGGTGGTCCAGGGCCCCCCGGGCGATATGCCTCACCAGGGCATCACGGATGCACTGGGCATAACGGTACTCCCTGGGGTTCTCGGCGTTCACATACAGGGGCACGGGGGCCCAGTGGGGCTCAGGGCCCCAGATAGCCTCTGGGCCCTGAGCTGGGCACGGGTTCTCCTCTCGTCATGGTGCACCCTGTGGGCCCTTGCAGCTCTCCAGGCCATGGAAACCAGAAGCCGGGCGGCCAGGTATACCTCCACACCAAAGAGGCACAGCTGCTCGGTGTGATTGCGGTACAACTTGGCTGCGAGCGCGAGGTGCATCCAGTAGGCAGCTACCCTGTCCCTCTCCATGGTGGTGGGGGCCCCGGACATTGTGAGATGTTTATTATGGCCCTCCGATGGGCGGCCGTGCCGGGAGCGGCCTCCAGCCAGCCGGGCCCCCCAATGGGGTGCATAGGTCTGTGGGTGTGCCCATGGTTACACGTGCTGGCTGCACATGGGTGCTCGTGCCTGCATGGGTGCGCGGTTCCGTTCGCTCCTTATGTAGCTGCATGCCTTCACCCATCAACCTCCCCCCATGCCTGTTTGCAACACTGTGGCTTTGGCGTCCCGATTAGCTGTTATGTGAGTGCTATTGTGTTGGACAGCTGTGCCGGGTCCGCACCCCATGCCTCGCTCTGTTGTGCTACAATGTTGCAGTCTGTTGCCACTTTTCCTGTCCTTGGGGCCTTTTGGAGGCCCTCCCGGCCCCGGAGGGTATGTGTGCCCCCCTGTCTATGGTGTTATTCTCCCTGTCTTGCTGGACCATGGCTGGTTGTCTGTCCACCAGGCTCCCGCTCCCCAGCCCCCATGGGGCCCCCCATATCTGGACCTTCCGCGAGACCATGTCTCTGTGCGACCTGTGGCATACCCCAGCCGTGCAACTGCTCCTGGGCAGCCTGGCCAGCCATGTGGGTGCCTTTGCGAGCTTGAGCTTGACTTCGCTACTTCGGCTATGAGGCGAGTGCTTGTGATTGCTGACTGCATGCAGACACCCTGGGGCTGGTTCGCTTCCCTGATGGACGCATCCGGGACAAGCAGTGTTCCCATGTGCCCTGGTCCAGGGCTGAGACCGTGTCTGCGCTGAGTGTGTGCGGGCTGGGCACCTACATGGTGTGCCTTGCTGAGGGTGGCCCTGCCTTGGCATTGTCCTACTTTGCCTGTGTTCACAGGGCACGTGGGTACCAGTGCACCCATGCGGTGGTGTACCACCGGCTGCTGGAGCTGGGACATTTCCTTGGCCCCCTTCTGCTGCCTGCTGTGTGTCAGAGCCTTCCGCAGCAGATCTGTAAGCCCTGTTGGGGGTGTGGTCCCATGCGGACATCCAGCTGGGTCTCTCCATGCATGATCCCTTTGAGGCCTACTACCTGATCGCCCGCCACATGTCCATGCTGGGGTACCACCGGGGCTTCATCCATTGGCCCCACCTGGTTCACCGGATGGGGCGCCCGGCCCCTGGGCCTGCAGTGGCCCCCAGTGGCTGCCTGTGAGTTCTGTTGTTCCTCCCAGCCCCCCGGTGTCCTGCCCCCATGTGGACTCCCGCCCCTGTCTGGGGGGGCCAGTCCCCGCTGGCTGCTCCCTCCCTGATGTCTCTGCCATACTGTGGTGAAGCCTGCTTCATGGGGTGCTGCTGCCCCTGCCTGTGGCCCTGGGCCCCCCTGGGCCCCACCCCCCGGTCTGCCTGTACACCCAGGGTTTCCCTCCATGGTTGCCCTCCCTGGTGCCTGGGTGTGGTGCTCTGCATGACCTCACCGACCTACCTGTGTCCAGCTACCTGTCCCCACCAGCCAGCGCTGCCACCTGCTTCCGCCCCCTGCCCCACTTGGGTGCTTGTGTGACCTGGGGGTTCCGGCACCCCCAGACTGGCCCTCGATGCTTCCTCTGGGGGTGTGTGTGCGTCCTTGGACCTGCAGCGCTGCACCAGCTGTCCTGGCTGCCCTCCATCGGCCCCTCAGTGAGTGTGGGGTCTCCATGTGCCTCCTGGACCGTTCCCGCCTGGCTCGCTGTGCATTGCGGGCCCCTGATGTGCCTTGGTCCCGAGGTCCTGGGCCTCCCCCTTTCCGAAACTGCCTGTGCTGCTGTGGGGGCGCCTGGGTGGATTGTGCTGCTGCGGGGGTTGTGGTTGCTGTTGCCTGTGTCCTGCCCTGCCCCTTTGCGATTTCCCCCCCTCTTTTGTGTCCCGCCCCCCCCTTTGCTCCTGTTTTGCCTAGTGTGTTGTCTGGGTGCCCATCTCCCCCTTCCCTTCCTTCCCCTTGTGTGTGTGTGCCCGGGCTTGTGCTCGTGCTGTGTGTTCCGCTGTGGCTCCGTTGCCTGTGTGCCTGCTGTGTGTGGTACCTGTGCGACTCTTCTCCCTCTTCCCCCTCCCTTCCTGTTTCTCTTGTGTGGGCGTTCCCTTTTGTGCCTTTTGGCTTTGTTTGCCTTCAGGCTGCCATGTCTGTGCCCTGGCCCT
>QEPC01011113.1:1776077-1810753 GCA_003113815.1 Sphenodon punctatus | reverse complement strand
ATGGTGTTATTCTCCCTGTCTTGCTGGACCATGGCTGGTTGTCTGTCCACCAGGCTCCCGCTCCCCAGCCCCCATGGGGCCCCCCATATCTGGACCTTCCGCGAGACCATGTCTCTGTGCGACCTGTGGCATACCCCAGCCGTGCAACTGCTCCTGGGCAGCCTGGCCAGCCATGTGGGTGCCTTTGCGAGCTTGAGCTTGACTTCGCTACTTCGGCTATGAGGCGAGTGCTTGTGATTGCTGACTGCATGCAGACACCCTGGGGCTGGTTCGCTTCCCTGATGGACGCATCCGGGACAAGCAGTGTTCCCATGTGCCCTGGTCCAGGGCTGAGACCGTGTCTGCGCTGAGTGTGTGCGGGCTGGGCACCTACATGGTGTGCCTTGCTGAGGGTGGCCCTGCCTTGGCATTGTCCTACTTTGCCTGTGTTCACAGGGCACGTGGGTACCAGTGCACCCATGCGGTGGTGTACCACCGGCTGCTGGAGCTGGGACATTTCCTTGGCCCCCTTCTGCTGCCTGCTGTGTGTCAGAGCCTTCCGCAGCAGATCTGTAAGCCCTGTTGGGGGTGTGGTCCCATGCGGACATCCAGCTGGGTCTCTCCATGCATGATCCCTTTGAGGCCTACTACCTGATCGCCCGCCACATGTCCATGCTGGGGTACCACCGGGGCTTCATCCATTGGCCCCACCTGGTTCACCGGATGGGGCGCCCGGCCCCTGGGCCTGCAGTGGCCCCCAGTGGCTGCCTGTGAGTTCTGTTGTTCCTCCCAGCCCCCCGGTGTCCTGCCCCCATGTGGACTCCCGCCCCTGTCTGGGGGGGCCAGTCCCCGCTGGCTGCTCCCTCCCTGATGTCTCTGCCATACTGTGGTGAAGCCTGCTTCATGGGGTGCTGCTGCCCCTGCCTGTGGCCCTGGGCCCCCCTGGGCCCCACCCCCCGGTCTGCCTGTACACCCAGGGTTTCCCTCCATGGTTGCCCTCCCTGGTGCCTGGGTGTGGTGCTCTGCATGACCTCACCGACCTACCTGTGTCCAGCTACCTGTCCCCACCAGCCAGCGCTGCCACCTGCTTCCGCCCCCTGCCCCACTTGGGTGCTTGTGTGACCTGGGGGTTCCGGCACCCCCAGACTGGCCCTCGATGCTTCCTCTGGGGGTGTGTGTGCGTCCTTGGACCTGCAGCGCTGCACCAGCTGTCCTGGCTGCCCTCCATCGGCCCCTCAGTGAGTGTGGGGTCTCCATGTGCCTCCTGGACCGTTCCCGCCTGGCTCGCTGTGCATTGCGGGCCCCTGATGTGCCTTGGTCCCGAGGTCCTGGGCCTCCCCCTTTCCGAAACTGCCTGTGCTGCTGTGGGGGCGCCTGGGTGGATTGTGCTGCTGCGGGGGTTGTGGTTGCTGTTGCCTGTGTCCTGCCCTGCCCCTTTGCGATTTCCCCCCCTCTTTTGTGTCCCGCCCCCCCCTTTGCTCCTGTTTTGCCTAGTGTGTTGTCTGGGTGCCCATCTCCCCCTTCCCTTCCTTCCCCTTGTGTGTGTGTGCCCGGGCTTGTGCTCGTGCTGTGTGTTCCGCTGTGGCTCCGTTGCCTGTGTGCCTGCTGTGTGTGGTACCTGTGCGACTCTTCTCCCTCTTCCCCCTCCCTTCCTGTTTCTCTTGTGTGGGCGTTCCCTTTTGTGCCTTTTGGCTTTGTTTGCCTTCAGGCTGCCATGTCTGTGCCCTGGCCCTGCCCGGTGGGTTCTGGGTGTTTTGACCATGGCTGGGAATCGGCATCACGTCTGTTGCGCTGCCCCAGGCCATGATCTGGCAGCCCGTTTACCGGCCGTGGTCCCGGTCCTGTCACGTTTGTTCGGGACTTTTATTTGCCCCGGGGGGTGGTTGTTCTGTTCACCTCCACCGGGATTCACTGTGGTGAACTGGCTGCCTGTAATGTGTGAAAACACCCTCTGATGTGAGTTCTGCCAGATGTTCACCCCAGTGAACCTCCAGTGGGAATCATATTGACCACGATTCTGGAACTCTGGCCACCCAGATGTCCAGAATCATGGTGGGATCAGGCCCAATCTGTGGTCACGGTGGCCATGGTCCATAAAGGACTAAAGGTAATGTTTGTTACCTTCAGCCCTACCAGATCATGGTCCCAACCATGAGAGCAAGAGTTCCTATTCCCCAGGGAAATATTGACCTTTGGGGAGTATTTGCAATTATTTATCGGTACTTCATAAGGTTCCAGTGATTCTGCACTTCCATCATTGACAAAAGCCTTAGCCACACATATGATTTCCCATCAATTTCATCACATTCCAGTATTACTTGTCATTTTTGTCACTTTCTAGCATTTTTCATCATTTTTTGTCATTTTTGTCACTTTTGGAGACTTTTTATGACAGCTTTATAGCCCTTTTATCAGGGGTCACCTTTGGAATCCTTCTTAAAAATTTGTATTTCATTTGCTAACCTCCAACCTCCTGACACAGAGGAGGATTTTAGCAATACGTTACTTTTGACAGATAGTAGTTCAGCAATTTCAAATCTGAGTTCTTTCAGTACCGTTGAATAATGGACAAGATGGACAAAGCTGTCAAAGGGTGATTTCAGACATTACGGGGCCCTTTGGCCCTGTAACGAGATCACCGGCTTCATTCCCCCCCGGGATCGCCCCGTCACGCCATATCAGACGTGCCGGGGGGATCCCGGCGGGAAAACTGGGAGGGGGCAGGGCCGCATGGCGCAACGTGCAGCTGCACGGCCCCGCCCCCTCCACGCACCCCGCCGCCCGCCCTCCGAGGAGACGGGCGGGTGGCGGGGCCATTGCGGCCGCGGCGGCGGGTCGGCAGCGCCATGGCCCGGGATCCCGCCGGTGATCCCGGGCCGTGGCGCGCGGCCAGACGTTACTTTTCATTGGTCCCTGCCCGGGGTCCGTTTGACCACGCTTCCCAGGACATTCCCCCGGCTAGCCCGGAAAGCGTGGTTCAAACTGACCCCATGTGGGGATTCACCGTGGCGAACATCTGGCGGCCGCCAAACAGATGTTCGAGACATGGTGACCACAAGTGGGTATTCACCGTGGTTCACCGTGATCTCGTAACGTCTGAAGACACCCAAAGTCTCTTCATGGGGTGAGTATTCCGTGTGTGTGTGTGTGTGTGTGATTGTGGGCGCCAAGATGTTCACACAATGGCAGGAGGCCACTGAGCTAGGCACACACACACCACTTACACAGTGTGAAGCATTGTGCAGTGTATGAGGTTGCACCAGTTCTCATGTTTCGAGGGAGAATACTTGCTGCCAGGGCCATGCTCCCAATTATGTAGTCGAACAAGAGGAACGCCCCGACCTAATGGGAGAGTATGCTGATGTGTCCATCCCCTTAGAGTGCATCCTTTCCAGTCTGCCAGGGAGAAATTCTGGAATGGAGAGTACATTGACAAATTTGTGCTCCATTTCAGTGAGTCCTTATCCCAATGACAAGGTGGACAGCTTCTAGAGAGCAGTTCTAGTGGCTTAAAGCCGAGCAAAACTGGAACAATTGGACTGCAACTTATACCATTTTCCATGGAATAATGCTCCCAATGTACCCAGAAAGAAGCTCTGACCTGGTAAAATAAGGAGATATATTTTCTAGAGCCTATGACATGGGTAGTCCCAGGACTTGGCTTTGGTATGATGAGGAATTTAAGCAATGGGCCGCAATCAATTCAGGAATAATGTGGAATGTTCATACAACAGATCTTTGACTGGAGGACATTAGCAATGAAAAAATGGGTTCCAGGGCAGATTCAGTTGCAGCTGAAGGGCACAGAGGGGCTACTAGGACATCAGTATGCTGGGATTACAATAATAGGGGGTGTTGATTTTGCCCCTCATGCAGATTCTACCACATGTGTACCTAGTGCTCTGAATTGCACACCGCTTCCAACTGCAACAAGTTCAAGAAGTATAGAAACAGGAAGAGGCCACAAGGTGCTGGTTCAGGAAAAAAAATCCCCCAGTTCACCATGAGGTACTAGAGAGAACTTTTCCGGATTCCCCTGATTGTGCCACAGCAGAGTATGCAACTGATGAGTTAAGAAAGGGTTTTAGGCTCCCATCTTAGGGTGAAAGATATCATAGAAGGGCCCCTAATCTGAAGACAGTAGTAAGCAGAAACGTATTGTTTGGGCTAAACATGATAAGGACGTACAGGAAGTTAAGATTGTGGGCCCCTTGTTCACACTCCCCATGGGCACATTGCAGACCTCCCTCCTCTGCGTGGTTTCAACATATACATCACCTCTCCTACCCTAAGGGAGACTCATTAAATGACGCAGTTTTCCCTGAGCTTTGTTTACTGCCCTATCCATCTTTTGATTCAGCGGTTGCAATGGCAAGGGGTGTGGAATGGGGGCCTGTTTGCTCATGATGACATACTGTACTCTTGCTTCCTCTTCATTCAAGCAATTTCAAACTGCTAGGCATTGAATTCCAAGAGGAGTTCTATTTTGGCAAATCTATGCAAATGGATTGTTCCATATCCTGTGAGGCTTTTGTGAATTTAAGTTTGGTAACTGAGTAGGTGGTGACGCGATGGTAACGGTGTCAGTGAATCATTCACTATTTATATAATTTCTTCTTCATTGCGTGTACAGCCACACCCAAGTGGGACCAGTTGAGTTGCTTGCCACCTTCCAGGAGGTGGCAGAAAAACTAGGTATTCCCCTGGCAGTTGAAAAAATGGAAACTCCCTCTCACAACTCCTGGCAGATAAACTGCCTTCCCTGCAGCAGGATATCCTCACCTGCATGCAAGCTGCCAAAGTAACGGTTAGGCAGCTCCAATCCCTATTAGGAAGTTTAAACTTCATATGTCTTGTGGTGGTCTTGGGGGGCATGCCTTCCATTCTCAACCTTATGCACAAGTATTGAGTGATCTCTTCCTTCATTGTCATGTGAGGGTCACATGGGAAATGAGACAGGATTAATTAATTAATATTAGGGTGGATAAATGGGAGGAGCATTTCTCTCGTTTATTTTCAGGAAAGGGGTGAGGTTTTGGAGACAGCATTTGCTGCTCTAAGCCGAGGTGCAGGTCCATTTAGATGTTGCATGGGCCTTGGGTTTGGGGGTGGGGGAATGTTTTAGGGGACACTGGTGCACATGGCCCCAGGAATGGACAAAGAAGGGTATAACTATGGATTTGACCTTTTTGGGAGTATTTTTTCCAATGTGGTGGCAGTCCACCTGTAGACTGATTCATTTTCCAATATAAAAGTATTGTTTCAGTTTGACAATACAGTTGTACTGCATGCAATCAACTCCTTTTCATCCAAATCCCCCCAGATTATGAAGATCGTCAGAGTGTTGGTGTTTACATGCCTGCAGAACAACATAGGGTAATTTCAGACGTTATGAGATCACAGTCATCCACAGTGAACCATACTCAATCCCGCGGTGGGGCCAAAGCACCCTGAACATCTGTTCGGCGGCCACCAGATATTCACCACGGTCAATACCCACATGGGGTCAAAATCAACCATGCTTCCGGAGCTCCCTCCTGGACCATCTCCGAAAGCATGGTCAAAGAGATTCCCAATGGGAACCAACAAAAAGTAACGTATGGACAGCAACCACCAGCCTGAATCAAAGGAAAGGATTCCCAGCCGGGGACAAAGCACGCAGTGTCACTGCCAGGCAAACAGCAACAACACAGACCGGGGAGGGAGATTTAAAGGTCACACCGCAGCAGCCGGGATGAGCCGCTCCAGCACCTTCCGGGTGCTTTAACCTCGGCCCGGCCCAGAATCGGTGTAATGTCTGTTGTGCTGCCCCAGGCCATGATCTGGCGGCCTGATTCCTTGCCGTGATCCCGGTCCTGTCATGTCTGTTCAGGGATTTCTTTGACCACGGGGGGGTGGTTGATCGGTTCACACCCACCGGGAATCCACTGTGGTGACTCGGGACCGCGTAACATCTGAAATCACCCATACTCTTTGCAGCCAGGCATATACTGGCAAGGGAATTAACAATGGTAGAGCTGATGCCCTTTCTTGGTTCCATATGAACCACTTTCGCCTTCCCACAGCAAGAGTCAGGGAGAATCCGGAGGTGGTGTCATCAGAATTGTGGAACTCTGAATCCTAGAGCTTTTTAATACAGTTCATGGTTCCCTTGCTCCTAGGACCAGGGAAGCTTATGAATAATTGTGCATTTCATGAATTCCAGGAGTTCAGAGCCAGTAATGGCTGGGCTTTGAGGTTCTCCATCTGTGTGTGTGTGTGTGTGTGCGTGCGTGCATGTGTGTGTGTGTGTGTGTTTTAAGGTTGTAGTCTGCCCTAAGGGATAGTTAAGATATACATTTAAAATTTAAAATTCTGGTTTCCTGTTTTGAACTATATTTTGTTAAGAGTGTATTGGATGTGGGAGGAACATATGTGAAGATGGTATAGTGGGGTTGGATGGCCAGAGTGGAAAGGCCATGATCCCCAAGTGATGGGAGGAGTGTGAGTGAGTGAGTGAGTGAGTGAGTGGTGGGTGTATGGCATGGTATCTTGATCATGAATTTGTTTATTGTATTTTATTGTAATTTTTGTATCACTTATTTTGTGTAAGTCACACTGAGCGTTAAGAGGATAGGATGGATATAAAATCTTTGCAGTCCTTTCCCACTTCAGCTATTTTGTCTGAAACATTAGAAACAATTTGCCTAACCTCTGACATTAGACATTTAGTCTAATGTCAGAGGTTAGGCAAATTGTGAAATCTTTGTGAGAGCTGCTTGTTAACATTAATCAAAATAAAGAAACAGTGGTGTCTGATTAGTGACATGGTATTATTTTTGTTCCTTGAGTGGGTGCTTGAATGTTTTAAACAGGGGAAATGCAACACACAGTATGTAATATATAATCCACACTTTGTATAATCCACATCTTCTAGAAAATCTATAAATACTTGTAGTCATCCAGGTGTTTGTGAACTGCATGTACTGCATGTACTGCATGGTTCAAAAAGGAGCTGTGTTGATGGTTGTAGTACCAACTACAGTTGTGGTTGTAGTGCAGCACCCAGGTCACACTGTCCTGCATTTAATTGGATCTATCTCAACAAAGGTCTTTGCCAAGCTAAGCCAGAAGCTCAGAGAAAACCCACTTGGGTAGAACTAGATTGGTCAAGGAAGGACCTGATCTGTAAAGTCAAAAGGAAGAGCACCAAGGAGGGGCTTACTTCAACAGGGAAAGGTTGGGAAACAAGAAAGGGGGCTTGCTTGTGAAAGAAGCCTCAATGGATAAGGGCAAGGGACTATGAAATAATTGGTGATGGGTTGTGGGCACTTCAATAAATTTTATAAACAGAGGAATAAATGTATTTCTTCCTGAAAGTTTGCAAAAGGCTAAGCCTGTGTATCTCCTGGAGTTACACAGAGTTTTATTTGGTTTGGTGTTTGGCAGGTGAGGTTAGGTTCAGCAGGGAGAACTTATGGAGAGTTTCTACTGGGACTGAACAAATACCATTTTTTTCTTGTGCGAATTCTCGCAAGTTTGGGAAGTGGGATAGACTTCTTGATAATTATGATTTCGCAGTGAGAACTTTAAAAAATAAAATTAAAAAAGGAACCAGCAGCCCAATGGCCATTTTATGCATGAGCAATCCATTGCCCTTAATAAAAATGGCAGCAACACTATTGATCCCATTTTGGTTAAGGCTAGTGCCCATTTGCGCATGCAGTGTTATTTTATTTGTTTTTTTGTTAGTATTTGCCGAGGTTCTCAGTTTGTCCCAAGACAAACCGAGAACTCGTATTTCTATGAGATTTCTGACTTTTGAGAGATCTTGTTTCAGCCTTAGTTTATACTGAAATTTATTGCACTTTTTCCTGTGTTTTTACTATTATATTTATTGTATGTGTTTTTAGGTCTCTAGCTTGTAACCCACATTAATTGCTAGACATATGGGAGGCTATTTAAATAAATAAATAAAACATATACATAATGAACACTCTTTCCCTGTTCATCTGCACACTTCCATCTGAGAATAAATTGCTCTGCAGTATGCACGCCTCCAAAATCAGAAGTACATACCTGGAGGGCAACAACCTCTTACTTTGCTTTTAACATTGTGGTCAAGTGATTTAAAGGGTTATTACATCAAAGAAAGAGTTTCTGTTATCAAGACAAAGAGGTAAGAGCGTGAAATTGATTTTCTTTATTATGATAATGAAATAAAATGATTTTATTTTTCTTTATTGTAACAACAAAAATGACAAATAATAATAACAAAAAAACTAAAATAAATTTTTGTTTTGAAATAATGGGAAAATACTGAAAAACGTATATATGGCTGTAATGTTTTTGTTTCTTATTCAATTATGATGAAACATGGGGAGCTTGTGCCCCCAGTGGAGGTCACTATGAGTACTAAAGTTGAAATGATCAGACAAAGGGAATTGATGTTAGAAGCAATTGAATGTTGTGATTTTAAGAAAAACTCCATACACATTCCTGGGTACTTCTTTATATTCTCTTCAATTTGCATGAAACCTGGGAATATTATGTTGTTCCACAAGATTACCTATACTGCCAAATTTCAGAAAGATTGGATAAAGGGTCCTGATATTATTAGCCATTAACTTAAAAATGTATTTCTGGCTGTAACATTTTTATATTCCATCCTGATTACACAGCATTTTTCAGGAATGTATCACATACCTTCCTTGTCATTTCTGTCAAACTACAGGAAAATTTGATGAAGGGCCACAATTTTATAAGCAATTGAAGTTGTCCCCTTGAAGGCCATTCAGATAAATAGCAGCACACGCAGTGTCAGTCAGAGGCAGGCGCCTGGCATGGCAGGGGGAGGGAGGCTATAGGAGGTGGGATGGGGAGAAACCCAAAAGACTGAGACACATTCACTGGCCAATTACTGCATGCGTCTAGCTTTATAGGACCAATTGGTGGTGGCTTCAAGGTGGGCATAGTGGGCCCGTCAGGTGGGCATAGAAGGGACACAACTAGGACTTTGGGGGATAGCATTCCACCAATCAGGAGACATAGTTTACACATCCAGGCTGGACAATTATCATCACAATCATATCCTGCAGCACTGTGACATAGGATATATGAGAATCTCTATTGGATCTTTCCAGATGCTTTCAACTTCCATTAATAAGTGGGGGAGAGAAGTTGGGATGGTCAAAGCACAGAATGAAGATATTTGGTTGACATTTCTGCTGGCCAATTGGCATCACAAACCGATCTTATACCACAGTGACACGTAAGAGAATTCCTGGCATAGGCTCCTTTTCTACATTTTCTGTGCAGGCATATGCAATTGGAACCCTTTATCACATCTTTCTGATATTTGGCATAGATGATCATGGAAGTGTGATATACATCTCTGCCAAACTTCATGTACACTGGTTGGAGTACAAAGATGTTACAGTCAGACATACATTTATAAGTTTATTGCTTATACCACCAGGACCCTTTATCCAATCCTATCTGAAAGTTTTCATAGCTAGTAATCATTGGGATGGGTATAAACTTGCTAAGTTTCATCCACATTAGATGGGAGTCAAAGAAGTTACTGTTTCAACTGCTTATAATATTGGATTAATTTATCCAATATTCCTGAAATTTGGTACACTTACTGCCTTCCACTTGAGGTATAATCCTTTTAATTATAATCCAAATATTAAGAAAAACAAAAAAGGTACAGACCAAAATATGTTTTCCATTGAAATCAATGCAAATTGAAAACAAAAGCAAAAACTAAAATGAAATTTTGATATTTATGAAAATGAAAATGAATTATTTAAATAAAGATTATTATTATTATTATTATTATTATTATTATTATTATTATTATTATTATTATTATCAAGCATTTATATAGTGCCAGCAGTGTACCTGGAACTTTATAAAGTAATGGAATAGACACAGTCCCTGCCCTAGGGCTTACAATTTGAGAGACACTGGGGTGGGAAACAGAGGGAGAAACAAGGAGTGTAACATTCATGAAGATGCGAGGTCTCAGGTGCACGTGCTTGGCTTGGTTACATTGAGAATGATGACTGGCTGGTCCATGTGATGAGGATATGAGTACACAGACCTCATGTAACAGATTGAACAGGATGGTAGGTATCAGCAAGAGTTAGGGGAGGGGAGCGAGGAGTTGGGGAGGGCAGAGTGGAAGAGGTGGCTGTTGAGGAGTGATTTGAAGGTACAAAGGGAGAGGGCGATGCGGATGTTGGCAGGGAGGGAGTTACAGGTGTGGGGGGAAGCTAGCGAGAAGGGAAGAAGGTGGTTAGGGGAGCAGGGGAGCATGGGAGGGTGAGAGAGGGGACAGAAGAGGAGCAGCATTTACGAACTGGAGTACGGAGGGAAATTAGTGCAGAGAGGTGAGGGAGAGCAAGGTTATGAAGAGCTTTATATATAGGTGAAGACTAGGAGATGGTGCAGGATTTGTTCAGGAAGGGGGAGCCAGTGAAGAGAGGAGAGGAGGGGCTGCATGTGGTCGAAGTGACGGCAAGGTGAATGACCCTGGCAGCAGAGTTTTGGATGGAGATAAGGGGAGAAAGGTGAGAGCGGGGGAGGCCAGTGAGAAGGAGGTTACATTAATCGAGGCGAGATATGACGAGGACATGAACAAGGGTTTTGGCAGTGGAGACAGAGAGAAAAGGGCAAATCTTTGCAATGCTACGGAGGGAGAAGGAACAGGATTTGGCAACAGAGTCAATATAGGGTTTAAAAGAAAGAGGTGAGTCAAAGATGAAACCTAAGCTACGGACTTAGAGGATGAGAAGAATGATGACTCCACTGATAAGGATCGACAGGGGGGAGGGAGAGGAAGGATTGGGGGGGGGGAGATAAGGTGTTTAGTTTTAGCCATGTTGAGTTTGAGTCGATGTTGAGACATCCAGGTAGAGATATCAGAGAGACAGCTGGTGAGGCGAGCTTCAACAGATGGAAAGAGAGAGGGTGTAGAGTAGAAAATTAAAAACAAAAATGAAAAATGACATGGGCCCCAGGTGCACACCTCTACAAAGAGGTGGATAAGCGTAACTCCAGCTCATGGAAAGCTTTGCATTCAATTCTGTTCATATTGCTATACAATTTCCTTCACATTAGTATAAGATTGAGAAAATAGCATTCCTGTGGACTTCTCAGTACAGCTGAGGTAAGAGCAAGTGCTTCCTTACCATCAAAAAATACCTGCTTTTAGGGAATGCTTGCAACTGTTCATCAGTATTTCCTCACCAGTCAGTGATTTTGCACTTCTGCCATTACGAGATTGTTGCCTGCAGTTTTTTTATCAGTTCCCAGTATTTTTGTAAATTTCTGTCAATTACTGGTTGTTTACGTCCATTTACACTACTTTACGGAACTTTCCATCAGTTCTATGCATCTTAGCCAGTACTATGAAATCCATAGTTTTAGATTCCCTCTGTTCATTTTGCATTAAAAACGGTAGTGAAAAACTCTCTTGCCAGGGTGTTTTACAAAACAATTGTAGTTTACTGAATACTGGGAAAAGCAAAAATACTGGAAAATAGTGGGAAATGGGAAAAAAGCCAGTAAGTTACTTTTCCTGTGAATAGAGGCAAATGACCTGTTGCCGACAGAAATGCAGTCACTGGGATATCTCATTTTCAGGCCCTCTCAGATTTAGAACACAGACTCAGGAGCAGAGGGTCTAAACACAGGAGTTGTTCTGCTTCCCCTTATGGACCTATCAGCACTTAATTTGTAAAAAAAAATAAAAATGAATTGCTGGGGCCTGAACCTGCCCCAGAAGCCACACACCCCGCCCCAGATGCAATGCTCCCAACCACAGAATTTGTCAGAGAAGGAAAAGAAACCCTATTTTCCAACTAGCAACCCAACCACTGGAATTCCTAAAGCTGAATCTAAAACAGGAGTTGGTGGGGCTGATCCTGTGCCCCACAGATCCTGTGCACAGCCACGCACATGCAGCCACACGCGGTGGACTTCAATTGAGGGCACATTGTGCTATGAAGAAACCACGCACATGCACACAGGATCTGCAAGGCATGGGATCAGTCCCATTGTGATTTAATCTATAATAGTCACCAGTGCAGGAAGTGGGGCAATAGAGTCATTCATGAAAGCCAAATATACCATCAAGAGTTTTTTTCTGGTTTTCATTTCCAACCATGAAATGGGCCAAATTGGCTTTTTCCTAGTCTTTCCCCTCCTTGACTTTAATTTCAAGGGCAGAGCCCTGGCAAACCCACTCATAAATTTAAGCTCTGAGCCACAGCCAAGGTGGTAAAGGAGCCAGCAAAATACACAGGGTAGTAAGCCAGTCTTGGATGTAGTGGTCTTTCACTGCTCCTGGATCAGCATGACATTGATAACTTGAAGAGGCAAAAGCCTCAATAATGAAAACAGCACCCTTGTGCATAGTCTTTTCAAATATAAGTGGTTAGAGGATTTAGAACCTCAGTGGGTTTAAAAAAATGCCTTTTCTAACAGTATGTACTTAACATTTAAAGAAGTGGTGGGTTGGTTTTTAAAAAATATATATATATTTGCAAATCAGGATAGAACAGTTGTTTTTTGAGTCAAGTGTATATGCTTACAGAATTCTGCACTGAGGAACCTGTTATCTCCTCCTCTACCATTTATGATACCAGAATGCAGCCAAGTATTTCTGAATTCTTTGTTAATGAATAGTGTGCACTCAGGATCCTCATGAAAATTCATAGTGTAGTCTTATAAAAGCACAGGAACAGAAAAAATATAAATGAGGTATTGTTGAGAAGGGCACAAAAACTTTACAATACACTTGATGAATATTACCAACCACCTATATAGCTACTTCTGATTATAGTAAAAAAGATAAGAATATATGGAGTAAAATATTTCTTTCTCAGGGCAAAGGTATGAAACTATTAAATGTGAAATTGGACAGGAGATTGGTGTGCGATTCAGATTTTATGGTTTCGTTTTTTTTTAAAAAATGTGTTTTATAAAATTCACACTCCCAAAAGTGAGAGGAGGAAAATGCAAAATAGCAGAGATTAATTTGTATTAAGTCCTCATAGGTATTTCTGTGATTCTTCTGACTGAATTTATTCATGAATATGGACTAAAGTTGAAATTATATATTCAGTATTGTATGAGTCAAAACTGTACATGTAGATCTTATTTCTGAAGGCTCTACGTTGCTCATCTCCAGAAGACTACGGGTATTTTCAGATGTTACGAGATCACGCTCAACCACAGTGGGTGTTTTCAGATGTTACGGGGCCACTTGGCCCCGTACCGAAAACAACCCTTTCATTCCCTGCTGGGGTCACCCCGTCACGCCATATCAGACGTGCCGGGGGGATCCCGGCGGGGAATCTGGGAGGGGGCGGGGCCGTGCAGCGCAACGTGCAGCCGCATGGCCCCGCCCCCTCCACGCACCCCGCCGCCCGCCCTCCAGGGAGACGGGCGGGCGGCGGGGCCACTGCGGCTGCTGCATCGGGCCGGTGTGCCATGGCCCAGGATCCCGCCGGGGATCCCAGGCCGTGGCAACCGGCCAGACGTTACTTTTTTTTGGTCCCCGCTGGGGATCTTTTTGACCATGCTTCCCGGGACATTCCCCCGGCTAGCCCGGGAAGCATGGTTCAAATTGAGCCCATGTGCGGATTGACCGTGGCGAACATCTGGCGGCCGCCAAACAGACATGTGAGACACATTGACCACAGGTGCGTATTCACCGTGGTTCACTGTGATCTCGTAACGTCTGAAAATACCCAGTGAACCACGTTCAATCCTGGGGCGGGGCCAAAGGGCTGGGAACGTCTGTTTGGCACGTGCCAGATGTTCATCACGCTCAATACCCACATGGGGTCAATTTCAACCACGCTTCCTGGGCTACCCGGGGCAATATGCCGGGAAGCGTGGTCAAACGGACCCCCACTGGGAACCAAGGAAAAGTAACGTCTGGACGCCAATCCCTGGGCGGAACCAAAGGAAATGAGCCGCAGCTGGGGACAAGGCACGCAGCATCGCTGCCGGGCAACCAGCCACAACACAACCACCGGAGGGAGATTTAAAGTGAAATCAGCAGCAAGCAAGCGTGGTGGGATGGAGCGAGGAGGGAGGCGGAAGAGAGCAGAGGCAGAGAAAGCGACAGTGGTGGTGGAGGAGGTGGAGGCAGGGGCAGCGATGGAGGTGGAGAGGGCACAGGCTGAGCAGGGGGACACAGGGGTGCACCCGACCAGGGAAGCGGCCCAGGGACAACATCCACAGCTGCAGGTGGGACGCGACGCCCCAGGCACAGCAGCCAGAACGGGGCTGGAGGAGGCACCACGGAAAAGGGTACGGGGAACCAAGGGGAGGGGAACAGGAGAGCCTGGGAAAACCCCAGGGGACCTGGAGGGGGGCAGGGGAGTCGGGGGGAACCCCGGGGGACCTGGAGGGTGGCAGGGGAGCCCCAGCGGGGAACCCTTGGGGACCAGGAGGGGGGCAGGGGAGCCCCGGGAGGGGGCCCCATTGGCACACAATCAACCACCCCCCTCCTACTGTCCCCACAGACATGGAAAATGGCCCGGGTGGAGGAGCCCCAGGAGGAGTCCGGCCCTGCGTGGCCAGAGGCGCACCCGGAGGACAAGGAGGAGCAGGAGCAGGACCAGGAGGAGGAGGAACAGCAGTGGGGACACCGGAGGAAGGTGTACCACCAAGGGGGACAGTGGGGCCTCCAGGAGACCCGGGACTTCATCCAGATAAGGGGGACCCTGGAGTACCAGCTGGAGCTCACCTTCAACCAGCGGAATGAGCATGTGTACCGGGACATTGTGCAGGACATGGAGGCGGCGGGGCATCAGCGCACAGTGGCACAGTGTCGCTCCAAGGCCAAAGAACTCAAGAGGGGGTACAAGGCCATCCGTGACAGCAACAGGTGCTCCGGACACGGGGCCCGCACCGCCCCCTACTATGATGCCCTGGACCGCATCCTTCATATGAAGGGGTCCATTGTCACCCCACGGCTCGTGGGAAGTGCTGTGGTCCAGGGCAGGGAGTAGGCCGAGGTACCCCCACCCCTTGCCGCCCACCCGCTAGACACGGGCTCCAGGGCCCCGGAACCCCAGGACGAGCACCCAGGGACCGCAAGCACCTGAAGGGCCCCCCTGCCAGCAGCCCGGAGGGCACCCAACTACGGGCCGACCCTGCGGAGTCCGAGGCCGGCACCCTCACCACCCTCAGCCAGTGGTCCCTGGGGGAGCATTCCCACATCGAGGCGCCGGCCTCCGAGGGCTCAGAGACAGAGATCGAGGGTAAGGGGCCCTCCAGGACAGGGGAGGGCCAGTACCAGGGGGGCAAGGGCAGGGGGCCCTGGGGGGAGGGGGCAGGGGGCATCCCAGCCCACGCCTCCAGCCCCCCTGAGGCATGTGGGGGCCCAGTAGCAGGGCCCACAAACACCCCCCATCACCCACTGCCCCCTCCCTTGCCCACAGGACATGGGTCACCCCAGGAACAGACCCAGGAGATGGAGCAGCTGGCTGAGGAAGAGCCCGTAGAGCAGGTGCCCAAACCAGGTGAGGGGGCCGTGGTGGGAGGGAGGGAACCCCGGGGAGCAGGGTAAGGGTCCTCGGGTCGCAGCGAGGATGGGAGGGGCTGGGGTCCGGGGGTGGGGAGGGAACGGGAGTGGGACCCGGGGCCCGGAGGTCCCCTGCCCCCTCCTGGGCAGGGGACAGGGGCAGGCTCTGACCCACCCTCCCGTTCCCACAGGGCAACCCCCCGCACACCATGGCCCGTGACCCTAGCGCAATGCATGCGGGAGTACCGGGCACGGGTCTGCAGGTGCAGGGAGGAACAGGCACAGGACATCATCCAGAAAGCAGAGGAACAGGGGGAGCGCCTGATCGAGGCCGTGGCCCGCATGGAGGCAGCCATCGAGCGGTCCCTGGAGTGGGCCGAGGAGCGGGACAGGAGGCTACAGGCCGAGGTGCACCTGGAGCAGAGGCAGGAGTGCAGGGAGCGCAGCAGGCAGGAGGAGGTGCTCGGGGGCCTCCGGCAGGACATCCAGGCCATGGTGTGGGAGCACACAGCAAAAATGGACTGGTCCCACGACATCAAGACCTCCCTGCTCCTGCACACCAGCACAATGTGTGCCTATGTGCTGGCAGGTGCACCCCCGGGCACCCTGCCTTCCCAGGTCCCCATGCCGGGCCCCTCGGCGCCCCCGGTCCCCACCCAGGTGCCCCAGGCGCCCCCATGCCCCCAGGGGCCATGCATCCACCTCCCAGTGCCCCCAGCACTCTGGAGGGTGCTGCCCCACCGGGGAATGGCCAGGGGTCCGGGCACAGTCTACCCACCACCACCCGCCCCCCTGCCGGGCCAGGGGCCAACCCAGGACACTGCAGGGGACATGGACAGCGGGGGGGAGTAGAGCTCACAGAGCTCCATGGGCCCCAGAGGGCGCTCACGGGGACAGCCACAGAAGCGGTGGGTGGGAAGGGGGGGAGGGGGAGGGTGACCTGATGGGGGGTCATGGAAGGGGACAGGGCGACAGAGGTAGGGTGGCAGGAAAGGGTGATTGTGTTAACTGTGGGGGAAATAAAGGCTGCTGTCAGCAGTTCAGCTTGCGCTCCTGTTTGTGTGGGCCAGGTCTGGGGGCACAAATGTGCGGGGGCATGCCCAAGGAACCGGGTGTGGGGCCCCCAGGGGTGGGACTGCCCTCACAATGGGCCCCCCTGGGCGATATGGCTCGCAAGGGCATTCCGGATCCGTTTGGCATAATGGTACTCCCTGGGGTTCTCTGTGTTCACGTACAGGGGCACGGGACTGGGGGGCCGGTGGGGCTCTTGGTAGTCCAGGGCCGCCCCCTCGGTTTCGCAGACATTGTGCAGCATGCAGCAGGCACCGATCACCAGGGCCGAGGTCGAGATGGTGTAGTCCAGCCACCCAGCTAGACTCCTCCAGCGCTGCTTGAGGGCCCCGAAGGCACGCTCCACCACGGTCCGGTTGGAACACAGGCGGGTATTGTATACAACCTCCGCTGGGGTGGTCAGGACAGGGTAGACCTTCATCAGCCAGCGGATGAGGGGGTAGGCAGTGTCCCCCAGGATACAGGGGGGCATCGGGACCCCCTCGATCCACCTCATGCCCATGTCCGCGAAGTCGCCCCTGAACATGCGGGCATAGAAGGGGGAGATGGTCATTATCCTGGCGTCGTGGCTGCGGCCGGAGTTGCCCGTGTAGATGTCGATGAACTGGCCACGGTGGTTCACCACCCCCTGTAGGTGCAGGGAGTAGTATCCGTGACAGTTCACATACTCCAGGGCCTTCCCGGTGGCCAGGCGCAGGATCTTGATGTGGGTTCAGTCCACGGCTCAAATGCAGTTGGGGAAGCCCCCGGCCGCGAAGCCCGCCATCACGGCGCCCTGGTCCACGAGCTGGATGGTTCTGTCCAGGAGCACGCACTCCACCGCCTCGCACACATCCCGCACAATGCAGGCGACTGTGCTGAGCCCCACCCCGAAGTGCTGGGACACGGACTGGCAAGAGTCGGGCATTGCGAGGGCCCAGACCCCAATGACCACCCGCTGGACCATGAGGATGGGCTCCCGCATGGAGGTGTGCTCCCACTCCAGCCAGGGTGTGAAGAGCACTGCCAGGCGCAGCAGGGTGGCCTTGCCCATTCGAAGGTGGTCCCTCCAATCTGCCTCCTCCCAGTGGGCCAGGGCCCGATCCCACCACGCCTGTGGGCGCTCACAGACCCATAGGCTTCGTGCTATGGGCATAGCGAGAAGGGCAGCCTGGCTGAGGGTCTCCCTTGCCCAGAGGAGGCACCTTGCGGCCCTGAGGAGCACTGCAGGCCGGGTCAGGCTCCGGCTGGCAGCCTGCCAAGCCCCCCAGGACATGCGCTGGGCCCAGAGCCGTGCACGGGCTCTCCTGTGGGCGTGGTTGTCTCGGAGGCCCCCTGCGGCCATCTGGGCCAGGGCAAAGCGCAGTGTGCACCCAGGTGCACCTCCGCAGTCAGGAGGCGCAGCTGCTCGGTGTGATCATGGAACCACTCGGCTGCGAGAGCGAGGAACATCCAATAGCCAGCTGCCCTGTCACGCTCCATGGTGGTGGGGCTCCGGTGGGGGCCGGGAGCACTTATACCGGGGCTGTGCTGGTGGGGCTGTCGGTGGGGTGGGCCCCTGGGCGGACATGCCCCCCCCCACGGGGGTTGGGGCCTGCAGGCCTGAAGGTGGGCGCACCGGTAGGCGGAGCCCCTAGCCTCACCCCTGCATGGGGTCGCGGGTCTGCGCGCACCCAGGACAGCTGCATGCCATCAGCTATCTCCACCGCCACCCCGGTCCCCCTTCTCATGCTGTTTGCTACAGGATGGCCTTGAAGGTGCGATTAGGCGGACACTGTGCTCTCTGTTGTGTTGTGCAGCTGTGCCGGGTCCGCACCCCATGCCTCACGCTGTTGTGCTAAAATGTCATGGGCCGCAGGCGCTTTCCCCATCCTGGGGGCCCCTTGGAGCCCCTCCCGGCCCTGGAAGGTGTGTGTGCCCCCAGGGCTCTGTGTCATTCTCCCTGTGGTGCCAGACCATGGCTGACTGCCCATCCACGGGGCTCCCTCTCCCCGGCCGCCTCGGGGCCCCCCATATCTGGGCCTTCTGCGAGACCATGTCTCTGTGCGACCTGTGGCTTACCCCGGGCAGCCATGTGGGTGCCTTTGAGAGCTTAAGCTCTGGACTGCATTACTTCGGCTATAAGGTGAGCGCTCATGATTGCCGGCTGCACTCGGAGGCCCTGGGGCTGGTTTGTTTCCCTGAGGGGCGCATCCCGGAGAAGCTGTGCTCTCATGTGCCATGACCCGGGACTGAGACCGTGTCTGTGCTGGTGGTGTGCGGTCTGAGCGCCTACACGGAGTGCCTTGCTGAGGGTTGCCCTGCCTTGGCCGTGTCCTACTTTTCCTGTGTTCACGGGGCCCATGGGTACCAGAGCACCCGTGGGGTGGTGTACCATCAGCTGCTGGAGCTGGGACATCTTCCTTGGCCCACTTCAGCTGCCTGCTGTGTGCCTGAGCCTTCTGCAGTGGAGCTATCGGCCCTGTTGGGGGTGTGGTCCCGTGTGGACATCCAGCTGGCTCTCACCATGCATGATCGCTTCGAGGCCTACTACCTGATCGCCCACCACATGTCCGTGCAGGGGTACCACCGGGGCTTACTGAATTGGCCCCACCTGGTTCACCGGGTGGGGCACCTGGGCCCTGGGGCCACGGTGGCCCCCAACAGTGGCCTGTGACACCTACTGCTCCTCCTAGGCCCCCAGGTGTCATTCCCCCATGTGGACTCCCGCTCCAGGCTGGGGGGGGGCAGTCCCCGCTGCCTGCTCCCACCCTGCTGTCTCCACCGAGGTGTGCTCCCACCTGCTTTGTGGGGCGCTGCCGCCCCTGCCTGTGGCCCTGAGCCCCTTCCATCCCCCCCACCCCGGCTGCCCGTCCCAGTGGCTGGGTGCGGCACTCTGTGTGGCCTCTTGGCCCGCCCGTGTGCAGCTCCCGGTCCGCTCCCACCAGCCCTGGCACCTGCTGCACCCCCCCTTGGGTGCCTGTGTGACCTGGGGGTTCGGGTGCCCACGGACTGGACCATGTTCCTTCCCCGGGTGGGGGGTTGGGGGGTGTCTCTGGACCTGCATCAGGGCTCCCCCGGACCTGCCTGCCCTCCATCTGCCCCTCTGTGACTGTGGGGCCACCGTTCTCCTCCTGGACCCTCCCCTCCGGGCTTGCTGTGCAGTGCAGGCCCCCATCATGCCTTGTTGTGGGGGTCCTGGCCCCTCCTTTCCGATACTGGCTCCTGTGCTGTGGGGGTGCCTCTGTGGACTGGGGTGCTGTGGGGGTGGGGGTTGCTGCTGCCTGTGCCCTGCCCCTTAGCTGTGCCCCCCCTCGTCCCTCCCGTTGTTCCTTGTGCTGTTTTCCGGGCACCCCTGCCCCCCCCTTCCCGACCTTTCCCGTGTGTGTGTTTGTGTGTGTGTGTGCGCGCGCACCCAGGCGTGTGGTCTTGCAGTGTGTCCCGCCGCAGGTCCGCTGTGTGTGTGTGTGCATGTGCTGTGTGTTGTACCTGTCAGCCTGTTCTCCCTCTTTCCCCCCCTTCCCGTTTCCCTTGTGTGGGCATTCCCTTTTGTGCCGTGTGGCTTCATTTGCCCTTCGGCGGCCATGTCCGTGTCCCGCCCCTGCCCGGTGCCTTCTGGGAGTTTTGACCACGGCTGGGGATCGGCTGCACGTCTGTTGTGCTGCCCCGGTCCGTGATGGGTCAGCCCGGTTCCCAGCCGTGGTCCCGGTCCCGTCCCGTCTGTTAGGGGCTTTTATTCACCCCGGGCCGTGGTTGTTCTGTTCACCCCCCCTGGGGGTTCACTGTGGTGAACCGCCCGCCCGTAACATCTGAAATCACCCTACGTTATCAGCACAGTACTGTATTTGCTTTGGCATGTGAAACTCCGTTAATATTGTCTCATGGCTCTAAAAATCTCATTGAAAGCTAAATTTCCTTCTTAAGAGTTAAAAACAATAAAAACTTCCGAGGCTGCATCGCGGAGCAGCCTTGGGTGGGTCAACCTTTCTAGCCAGGTCCCTTCTGCCAGCCATATGATGAGCTCTATGGCAGGGCGGTAAGTGATGGGCACTGGAGGTCATTTCACAGAGCTGCATCACAACCAGGGGGAAGGCTTTAGGTCTAGCTGGGGGACGGAGGTGGGCATGCTTGTGTGGCCAGCACCATGGCCCTCCCGGGCTGTGGTGGCAGATTCGACAGGGGCTGGCCTGCCCAGCTTCCCCAAAACCTTCTGTCCAGCTTCCCGTGCTTGCCCTACTGTGTGGCAGCGGCGATTGCTTGCCACAGGGACTTGCAGGGATCTGGATGCCACCATTCGTTGAGTCTCATCCCAAGACTCGAGGGTGGTGCACAGGCCCATGGATCAAAGACCAGAGAATCAGGCTATGGGGGTTCAGATCATGGTCCAAACAAGGGTGTGGGTTGGTAGGAAGGAGCACGTTGGGCTTGTGAGGAGGCAGGTTGGTCAAATAGGCAGGCTGGGCTGGTGATTCACTGAAGTACCTAGCTAAAATACTCCTCAAAATAAATTATTTAGACAACAGAGGTGTGGCAGGAACAGGAAAGGACAGAAGGAGGACCAATGAGCATCACCCTCTTGCTCATCTGATTCAGTCAGGCTGTTGAAGTTTTAGGCTGGATTAAAACCCATGAGTGTCTGAGACGGTTTTTAGATGTATGGCTGTACTTACTGGCTTGAAGGAAGTTCTTCCTGAAAAACCACATGGGGTGCATTTAGATGCACTGGAAGTAGCCGGCCTCCATAGGAATCATGGCTGGAGCGGTCTCTTTGAACCCCCATATTTGGAAAGTCTCAATATCATCACTTTCAAAATACGGCTTCAAAGAGACTGTGCCTGCTGCGATTCCTATGGTGGCCAGCTATTTCTGGTGTGTCTAAATGCACCTCATGCAGCTTTTCAGGAAGTGCTTCCTTCAAGCTGGTAAATACAGCTGCTCATCTAAGGCCATTTTCAGACATGACCCCTCCACGCATATTTGGGCTGATGGGGTGGGGTGGAATAAGCAGCCTGAATATGCATGGGAATCAGCCGGTCTGAAAGCCTCCCCCACATGGCTTTGCCAGCAGAGACACACAGAGATGCAGAGCAGGAAATCGAGCTCTGCATCCCTGCACGTATCTGCAGGCAAAGTCGCACGGGGGGCCTTTAAGACGGGCCAATCCCAAAGCATATTTGGGCGCCACATTCCCCCCCCCAGCCCAAGTATGCGTGGTGGGGGGGGAAGGGATGTCTGAAAGTGGCCTAAGAGCTGAGAGTTGTTCCTCAGTGAAGTAAACATGGCTTGCGGGGTGGGGTGGGGGGGTGGAGGTGCAATTTGTTTTGGGTTTTTTTAATTACTAAAAACTAATGTTTAATTTCTGTTTGAAAAGGCATTTGATGGATAGGGATAAGGGGGATGGATGGGAGATGTGCTGCAGGATGTGAAGGAAGTTAGATGTGGGCAAATGGGATGTGAAATTGGATGAGTTTTGTTGGGGATTATGGATGAATTGGAGGTTTTGGGAGGGTAGTTTGTATTATAATCTTTCTGTCTTTGTACATGTTTTGATACGTTTTTATATATGTTATTGTAAGATGCCTTGAGCCTTTTTGCGAGTAGGGTGGAATAAAAATTTAAATAAATGAAAATAAATAAATAGATAAAACAAATGGAGCCCCATTCATTTTAGTAACTAATGGTATGAAAATGGATGAATAAGAAAAAAATGTTGTTTGCTTTCATTCGGTTTTGTTGAAAAATAAAAAATAAAATTAAAAATTAAAAAAATAATGTGCATGCAAAAAATGGCTACTGGGGCCATTTGCACATGCATGTCCTGTTCCAAATTGATAGTGACGCTGCTGGTGCCATTTATTTTGGAAAGGGGGACACATATGTAGAATGACCCTGGTGGCCATTTAATGTATTCTAGAATTTAAAAAAAAATCCCTTTGCATGCGCTAAATGGCCACTGGAGCTTTCACCCATTTCCAAAATGGCAGCTGCAGTGTTGCCGTCATTTTGGGGAAAGGGCAGTAAGTCTACACATGCACAGTTGCCATTCTGTGCATGTGCAGACCAGCTGCCCTTTTTCAAAATGGCAGCGACGCTACTGCCACCACTTTGGAAAAGGGTATGCATGCAAAGAATTTTCTGGAGGCCATTTTGCACATGTGGAGTGATTATTATTTTTTTTAAATTAAATTAAATTTTAATTTTAAAAATGAAGGGGAAAAATCAAAAAGAAATGAGTTTTTGAGGAAAACATCTGAAAACAAATAATGAAAACTAAACCAAAAATGAATGGTGTACTTTTTGCATACCCGTAATAGCCATCCAGTGTAAATCTGAACAGGACCTGAAGCCAGAAACTTCAGGGATGTAGCCAAGTACTGCAGCCACTCAATCACCATGTTGTTTTTCAACTTTGGAAATCCTTATCAAATCTATACCTGATAGTTAGGCAGTGATAAGAAGTGACTTCTGCATATCTGTCAAATTACGTTTGTTTTACTGTTCCTCATCCTTCCATCCCTCCCAAGAACTATTTATTTCAGCACCTAATACATAGTTTGCTTGTTTGTTTAAGTTCTCAAACATGTGAGAAATGTTTAACTAGACTTCATCCGTTAAGCTGAGAAACCTAGACTATTTTTTAATATGCATGGCTGGAGGGAGGGTCTGTGTGCACTGTGTTGGATGGTTGTGGACCGCCTACGCATTTCGAGTAAGTGTGTGTGTGTGTGGGGGGGGGGGATTCAAACAGGCCAGGGATAGTTGTGCACCCCATCCTATGAATATTTTGACCTGTCCCTTCATGGAGCATCCTGGATTTTTCCCTGATGCTCCATGTGTGAGCATAAGTGGGCATGGGTCACAAGGGCGTGCACTCCACCTTGCCGCCTTCAGACAGGCATGTGGATACATGTGGGATGGGTGGATCTGCGGGGGTTGGTCTCATCTAAAAAAGTCCACAGCATATAAGGCTATTCATGATTATGATTGTATCACTGAAGATTCTCCACACTTTTTCTATTGTCAGCTGCTTATATCACTGATCCTGATCCTAAATGCACACATGCTGCATACAAAGGTACATGCAACACTCTGTGCATGTACTGTGCACGCATTGCATGCACACAAAATATGCACAATACATTGCACAAGCATTCTCTAGGATTGGGCTATTGCATTAGTTGTGTAGTGGGTTCAGGGCTTAATTAGTTGTGACGTTGGTTCAGGGCTTAATTTTGGGGGGAGGGGCGTGTCAGGGCTCAGTCCCAGCAACTAAATTCAAGGGGAGGTGGGCCCTTGGAAATATTACCAGTAGAAACGTTCCCCTAAAAATGTGACAGATCAGGAAAAGGCTGATATTGGCCATTTCAGGGTTGGAAACAAACAAACAAAAAAAGCCTGAATGGTTTATTTGTCTTTTATTAATGACTTCCCTGACCATCCTCTGTGTTGGTCATCATATAGATTAAATCACAAGAACTCCTGTTTAATATTCAGCTGTAGAGAGGGAGGGTGCTCCAGTGACTGGGTGTTTTTACACAATGCACTGCTATGCTTTGATCCTGCCTGGGGTGAGGGCCCTCACCCTGGGTAGGATCCAACCTGGCTGCTGAACAGATGTGCTGGTGGCTTGGGCTGGGGTGGGGACAGGGAGAGGGCAGAGTGACCGCATGGTCCCACCCCCCTCACTGCAGAAGTTGGTCCTTCAATGCCCCTGATGGGCAGTTGTGGCAGCCTATGAAACTGCTTCACCCGCCATTAAAAGGCTCTGGCCCAAGATCCAAATCAGGCAGAGCAGACCATCACATGTGATGACCACCCAGGCCATGGCAGGTTTTAACCCATACTGCGACTTGGCAGGGAACCCAAGTATCAGAGTGTAATTTTAGATGTGATGGGCTGCCGCGCTCAATCACAGACTGGGATCCGTTTCGGATCCTGGTCAGGAATCAGGCCGGCCATCCTTTAGACGTGCCAGCCTGATTCTGGAGGGTGATTGGGGAGGGGATGGGGCTGTGCGGTGCGATGTGCGGCCACACAGCCTCACCCCCCCACTCTCCCGGACGATCGCCTTCTGGAAGATGGGCGGGCACAGAAGCCAATCTGGCCACTGCGCCCAATCCCAGACTGTGGCCGGGACCATGATCCAGATGGACTGCAGGTAACAGACGTTACCTGCAGCCTGTCCCGGATCGTGGCCAATCCGACTATGCTTGGGGCCCGATCCCACCACGCTTTCATATGTCTGGGCAGTCTGAGGTCTGAAAGCGTGGTCAATGTGGTTCCCTCCAGGTATTCACTGGGGTGAACATCTGGAAGGAATTCCAACAGACATTACGGTACAAACGGCCACCAGAGGGGATTCACTGTGGGTGACCGTGGTATCGTAACATCTGAAATTACCCAGAGTGGACTAAGTCCTGCCACGATCTGGTGAAAACACCTGATCCCACCTATGGAAAGACCTAGCAGGTAGGATCAGATGTGACGGTACCATAGGTGGCCACATGGGGTAAACACCCTGTATTGCTTGCTAGAAAATCAGATTAATTTACTCCTCTGACAAGCTCGGGAGGTGGGGGTAGGAGGAGAAGGCTTGGCTTCAGGGGCAGTTTTGAACCCAAATAAATATTTTTAAATATTAAGCACTGAGTGGATTTGGACATATTCCAGGAAACTTCCATGAAAAGTTCCTTTTGCTTTCTAATAGATAGTATTCCCCATATCTAGATGTTGTTACTCATGCACCTAATCTGATGTAATACAGATTAAGTAAATGGAAGTTTTGCCTAACTAAGAACTCGTTCAGGTAACATCAATGAGAATTGTGTTCGTATTTCAGTGACACATGGATTATAGATTTCTTAGGCTTCTAACAGCAGGACAAAAAGCTTGACTTAACTATTCTATGTGATCTCCAAAGCTTTAATTTTGGATAAAACTTTGCAATTTATTTATTTATTTTTTTAGATTCAGTCCCTCCTGGATGCTCTCTTACTTTTTTGTAATCTTCATATAAAAAGTTTATACCACCTAGGACTTTCCTTTCTAGCTTTTGTACTTTGCATGAGGAAAACGTAGACCTCAACGTTATATTTTCCTGTATTTTAAATACAAATCTAAACTTGCAGAACACAAGTTAAATAAATGAACCATTTCATCGAATCATATGTTTGTTTTTAGGGTTGTTTTTTTAAAAAAATACAATCTCCTCTTAATGAGTTCTGCAAAGAAATATTTTAATGTCTTCCTCATTTAGTAGAACTTAGGCTTTTGAAGGCTAAAAGTTCAAATGTATCTGCCTTTGATCCAGTAAGTTAAGTGCTCTCTAAAGAGCTCTTTCTGAAATTTTAGAAACTGAATGAAAAAATCACAAGGAGAAGCTTCACCAGTTTAGCAGTGGCCATACTTTAGACCTTGTTCAATTATTAAACTTTTAAACTTTACAGCAATGCCTTACATCCTGAAATCAGGGCATTACTTAAACTGATCTCTTCTATTGAAGTGTATCATGTGGCTTTATCCAGCAATAGCTTCTTAGGTTTGTGAAATTCTGCAAATTAGGCCCTTTATACAAGGGCAGCGGTGGGTGGGGCTATGGGTAGGCTGCCGAGGTGGAAGGGTGTCCTTTCGCATAGATATACTCCCATCTCTACCTACCTCCACCCATTTCCACCCACAGAGCCTCCTACTTTTTTATTGCTTCATGGGTGGAAATGGGTGGGTGATGGGTGGAGATGGGTGTACATCAGGAGTGCGCATGCACCTCCACCCACCGCCCGTGGTGTTCATATGTGTGAACACCGGTAGAACACCCATCCCCCCAACCCACCAGCGCGCAGTTTCCACGGATGCCCCCTACCAGTGGAACACCCTCTCGCACACCCAGCAGGGGGAGGCGTCCATGTAAAAATAGCCTTAGTGTCAGTGCTAGTAATACTAGAATCCTAAAAGTTGAAATGATGTACTGCAGTAATACCTCACTATAACAGACCACACTCATACAAACTCCTTTATAACAATCCCAAATTCAAGAACCATTTGAAAATTGCCAAACCTCTAATATGCAAATGCCCTGATATAATATACACTTTCTCTGGTACTCTGTGTGTGTGGGGGGGGGAGGGGGGGTTATAATGTACAACATGTACAATGTACACTCTTTTAACCAGCTGGATATTTTTACCGTTACAAAATTGTGTGAAATTTGTACTTTAATAATTTATTAATTGAATCAACAGTACATCTTGCATAAATTATTGTTTTTTAAATCAGTTGAAGCCAACAAATACAGGATTGTGTACTTAGTTTTGTCTTAAGATATCTCCAAATTTCTTTGGTGTGGTGAAGTCACACTATAGTAGCAAGGCATTTTACATATATTTACACAATATAGTACAATGTATCTTCACTATAATTTCTGCTCTTATAGCAGTAGGAGTATGCTGAGGAAAAATAAGTTATATGGCTGAGTATTTACAGTCTCAAATTTCTATTAGGAGCAAGCAGCTGATATTTAAGGCGTGAGTTAACACACTCCCCTCATGAGTCTTTGATGACTTTATGGAGGGGCTCCCTTTTGGAGACCGGCTGTGCCCCTTTGATTATTCGGCAGTTGAGACAGTCTCGCACATCTTCATAAATTGCCATCTGTATGATAAGTGGAGGGAGAAATTCTTGGGCCCAACACTGAGAGGCCTGTCAGGTCTGACGGATCTGGCTGTTCTTGGCTGGTTATTGAATAGTTCTGACTGGCAGGTTATTCAAAATGTGGCCCTATTTCTAAACCAGGTTGTATGTATCCGGAAGGACTTTCTTGATTTTAAGCCCATTATGATGGAGTTGTCCCTTTTGTTGGATGCTATAGATGATTAACACGTTGTTGCCTTGTTTTTTAATTATTATTATTCAGTTTGGGGGGGGGGGGGTTGATTTTGTTGGTCGTCCATATTGGTACATTGTGTTGTATTTGGATGATTTTATCTATTGTGTACTGTTTTATTTTGTTTTATGTTTTGTTTTTGTCCTTTGTATTTTGTATTATGTGTTTTTTGTATTGGGATTCTCCCAGCAATGACATATGTCACGCTTAATAAAAATGTATTATTATTTATTTATTATTATAATTTCCAGTATATCAGTAAAACTGGAAATTACCAGAAATTGACAAAAAATACCAAAAAATTATTAAAATAATGAAAACATTTTTTTTGTTCAGTATTATTATTTGTGTTACAACAATGAAAACAAAAATGACATTTTTGTTTTTATTATTATAATAATGAAAATTAAATGCACACCTCTGAATAGCAGATAACTGCTTGTAATGGGTCTGGACTCAGAGGCCTGCTTCTTTTGCATTACCATACTCTATGTATGGTTTTCATCATTGCAGATCCTATTGCAAACACTTTGCTGGGCTGATATTGGGAAGGGAATGGAGTTTGTCTGAGGCTCACTAGTTTTGGAGGAGGGAGGCAAGTAGGGCTGAAATGAGAGTAAGTGTTCCCATTCCTCAGGGAAATACTGACATTTTGGGAGTTCTTGCTAGCAGTGGCATAGCTCTCAGTGCCTCAGGAGGTGCTTTTGCACCCTGACCCGGTGCTCACAGGGGGCCCACGAGGGCTGGGTTGGGGTACCTGTGGATTGAGCCAGCTCAGAATGTCTTGGGTTCAGTGGTAGTATATGAAGCAGTGGGAAATTGCCAGATGCTGCCTGTCACACCACTGGCCATCCACATGAAGAAGTCTCTTCTGGGCCCAGCTCTGGCCTCTCAGCAGCAGCTGAAGGACAGACGAGGGATCCTCCTATCCAAGCCTGGACTCAGGAGGAGCAAAACTACAATGCACTCCCATTTGTCTACCTGCCGGCTCCAGACTTGGCTTGGCTTGTCAGCGGGGGTGCTCTCTGGTGTGGTCGGTGGCAACCTGGCTCCAGAGGGTAGTGTGTCAGTAGGTAATCCCATTACTCCAAACATGTGGAAAGGGCGGCTGCATTCCAAGAGAGGTTTCCAGCCAAGGAGCCACCACCCCTGTTCACTCTCACACCCCTTGAGGCAGGAGAAGCTCCATAATGGAGGCAGCCCAGTCCATGGGGATCACAGGGCTGGCCTCCAGCAGCACTCACTCTGTGTCCAGACACCAAGGGAGTCTCAGCTCAACAAGATACTCCAGGGCAAGTCAGCGAGTGGAAAGCCTGTTATTGCTTCAAAACAGAAAGCTGAGACACAAAGTAGGGGTGGAGGGGAGGGTGGGGTGAATCTTCTCTAAAACTTTGTTCCCAAAGCCTATAATGGAACCATTAAAGGGGATTCTCCCTCCCCAGAACATTAAGTGGAGCCAGGATGATGGCCCCAGTCCCCACAGCACACTGCTCCTAGGCATCACATCAGCCCCCCCCACCAGAATGAAACTGACACCCCTACAGGCTGCCCAACTACTCTCACCAAGGAGAAGGGATGACACCCCTCCCCCCCCCAGTGGGGGCAATCTCGGCTGGTGGCCATGGGAAATTGGAAACAAATGGGGGACAATCATGGATACTGTCTCTGACACACACCCATGCACACAGTCTCTCTCTCTCTCTCTCTCTCTCTCTCTCTCTCTCTCTCTCTCTCTCTCTCTCTCTCTCTCTCTCTCTCTCTCTCTCTCACACACACACACACACACACACACACACACACACACACACACAGAGTCATGCATGTGCCTACTGGGTAAGTCTCTCTCTCTCTCTCTTTCTGAGTAGGTGCATGCATGACTCTGAGTGTGTGTGAGTGTGTGAGTGAGAGAGATTCTGATTTTGGTACATGTGGGGGAAATTTATATATAAAAGAGAGATGTGTGTGCGGATGCCTTCCACTTCCACCTACAGACTGGAGGGAGCAGGAATCTAAGCAGCCCCAGCAGGGTCTGAGAATATCTCCCCAACCTGCAGTCACAGTCAAGGGAGATACCCACCCCATCTCCCTCTCTGCTGTCTCAGCAGATGTGGGAGAGGGGTGTTTTCATGTGGGGGTTCAGAGACTGTGAGCAGGGGAAGTGGGAGTAGATGAGGACCGGAGTGCATGAGGGGGGAGGTGAGATAGACAGCAGCTGGAGAAGAAGAAGAGGGGCCCATAATTGGGATCTGAGCCCGGCCCCTTCACAGCCTTTCAACGCTCCTGCCTGCAAGTGTTTGTTGTTACTTAGTCAGCCTCATGCTTCCACCATTGTTTATATCGGTGCTTGTGATTTTCTGTCATTTCTTGTCAATGTTGTCACTTTCTAACATATTTCATCATTGGATGTTTTCAGACGTTACGGGGCCGCTTGGCCCCATACCGAAAACAACCCATTCATTCCCCGCCGGGGTCACCCCGTCACGCCATATCAGACGTGCCGGGGGATCCCGGCAGGGAATCTGGGAGGGGGCGGGGCCACGCGGCGCAACATGTGGCCGCACGGCCCCGCCCCCTCCACGCACCCCACCGCCCGACCTCCGGGGAGACGGGCGGGTGGCGGGGCCAATGCGGCCGCCGTGTCGGGCCAGATGTGCCATGGCCCGGGATCCCACCGGGGATCCCGGGCCGTGGAAACCGGCCAGACGTTACTTTTTTTTGGTCGCCGCTGGGGATCTTTTTGACCACGCTTCCTGGGACATTCCCCCGGCTAGCCCGGGAAGCATGGTTCAAATTGACCCCTTGCGGGTATTGAACGTGGCGAACATCTGGCAGCCGCCAAACAGACGTTCAAGACACAGTGACCACAGGTGGGTATTCACCGTGGTTCACTGTGATCTCGTAACGTCTGAAAATACCCATTGTTTTATGGCACTTTTACATCACTTTCCAGCACTTAACCATCACTTTCACATCTCCATAGCCCTTGCGGGTGTGAAGGATGCACACGAGGCTTGGAATAGGCCCCATAACAACTCTGTTCAACTTGCAAAAAATCATGACATATGGAAAAGCCAGTAACTTTTACATGTCATGTTAATGTCCTGTTTCTGATGTATATAGCATTCTCTGCAATTTTTCATTTCTGGACTAGAGGTAATTGCTGTGCTGTCTACAAGAGGCATGGCAGATACACAAGTAGTGTTCAGGAAAAGGAGGGAGGGCTATCTCAGGGAAGGCATCTAATGACTGGCCTATCTTGGATGAGTGTTTAAGGCTTAGGTTAGGGTTAGGGTTAGGGTCCACACTTTGGATGTTACATCAGGCACCATAAGAACAAATGGGACAGTGAACATGGAGATCACCACCACACGCACCCAAGAGCTGAAAGAGGGTACCAAGTAAGGTTATGCAATTCATTTTTGATTTTATAAAAATGAAAATGGAACCCCCTTCTTTGTTTTCCTTATAGCAATAATTAAAAAAAAACTAGCAAAACATTTTATTTTTGGAATAAAAACAAACATTTTCATTAAAAAATGAAAATTTTGGGCAATAAATTCAAGGCTTTACTAACTTTGTTTTTCATACAACTTGAATGGAATTTGAATGGAATTTTGAATTTGTACCCCTCATCCACAGGATCATCCCTCCCAAATTTAATGATTGGATAAAGGAATCTGATTTTATAAGCATCATGGTTTGTGCATGCATTTCCATCTGTAACTTCTTTGCTTCCCATCCACTTTGGATGAAGTTTGTCAAATTATACCTGTCACCCAAGGGATCATCCACCCCTGCCTAATTTCAAAAATATTGGGTAAACGTTCCCAACTTTATAAGTAATTGAACTTCACGATTTTAACAGAAGTCATGCAAATACTAGTTGTGAAAAGTTTGGGGCAAAAATGAAAATTTTAGGCTATAACCGGGACTTCAGGCAGCAAGTAAGATGAGCGGAGGAAGCAGTCTAACAATCAAGAGACATGATAGATGCATCCAGACTGGCCAATTAGCATCCCAACACATCCTTCAGCACTGTGACAGAGGACATATAAGCAGATGCAGATTCTTCCAACTTCCCAGTAATAAGCAATGGAGTTGGGCAGACCACAGAATGAGGATATATGATGGATATTTCTCCTGACCAATTGGCATCACAAACTCATCTTGCACCACTGTGTCAAACACAATAGAATCTCTGGTTTAGGCTCATTCTCTGCAGATGTTGCCTGGGATTCCAACTGACCAGTACCCAATCACTGAAATCAGGAAGGCTTGGGGGTGGGCACTGAGGAGCAAACATAAGCTTCAGCCAAGATGCACAGCCCCCACCATGGCTAGATCTTGTGTGACTCATAGCCTGGCTCAGTGTGGTGTGTGTGACTGTGTGCTATAGGGTGATTTCAGACGTTACACAGTCCCGATTCACCACAGTGGATTCCTGGTGGGGGTGAACCGATCAACCACCCTCCATGGTCAAAGAAAGCCCTGAATAGACGTGATAGGACCGGGACCACGGCAGGGAATTGGGCCGCCAGATCACGGCCCGGGGCAGCGCAACAGACATTACTCCGATCCCAGGCCAGGTCGTGGTCAAAGAACCCGGAAGACGTTGGGGCAACTCATCCAAGCTGCTGCTGTGTGTCCTTTAAATCTTCTTCCCAGCCCATGTTGTTTCTGGTTGCCTGGCAGCGATGCTGAGTGCTTTATCCCCGACTGGGAATCATTTTTTTTAATTCCGGCCGGTGGTTGCCATCCATACGTTACTTTTTGTTGGTTCCTGTTGGGAATCTCTTTGACCACGCTTTTGGAGATGGTCTGGGGGGGAGCTCCGGAAGCATGGTTGATTTTGACCCCATGTGGGTATTTACTGTGGTGAACATCTGGCAGCCGTCAAACAGACGTTCAGGGTGCTTTGGCCACGCCACGGAATTAAGCGTGTGTCAGAGGGGTACAGGAAGGTTGGGAAGGGAAGGGGTGCCCAGACGCGCCACACTCTCTCAACTGGCTCTGATAATGCTCGAAGGGGGTCCCGGAGGCCCGTCAGGATAGTATGTGGGCCGTTCCTTGGGCTTGCGCACCTGGAACTTAGGCCCCTATCATCATTGGGCACAGAGCTTTTTGTTACACAAACGACTTTCACACCCACAGGGAAGGGAGGTAATAGTGAGGACTGGTGCAAGGGGGATGAGGCAAGGACCCAGGGGCACAGGAGGCAGGGAGGCAAGGACTTGCACACAGCCACAGGGGACGGGAGGAGAAGGGGCCCAGGAAGGGGCAGAAGCGCCAGGCCCGCAGGCCCCTTCACTCTGCTCACTCAATCTCTCACAGGGAAGCGGGGGTCAGGTTTTCAGCCAACACAGATACCTTGTTTAAAGACACAGTCACTGATGCAAACCACAGAGGAGGACAAGGAGGGAACACAGGGGCAACAAGGGGAGCCACAAATACCAAGGGACAATCTCAAGCGTGCTGAGCGGCGCAGCGGTGGGCGGGGCCCCGCCTCGTCGGGCGTGGCACTTGTTGTGGGCGTGCCAGTTGCTGGCGTTGGCGTCTCTGCACGCCGAGGAGGTATGGCCGTCGGTGACGAACTGCCGGGGGCGGGGTCCGCAACGTCGGGTGTGGCCTCCGCATGCGTCTGCGGCCCCGAACGCTGCGCCGAGACTCGTGGTGCTGGGGAACTGCCGGGGGCGGGCCCTGGGGTAGCGGAGGGCGGCCGCCGCGCGGGGTAACTGCCGCGGCGGCTGACAGCGTGGTTCACTATGGTTGACTGTGATCTCGTAACATCTGAAAATACCCATAGTCTTCAGCCTCACTGTAAGTGCTAATAAAAGCAGAACTCTGCACCTATTCTCCCCCCTGTATGCCCCTGCAGATTTGGGGGTACCAATGACTCAAGATTGTGCCAGTTCCTATGAACCCTGCTCCTCCTCTGCTCTGCCCACCTCCTCCTGTCTTCTTCACCCTCTCTGCAAGTACTACAAAAATCAGATTTCTGCATCTAGTAAAATATCTATAATTTAAACAGAGGCAACACCTGCAAGTGACTTAAGGAAATTTGCAACTTCTGTTAAAATCATGAAACGTATATAATTGGCACTCTTTATCCAATCTTTCTGAAATTTAGCAAGGACGATCCCTTTGGTTAGGGGAACAGCCTTACCAAATTTCATCAATATTGGAATGGGGGGGGGGAGTCATTACTTTTTTCATTACACACACTGGAAATGTGTGTGAAAACAATGAAACAATTAAATTGCTTATAAAATCAGGACTCTTTATCCAAGCTTTCTGAAATTTTGCAAGGCAGGGATGATCCATTAAGTGAGGGGTGCAATGACTTCAAATTACATCCCAAATTGGATGGAAAATAAAGACCTTACAACTGGATATGTGTGTAAACCATGAAAATTTGGCCTTTTTTTATGGGCCACACAGAGTGGGGGATCTGTGGGCATGCTGGTGCATGCGGTGCATGGGTGGGGCATGCATACGGATGCACACGCATCTTCTAGACCTTGGGAATAGGAGATATGAGATGGACCTAATTGGGCCATAGCAGCTTCCCCAAGTGTCAACCTCTGTATGGTCCCAATTTCTGGTTGGCAGTGAGGTCTGGGACCAAGCTGGGAGGAGAAGACATCAAGCGGAGGGCTGTGGAAGAGAAGGAACCTAAAGGCATGTGCTGTGGGGGGGAGGGGATCTGTATTTGGAGGGGTGCCATAGATGCCATTTTTAATATATTTTTTATTTGGGGGAACTGTTTGTGGGACAGGTAGCTGCCTGAAATATTACAATAAAATGTGGTGTTCTAACTTTTATATATATATATATATATATATATATATATATATATATATATATATATATATATATATATAGTGGTCAACTAGCATTTACATTTAATCACAGAAAAACAGATTGGGGGGTTAATTGGAGAATATATAGGTTAGCGTTCGTGTTCGGATGTGTTCGGTTGTTCGGGCAGGTCGTGCGTTCGTGGTCGGACGTTCGGTTCGTTCGCGATCGGGTTGTGCGTTCGTGTTCGGACGTTCGGTTCGTTCGCCATCGGGTTGTGCGTTCGTGTTCGGTTGTTCGGTGTTCGGGTGGTTCGCGCGTTCGCGTTCGGCCGTTCGGCCTTCTGCCAGAAATATCGCGAGATCGCGGGAAGCCCTAAAATCGGTGTCGCGCCGGAAATTTGTGTGCGTGTGTGCGAGTGAGGCGAGAGGGTGTGTGTTTGTTTCGGTGGCTGCTTGTGTA
>QEPC01011113.1:1737754-1769060 GCA_003113815.1 Sphenodon punctatus | reverse complement strand
TTGCAGAGCACCCTGGGCCCCTAAAGCAGGCCTCCTGATTTTGGGAGGGGGTGAGGCGCTCTGCCTCTGGCTACTGCTGCTGCCTGCTGCTGCTCCTCGTGCACGGCCTCTGGGACGTGCCCCATTGCCTCCCCTACGGGCAGCAGATCGGCCTCTCCTTCCCTTCTCCATTTCTCCCGAAAAAAACAAAAGAAGTGCTTGGGTAGAGGAGCTTCCCAGAGCATCTAGAAAATCCCAGAAAGACCCACATTTGGGGACATCCAGGCATCCAATGGAGTCCAGGTAAATGTGTCAGGTGCTCCTGAGAGGTGCCCCAAAATGTGGGTGTTACTCATGGGTAGAAACTGTGCTACCTTCTATACTCCTAACCTATGGGTAGCAAACGTGCTACTTTCTGCACTCCTAACCCACCATCTTAGATTGGCACTGAGGTCTTGGCTGGTCACTACTTGCATTTCAGGTCATGGAAGAAATTTTTCCTCCAACACTGATTGGCTGAGAAGCTGTGCATTTTTTCTCCTTCTCTGAAGTCCCTTCACCCATGGTAGCTAATTGACGGGTCGTCGGGAGCATATAACACCTGTGCTCTGGACTCTGCACTGGCTGCCAATAGCGTGCTGAACCAGGTTCAAGGTATTAATATTGATCTATAAGGTCCTTCACAGTCTGAGCCCCTTGTACCTCAGGGACTGCCTCGCCCTTCGCATCCCAGAGTGGCTCCTTCGGTCTGCCAGGGGTGCCTTCTTGGAGGTCCCTCATGTAAAGTGGGGGGCCACAATGGAGAGGGCATTCTCGGTGGTTGGGCCACGACTTTGGAATTGCCTCCCGGAGGAAGCTCACCTGGCCCCGAGCCTTTTGACATTCTGGCTGGCTTGTAAAACCTGGCTGTTCACCCAGGCCTTTGGGGAGGAGTGTGGGATGGTGGGCTAGAGTTTTAATATTTCCCTACATTTTATTTTTATTTTATTCTCCCAACCTGTTTTGGTTTATATTGTTGTGTTTTTAAGGGCTTGTTATTTTTAATGAATGTTTTATTGAATTGTATGTTGCCCCGGGATGCCGTAGGCATGGGGGGCAACTAACAAATGTTTAAAATAAATAAATAAATAAATAAACTTGGTGGAGGCCCAGTGCAAAAAGAAGGATTAAAGTACAGGGAAGTATAGAGTTGGAGGAGGCACCTACATAATAAGTGAGGCTTAAGGGGCATCCTAGTAATGCCAGTTTATGAGTTCTGTGGTTTTTCACCCCTCAACAGGCTTAAGGGAGAATGGGAGCAGAACCAACTAGTATGATATTGGCAATCCCTGAGTGATGAGGTGAGCCTCCTCTGTTCCCAGCTATCTAACTTGTGATGAGTTCCTAACTTTGAAAACCCCTCTCTGAGGTAAGCTGTGGGTAGGAGATTCAGTGAGTGCACTGGACCTATATATGTAAACATAATCCATCCCCACTGATGTTCATTTGGTTTAAAATAAAAGTTATGGCTGTTGCCACCCAAATCTTGTCTCTGACTTCTTCCATTCATGTCGGGGCAAGGGTTCTTATAGTGAAGCTATGCTGTAAGAATTACATATCTCTGGCTGAATCTAACTACTTATCTGGTGCATGGTATGATATGCTGTATGTCAACAAGTCTACTTCTCAGACAGGAGTACTATAATGTAGGATAAGAGCCTACATTATGTGAACCTGGGGCTTGGATGGTAACTACCTTTCCTAATTTAGATCTAGGATCTGCAGACTGCAAAGTCCTGCTGGGTGGATTTAGCCTGGAGCTCTAACCTTTTTGATTTCATGATTTGAAACCTAACCTTTTTTATTTAAAATCCTTTGATTTTTATTTTTATAAACCCTTAATTTGAGTGGTTTATAATTTATCTGTAATAATTTTAGAAACATGGCTAAGAAGGCTTCATACTCATGCCATTATCTGTAGGACTCTTACTTTGCTCTAACTTGTACATCTTATTTACATCAGTATATAACCATATCAGGCCTTAAAATGTACTACTAAATACCAATGCTTCTATTCCACCCCTGCCCCCCGCCCCACTACCCTGCCACCGCATCTGTCGGTATTTTCATATGTGATGGTGCATTGAGGTGCCATGCATTAATCCTGCTCATGGAAAGTTCCCTCACCATGGACAGGATTAGACCTTAGTACCAAACAAAAGTCATGGTGTCTGGGGCTGGGAACAGGGCAGGGGACATGCGGACATAGGTCCACACGGACCTGTCCCAGTACTCCTCGGTGTGGCCCCAGCTCTTCCCTGACAGCTGGGTTTGATGACCTGAGGCCGCTGCATGGACCTGGAACTGCTCCAGCCACTGGCTGGGGTTAGGTAGAGTGGGCCATCAGACATGATGGCCTGCTCTACCTTGGTCCAGGGTAGGCTTCCCCAGACTATGGCAGGGCTAAACCCGGGATGTACGCTGACTGACAAGGGGTATTTTCAGACATGATGAGATCACGCTCAACCACAGTGGATTCCCACCGGGCGAGAATGGGGAATCACATTCACCAAGCGATCGGCGGAACCAGCGGGGCTGGCCCCGATCATGTGGTGAATGTGATTCCCCACCGTGATGAATGGGCCCATCCCATCTGGATGGCTACCATGGCCCAGAATACACTGCAGGATTCTTGGCTGTGGTCAATTCGGGGGAGCACTGTGGTCTCATTGGCCGTGGCACCCGCCTGTCTCCGCAGAAGGTGGGCGATGAGGGAGCATGGGGGGGTGGGGCCGTGTGGCCACATGTTGCACCATGTGGCCCTGCCCCTTCCCCGATTCCACACCAGGATCAGTCGGTACATCTGTTGGACGTGCCGGTGTGATCCTGGCGGGGAATCCCTGCAGTGATTCTGTGCCAGGGTGACTAGCGCCCCGTCACATCTGAAATCACCCAGGGAGCCAAGTGCACATCCAAAGTTACTCCTTCCATGCTCCAGTGTGTACTTTGCTCCCACCCATGGTGAACATCTGGCAGGCGGAAGCAGACGTGACACCACCGCCAGTAGCCATGCCATGGTAAGCATGGCCATGAGCGGCAATACAATACTAGGCTAGTGATGAACAGAAGAATATAGAATGAGCCCATCTCCCTTCATCCAATTTTGGTCTAACTGTTACCTCTAAGGACAGTAGGACCTTTGGGCATCTCCAAAAGAAGGAGAGAAAATCCTAATGCAATCCTAGGTGGCTAAATGCTAAAAAAGTAGAATTAACTACAGCAGAATAACTTTACTTAAGTAATTAGTTCTGGGGCTGTGTAGCCTGGAGGAAGGAACAAAACTAGTACATGTATCTACCAAATCTGGCTAGTAAGTGAAGAACTAGAGAGTGATTCCTTTTGACTCCAGCTCTGGAATATCATCTGTACTTAGAACCAAAGCAATTTAGGTGACTAACTGTCAGAATTCCAGGAATTGGGAACAAAGCAGGGGTCTCTGTACTGAATAGTAGGAGTGGGACACCGGGGAGAATACCGGATACCAGATTTGCCGGTATCGGATCTCCCCGGTACTGGATTTACTGGTATCGGCATACTGGATCTTTAACATTGGGCATTTTACTGTGTTTTTTTTACATTGTGGCTGTTTATCTCAATGGCCACAATGTAAAAAAAACGGTAAAGCGCCCAATGTTAAAGATATGGAATACCGGTAAGGGTAAATATTGAATTTATCGGATTGATCTGATACACCCAAATACCGACAATATCGGTTCTCGGGAGAACCGGAATTCCCACCCCTACTGATTAGGGTTGGAGAGATCTTTTCCCCTGATGGCCATAAAATTGCAGATGACTACTGGATTCCCCATAAGTAGTGGTGAAACAAATAGGCTGTTCAGTATCATGTATTTTATTCACACATTTGAAAAGGTTTCCCTAAATCTGATCAATATCCATGTCTGAACTGGATATCTACTTGTTTCATTCATTTGTTGCTCTTTTTTTTCAGTTAGTTCAGTTTGGTTACTCAGTATATCAGATTTATTGTGCATATGAAATATAGCTAAGTAGCACAAACTGGTGGAAAAAACCAAATAATAGAATCATAGAGTAGGGAGTGACCTTCGAGGTTATCTAGTCCAACCCACTGCTCAATGCAGGAAATCTGCAGCTACAGCATTTCTGACAGATGGCTGTCCAGCCCATGTTTGAAAACCTCCAATGAAGGAAAGCCCACCTTGAACCAAACTGTAATATCCATTTTGGATACCCAAATGAAGCAGATCAAATACCTGGCCCATCAGATTTGGTTTGAAATGGCTGAACTCAATGGCTAAGATATTTGCATTGACTATTTGTTTTAGGCCCTTTTCAAATGGGCCACGGTGTGTGGGGGTGTGTGCTCGCAAT
Source organism: Sphenodon punctatus (assembly GCA_003113815.1). Lineage (NCBI taxonomy): Eukaryota > Metazoa > Chordata > Lepidosauria > Sphenodontia > Sphenodontidae > Sphenodon > Sphenodon punctatus. The sequence continues at coordinate 1,764,689 of QEPC01011113.1, read as the reverse complement.
GGGTGGAGGTGGGTGTGAGCCTGTTCCTACAAGCGCATACTCATCCCCACCCACCTCCACCCATCTCCAAGCATGGAGCAACTGGCATTGGACCCTGTTGCTCTGTGTGTGGGTGATGGGTGGATATGGGTGTAGATGGGTGGAGCGCGCACACACACACACACCACGGTCATTGTTCCTACAGTCACCCACCACCACCACCCACCCACCGTGGGAGGTGTTCACATGGGTGCCCCCCACTGCACATATGTGTTAGGGTGTGTGTGTGTGTGTGTGTGTGTGTGTGTGTGTCTGTGAAAAGGCCCTTACTTCTGCCTAGGAGTGTGGGTACTGGAATAATATACCTTGGATTCTGCCTTGATTTCTGCATTTTTAAACTGATACAAACAGTTTCAAATTTACCTATAATATATTTTTGTTTATGATTAGGTAAAATTGCTCTCTCTTAATTACAAATGAACAATCATACATTTATTACACTCACATGTCAAGGAAGCTACAGGGTACTGGAAAGTGGAGATAGTAGCCTAAGCCAAAAATGCCATAGAGTCTGAACTCTCTCATTCAAAAAAGAAATTCAAGACAAAATGTTTTCTGGAAGGAGCGTTTTCCATCCCAAGGACAGCACTAGGAACGTTGGGCCTATCCCGATAAAATCATATTGGTTGGGAATCATCTCCATGCTGGGCAGATGTGAGTTGAAGAGAAGAAAGGGCTAAGGGAAATAACAATGTGGCATATCAGTACATAGAAAACTCTCAAATGTTATTTGGAGTTGTTTCCACAAAGTCCTGGGGTAATTCAAATAAATAAAGGTGGGCTATAGAGGTGAGTTATTCTGAGGGTGGTTATCCTTAGGCTTGACTGGGGTTCATTCTCCCTTAAGGAAGCTTTCCTGGGGGCAGACTAGTCTTCTTGAGATGACTCAAGGAGGTGTTTTCTCCATTTTACCAATAGAAAAAGACAGTAAACACGTGGCCCTGCTAATGGCCATCAAAAGGCCTTTTCTCCATGAATTTAATTCTTCAATATATTCCTCCCCTCTCCCAGTCCAACATTCCTTGGAGCCTGAATAGCTCAGAGGTTCATTGATGGAAAATAAGAACTTTCAAATGTAGCTTTTTGGCTAAGATAATCCCATTACATTTCTCACTTCTCATATTTTTTTCAAGGGAGTTTAATATTTTCAAAGTCTTTGTTCCAAAAATGTCATTTCTATAATGCATACTAAGTTCAGACAATTACTCTTTACCAGTCAAGTAGGCTCATGAAAATCGGCCATACAAACCTGAATTAACTTTTTCAAACCACTTTCTTTAAAACATCCTTAGTTGCATGTGTAAATGTGGGATTTTGTATGCACCAATAAAGAGAGAAGATGGAAGAAGAAGAATCAGCTCTGTCTCCAAATTATACATTGTGCACTGTCACAGTCTGATTAAAAATATAGAAAATAAAATTTAAGGCTCAAATACTGTCATCCATAATCCTGTTGGGTAGAACTTCAAAATGCAAGCTGTACTAATCAAACAAATGAGACTGTGTGTGAAATAATGCAATAGGCAACATGAATAAAAGTGGCAAAATCAGATCCTAAGGAAATTTGAGTATTTTATTTATTAAATGTGTCTATTTCTTTTCACAACTTCCAATCAACTTTTTTGTTACATATACATATCCGAGACAATATACATATATAGTATACAGATTCTCTGCTCTGTCCCACTCAGCCACTCTGACCTGTAAGCTTGCCCTCTGCCACCCAGGAGCCACTCATTTGAATGCCCATCTGATTGTGGAGCGGGGGATGTGCACTCCTGTGACCATGCAGCACCAACTCATGACCACTCACGGTTCACGTCCAAGAAATCCTGAGTGCTCTGGGTGGAGCAAGGCAAAAAGCTTCTGCCCGTATGAAAGGTGGCAGCTATCCATGTCAGCAAACAGGGCTGCCACTCATAGGAACTGTGGCTCGGTTGAAGCAGCCTTTGGACATTGCAGGAACTGGCCACATTTGCTAGGGAGGTTGGGTTCCCAGTGCTCGCTGGCAAAGGCTATCCCAGTGCACTCCCCCCTCCCCCATAGTTTGTGGCAGGGGGAGTGTGCTGTGGCTGCTTCTGTAGCCATGGTGGCCACCCTTGGAGCCCCCCGGTGGAACTGCTTCCTATGCACTCCACCTGGGTGGGTACTCTGCAGCAGTGCCACTCAGTGGCCACGAACTAACTCCCCCAGCCTTGCTTATTTAAAATACCCATAAACACACACTCACAGAAGTTGGTTGGGAACCTTATCTATGCAAATACTGGGAAGCTGGATTCTTGTGAGTTCGGTTAGTTGTGGAAAGAGCTATGGGAAATAAATGTCATGTCACATTACCTAAAAACTCATGACTACTACTAGAAGCTGTTTTTACAAAATGTTCACCTAATGTAGTTTGCCTCCATCCTGGGGTACTTCACATAAAAAGAACGGTGGGATGTAGAAGTGAGTTATGCTTGTTGGATTTACCCATTCACCTAGCTGGGATTCTTTCACAGTTTTCCCGAGTGTAATGTGTTTGTGATAAAACCCAGGTTACAACATGAACTGCTGTAAATTTGTTTGTAACATGAAGCATTAATTCGTACTTCATTACCTCATAGAACAGGATGGGATGTCCCTGATCAAAACAAGGAAGTAGGAAGAACAGTCAGAAGTGAGAGACAATCAAATTTCCTCTTTGTTCCAGCTGAGGGAACATCTCCCACCACTACAGGGTTACACTGCTAGGGATCACTGTCTGACATGGTACTCTCTCTTTTTGATTGTAACCACTGTGGGTTAAAGCAGATGTGACAGTAGCCTACGTTAGTTGGGATTCACCTACTCGTTTGTTCTGACACCGCCAGATGTTCGCTCACATCTGCCTTGGGGAGAGTGGCCAGCGGCTATGGGATGCATTGGCTGGAGAAGCTTGGCGATTATGCCAGGGCTTAGGCCCACCCACCCGGGCTAAACTGGGCTAAGGTATGACCTCCCGTGTGCTCAACCTGCCAAGCCCTGCTGTGAGGTGAGGACCCATAGATCAGGCCAGGAGGCGTATGCTCACCCACTGTCAGGCCTTGGGGATGGTGGTTCTGGGCTACGGGGAGAGAATCCCCAAAAATCCAGTCAGGGCCCCAGCAGGGACGGACTCTGGGGGCGGATCCCAAGGCCTTACCTAGAGCCACTGCCGCCAGCTCAGGCGAAACAGGAAGTGGAGCTTGCTGGGCTGGCGGGGAACCCCCTGTAGGGGGGATTGACCCCCCACCTCCAACACAGTTGGAAGGCGATAGGTGCAGTCCTGCTTCGCGGACCCAGCCACCCCATGTGACCACGCACGCCTTGCAGTGTCGGCACTCAGAGTGCCTGTGCCAGCATCTGCAGGCAATCAGGAAGACACAAAAACAGCTGATGCTCAAAGTGCTGTTGCTGGTGATCAGAGCCTTGTGCCTGTATACCAGCCCCCCTGTTGTTGAGTGTGGTGTGGAGAGATTTGTCTTTGTTGAGTATTCTTCGAGAGCGTGGTGACAGCAAGTGCATGGGTGAGTGCCTGAGGGAGTGGGTGTGGTGAAGGGCTATCAGAGTGCTTGGTGGTTTGCTTTGGTGTTCCCCCTTCCCCTCACTACCTGGTCCCTGTCTGGAGTGCAAGCCCTATCCCTTATCCCTACCTGGGGCATACACTTCCTTTCCGGCACGTACCCCTTCACTTTGTCCTGTGTCCCTACCTCCCTGTGCAAATGTGGTTCCCTGGGCTGCAGGGCCTTGCACTCACTCCATGATGATATAGGCTGGGGGTGTCCACCCTGAAGGCCGTATAAGATCCTGAGGGACTATTTAAGGATCCAAGGCTATTGCTACGAAGCAAAGGAGGGCCTGAACTGTGTGTGCGTAATCCCCCTGGTGTATCTTTTCCATCCACTGTACTTCCCAGTGTCTTCCTCATGTTTCCCTTCCTTCCCCTATACCTCACAGTATCACCAGTAATATATGTACAATCCTAGCTAGGGAACAATGGATCAATTAGTAGCCGAAATGAAAGACTTGGCTAAGAGCATACAAACCCTTGCAATGGAAGTGAAAGACATCAAGGAGTAGCAGGAAAAGGGAGGGTTAGGGTCAGGACAATACTCGACCCTGATACAGAACCCTCCTACCAACATCAACATGGACTTTATTATCATCTGGGGAAGATAGTAGTTCCCCAGAAGGCTCGTAGTTCAGTATTATGGAGTCATCATGATGCACCCATGGCCGGGCATCCTGGAGAGAAGTGAACATTCGCCCTCGTACAACAGCACTTCTGGTGGCCATCAATGAAGAAAGACATCAAGTGTTACGTTCAAGCCTTTAGTATGTGTGCAAGAACCAAAGTGCCTCGACAATGACCCCAGGGGCTGCTACACCTATCCCCACTGTAAGGGTCATGGCAATGGATAGGTTCGGATTTTATCGTGGAGTTTCCTACATCACACCAAACATGATACCATCCTTGTATTCGTGGATCATTTCTCAAAACGTGCACATTTTGTTCCATGCCAAGGTCTTCCATCGGCAACCACACAGCCTCTCTCTTGCACAACATTATCAAGTTACATGGGCTGCCATTAGAAATTATGTCAGACCAAGGGATGCAGTTCACCTCCCAACTATGGAAAACATTACTGTGTTTACCCTCCAAGTAAAACGGAGCTTGACTACCACGCACATATCACCCCCAAGTGAATGGGAAGGTAGAACTAACAAACCAAATGGTAGAGCAATATCTCTGGTGTTACGTGGACTACCTACAAGATGACTGGTTCAATCTTCTGCCCCTTGCCGAATTTGTGTAAAATAATACATTGAATGCGTCTGTTGGATCCTCACCCTTTTTTGTAACTTATGGTTATCATCCTCGTATTGTTCTTTCGGACATAACATCATTTTCTGTTCCTACAGCTGGTGCATTAGATCCGCAAGGCCCAGGTGCATGCTAAAGCTATGCTTCTTCTCACACAACAATGTTATAAGATGCAAGCAGAACGGCATCAACGGGATCCTCCAGAAATTCATCCCGGAGACCTCGTATGGATTGATCGGAGACACTATCCCTCACTTTGGCCCTCTGTAAAACTGGACTATAGGTATATGGGTCCCTTCCCCATTGTGCGTTGGATAAACAAGTTCATGTATGCCATTACTTTTCCTCCACAGTATTGCATCCACCCGTCATTTCACGTTTCCTTGTTAAAAACTGCCACCCAAAATCCCGCATCAGGGAATAAGACCATGGACCCTCCGTTGGTAAATAGTGAGACCAAGTACAAAGTCCAGGCCATCCTCAATTCCCATTTTCGACAAGGGCGCTTATATTAATTGATCAATTTGAAGGGCTATGACCCTTCCAACTGGTCCTGGGAGAAGGCCTCTGATGTTCATGCCTCAGACCTGGTACAAAGTTTCCACCGCCGGCACTCCGCTAAGCCTGTGCCAACCTCCTTGCATCGGCCTTGGAAGGGGGGTGCTGTCAGGCCCAGGGGATGGGTGTTCTGGGCTGGGGGGGATCCCCGAGATTCTGGTGAGAGACCCAGTGGGGATGGACTCCGGGGGTGGATCCTGAGGCCTTACCTAGGGCCGTGATTGCGCCCCTGGCATCCCTGCCGCCAGCTACCGTGAAACAGGAAGTGGAACTTGCTGGGCCGGTGGGGGAACCCCCTGTATGTGGGAGTGCCCCCGTCTCCAACACAGCCAGAAAGTGATAGGTGCAGTCCTGCTGCATGGGTTCAGCCACCCCATGTGACCACACACCCCTATCTTGCAGCACCAGCGCTCAGAGTGCCTGTGACAGCGTGTGCAGGCAATCAGGAAGACATAAAAGCAACTTCTGCTCGTACTGCTGTTGCTGGTGATCAGAGCCATGGGCCTGTGATACTGGCCCCTCTGTTGTTGAGCGTGGTGTGGAGCATATTGTCCTTGTTGAGTATCCTTCAAGAGCGTGGTGACAGCGAGTGCGTGGGTGAGTGTCTGAGGGAGTGGGTGCAGTGAAGGACTATCTGAGAGTGCTTGGTGGTTGCTTGGGTCTTCCCCCTTCCCCTCACTACCTGGTCCCCATCAGGCATGCAAGCCCTGTCCCTTATCCCTACCTGGGGCGTACACTTCCTTTCCGGCATGTATCCCTTCACCTTGTCCTGTGTCCCTACCTCCCTATGTGAGTGTGGTTTCCTGGGCTGCAGGGCCATGCACTCACCCTGTGATGATGATGTGTGGGCCTTGGAGAACCTCACTCATGCTGGCTGCCGAACAGCTGATGGGGACACCTGGAGGAGCTGGTCACCTGGCCTGCCAAACATCTGATTGGGGCACTCCTCACCCCATGAGCTGTTTGGTGTGCTCACCTGGCCTGCTAATCTGCTGATTGGTGGCTCTGAGGAGCACCCCCATCAGCTGTTTGGCAGGTCAGTGCACCGAACAGCTGATGGGGGTGTTCCTGAGGAGTTCCCCCGATCAGCTGTTTGGCAGAAGCTGTCACTGGGGGCCCAGTCCTGCTGAGCCACAGGAAGCCAGGAGTCCTGTCCCATGTGGACGCCCATGTCTAGTTTGGACAGCTCCTCAGTCTGACCCATGACATGGAGGGACCTGTGACAGGAGCCCTTACGCCTGGATTATGGGAGGAATGCTCATGTGAACCGCTCTCCCAAGGAGTGCTGGCTGCAATGGTCTATTTATAAAACCATTTTCTACCCTGCCCCTCCTGTTCCAGGCAGCTCGGGGTGACTTACATCATAAAATAAATAAAAACATAAAAACATCACATTAAAAGAGAAGGCAGTAAAACAATAAATCCCCCCCTCCCTAACTCACCTCCCTCACCCTACACTCCATCTCCCCCACCAAACACCTGGGAGAACAGACAGGTCTTACATACACGCCAGAAGGAAGGGAGGTCCGTGGCCATCCAAAAATGCCCTCTCCATAGTGGATCCCAGGCCAAATGGGGAACCTCAAGAAGGGCACTCCCAGCAGACCGCAGGGGTTGCTCCAGAGTATAGGGAGTGGGGTGATCCCACAGGTAAGTCAGACCAATACTGTGTAGGGCTTTATATGTCAACACCAACACCTTGAATTAGGCCAGTAAGACTATAGGCAGCCAGTGCAGAGCCCGCAGCACTGGTGTAAAGTGCTCATGGTGTCCTGACCCCATAAGGAGATGGGCTGCCTCATTCTTCACTAGTTGCAGTCTCTGAAACATCACCATGGGTAGCCCCATATAGAGCGCATTACAGTAGTCCAATCTCAAGGTAATGAAAGCATGGATAATAGTGGCCAAGTTGCTGCCTGAAATATATGGCTGAAGCCAACACACCAAATGTAATTGGTAGAATGCACTCCTCACCACAACCCCCACCTGGAGATCCATGCAGAGCTGCAGGTCGAGGAGCACATTCAGACTGCAAACCTGGTGAACCAGGGAATGGGAGAGTGAATCCCATCAATGATGGGGGCCACCACATCCACCGCCTTACCCACCATCATCACCTCCGTCTTATTGGGATTAAACTTCAGTCAGCTCACCTTCATCCAGTCTCCCAGAGCCACCAAACACTGGGGCTCACTGAGACTGCCAGGTCTGGGTCAGATGAAAAAGAGAGGTAGAGTTGGGTGTCATCAGCATATTGATGACACTACACTCCATACCGTATCACGACCTCACCAAGTGGCTGCATATACACGTTGAACAGGAGAGGGGACAGAATGGAACCTTACAGGACACCACTCATGAGGTCTTGAGGAGATGAACAATCCCCGAGCACTACACATTGAGTTCTTCTGGCCAGGAAAGAGAGGAACCATTCAAGAACAATCCCGCCCACCCCAGCTCAGTCCCGGAAGTGAGTCACCAATATCTCATGGTCAATGGTATCAAAAGTAGATGACAGATCTAAAAGAATTAGTAGGGTCAAATGACCCTGATCTAATTTGCTGTGGAGGTTATCGACCAAAGCCACAAGCACAGTCTTGGTGCTATAGCTCGGGCAAGGATTCAGATAACCTGTGCATTCTAGATGCCTCTGCATCTGCTGAGCCACTACCTGCTCAATAACATTCCCTAAAAAGGAAAGGTTAGAGACCAGCTGATAACTGGCAAGGGAGTCAATGTCAAGTGTTGGTTTTTTGAGCAGAAGTCGCACTCTTTGAGGAATGCCGGCACTCTGCCCTCTTGAAGGGAGGCATTGACCACCCTGCCAGCATGCGTCCCCAACATCTCCCGGCTGGCCTTAATCAGCCAGGACGGGCATGGGTCAAGTTCACAAAAAGTGGCCCTAACAGCCCCAAGAACATCCCCTGCCTCGGTGAGCGATACCCACTAAAATTGATTCCATGAAACCAAACAAGGCAGGGCTTCCGCAACCTCTGGTTCACCTGTTGTAATAAGCATGGCATCAAAGTTGTGGTGAATCCAGCGATTTTATGTTTGTTTATGTGTATATGTTACTGGACAGACTGCTTGAAAACTATGGGGATTCAAATCAACTTGCCTTCCACCTTTGAATACAAGAAGAAAATGCACCTCCTTTGGAAGTAGTTGTAAAATTCTAAATGCAGGGCCTGTGCCTTCCTGCCAATTTGCATATGTCCAAGTACAATGCTGCTACTCAGTAAATAATAGTAAAAAGTATACTCTTCCCAATATTACTGAAAAGTCCCTTCTTGGGCCGTCTGTTCCTTCTGGCTATCATTTTGATGATTTACTGCACTAATGCATCACCAGCAGAACAGTGATCAGAGCTGTCACTGATTATACATTGTTGGCATACATCATTATAACACATTTACTCTATTGATGTACCATTATAGCACTTCTTCAGTGCAAAAGCTGGCAGAGGCAATACACAAGGGACCCATATTTTAGGAAAGAAAAATAGGTCAGAGAGACAACACTAGCAGAGGATTAAAGATCCAGCAAGAAATGCACAGGGGTGAGGGACTAGGTGTTCATCTTAGAGATAAGCCCAAACAAAAACTCTGTACAGGTTAAAGAATTGAATAAGTACTATGATCGAGATAATGTGACTGTCCTCCATCTATGTAATGAGTCAGATCAAAACTATGAAAAATAACTATCTTCCATTGGGAGAGTTTTCAAAACATGCAACACATTAGTAAGTAAAGTCAGCTCTAGCAGCAAGGCAGTGTGGCCTAAAAGAAGGAGCATAACAATAAGAATAAGGCAATCCTAGCTCTAACACCAGGTATAACAACGGGTAATTTCACTCAGTTCACTGCCTATACTTCCCAATGTCCCCATCCATGTGTACGTACTTGCATATCACAAGGGATGTTTGTTTAGTTAATGTTTCCAGAGTATTTTGGATATACATAGCTCTATAAAAATGTCAGGTGCTTAGAAAAATTAAGTCCTATGTGCAAAGTCAGTCACTTAGGCAATGGAGGTACCCAGAACTAGTATGCACTTCTGCAAAGGTGGCTTTAATGCAATGGATCCCAACCTTTTCACTTACGCAACCCCAGTTTGAGAATTCAGTATAATCCTGTGATCTCAGATAGTGTGGAATCGGGCAATCACAGTGAAAGCTGTTTCCACTGAAAACAGACCATTTGCCTGTGCTCATGTGATGAGAAAACTTACCTGATTTTTCACTGTTTTTGCTAGTTTGTTTGATAATTCCCATTGTTCAGTAATACTGGTAGTTCTTCTTAGGCACGTTCTTTACATGCTGCTTATGTTTGCTTGTGTATCCTTTGCCTACCATTGTGGGGTTGTTTTCCATCCCCCGGTGGAAAAAAACATGACAAATATGGTAATTCGTGGCTCTACAAGTTTGAGATTTTAGGAAATTGTCATCAGTACTTCTGGGCATAACATACTCAAATTTCATCCAGATATCTCTTACAGTTTGTATTCTATAATTTAAAAAACTCAAAAAAAAAAAAAAAAAAAAAAAGGACTGGGGTGAAAAATCACCCCAGCGTCAATGGTGTTTTCTGATTGGGATGGAATTCCACCACAATGAATTTTGGGGTTGATGTCCACCCCAGCTTAAAAGCAGCCAAATCAACATTTTTAAAGGTCAGTTCAGACTGCAAGATGACATGGAAGGCAAATTAACCCCTTCACTGCCATGAAATTACTCAATGTTTCCACTAGTGTCTAATAGAAAAAAGTAGCCACAGGGCACAGAGGATGGCAGGCATGCACAGGTGCATGGATGCAGGCATGCAGGGGATGGCAGGGGACAGCAGGCATGCGCAGGTGCAGGGATGCAGGCAATGGCAGGCACAGGGGTGAGTGGAGGCACTGAGGGTCTGACTGGAAGAGTTTGCACAGGGGGATAGAACTGAGGCTCTTGGGGGGCACTGAGGCACAGGGGTGAGTGGAGGCACTAAGGGGCTGGCTGGAAGAGGTTGCACGGGGGGATAGAACTGAGGCAGTGGGGTGGCTGGCTCTTGGGGGGCAATACTTTAACTTATATAGATAGTTAATGTTCATAAAAACCATTTTCTGTAGTTTGAATAAAAAATGTTTTTGCAAAGAAAAACGAGTAGTGTTGGTTGTTATTTATTCATGTGTGGAGCTGGTATTTCTCATAAAACAGACTCTATAATGTCTGTGAGTGTGTGCTGGGCATAGATTGTGTGGCTATTGTAAAAAAAAGTTACATTTTATTGCACACTTTCAATCCCCAGGCCAAAATCAGCTTGGGGTAGAAATCCACCCAACAATAACTCGAGTGTAATTTTCTTCATGATAAAAGGCAAGGGGTATTATCACAAGTTCACCATGTAACTTTCATCGTTTCCCTCGTTGGTCCTTGTATTGGCTGCTTGTAAACTGTGTTTTGATTGATGTATTTCAAAGGTTAGTCCTTGTTTTCTGCATTCTGATGGCAGACACTGTCGTAAAATTCTGGAAACTGACCAAAATACTAGAAACTAACTGGTAAAAAAAAACCCAAATTACCAAAAAATGGCGCACAGTCACTGGACTCGATCCCCAAACCCATGTAAACCACGTGGAACTATGAGCACAAACCATGTGTATTCCCATAGTTGGTACATTGTGCTGTGCATAAACTACACGTGTGTATGCACATGTAGCTTCAGTGCGGTTTACGTGGGCTTTGGGATCGAGCTTACCAGTGCCAATTTTGATAACAGCAGAAGCATGGATTCAATGGATAGTGATGAAATATCGACAAACAATCGCAAGCACTCCCGAAATGTAGACATTTCCTGACGGTACAGGAGCAGTCATTCTCACTTCAGCTCTAACTTCAAACAGCAACTAAAACATGCAAAGGTTAGCAAATAGCAACGGGAATCATGACCCCACTTGAGGTCCACAGAGATGAAATGGGTAGCTGATTTGCTACCCACATTAATACCTGTATTATCAAGTACCATGTCAGGTATTCGACAGGACTACTTGATTACCGATTGCATACCCCAAAACTAAAAAAAAACGGGTAATTTTTGGTACTGATTTTTTGAGTTTCAAATTACCAATTGGTAAATCATGACAGAAAAACAAAAAGATCAACAAAAATTTAAATAAAAAAATCAGAAATGGAAGTTGGAAAAACGAGACTGAAAGTCAAAATTCTGGACTCAGAAGTTGCCTTTGAGGAACAGAAGGGGAAAAAAATCAGTACTGGAAGCTGACATTCCGGGACAAGAAATCAACATTCTGGGACATCGGGTACCCAAAGTGGGTCAAAATTTGGCACTGATTGGTACCTGATGTTGTTGGGTTCACTTGGGTAACTGAAACTTAATGGGTATACTCATTTTTGTAGATACTGATTTCCGCTCTAGTCCATCGTATGGGAACCTCTATCTTAATCTCTTTATGCCTCAACCCCTATGGTTAATAATACTTTCTGATCTCACATGAGAATTGTGAAGAAAAATAAAATATAATTGGTGTAGACAGAGGACATGTGGTTGGCATGATGATCCCCAAAGGAATAGATGCAAGCAAAGTAGTTCAAATTGCACGTTTTATTGGATCAACTTATGTTGGTGGGGGTTTGCAAGCTTTTGTGCTACACAGGACTCTTCATCCATCCAGTGGTAGGCAAGTCAGAACTGTTGGGCATATCTGTGGGATACTAATATACTTCTGTGAAGATCACCATACAAACATCCATGTGGAATTTATTAATTCCTTATTCAAAACAAAGTGAGAATGTCATGCAGTAACTAAAGTGTAGCACCAAGCAAGCACTATATCAGAAAGGATAAAAAGAAATTAAATATAGAACAACTTTCACTTTTCTTTCTGAGCACCAAGCTGTGTATTGAATATGCTGGAGTCCTGTGGAGAAATAGTATGTGACTTTATATTTAATTAATGTAGCATAATAATAGTCCATTTGGGCAAGGCAAATCAAGCTTATTTGTGGTTCTTTACTTCTGGTATCTTCTTACTTTCCTGTTCTTGATCTTGCAACAGTAACACATTTTTTCAGATAAGTTGTTTGTATATAGTATACATGTGACCGTGTCTACATTAACTTTGTAAATGTATGCTACTCTTCCACATGATGTAGTTTGTCAGAGCTTTTATTTTTGAGTTCTTAAGCGTATATATTTCCAATGTTCCAATCAGATTCTTTAGTTCTTTAGTGACCATTTCTTCCAACTTAAGTCTTTCTTTTCCTCTTTATGCCTTGGGACAGGCATTAAAGCATGGTCTTTTAAAATAAATTATTGATATAATTTACAGTTGATGAGACTGGCAGCAAGGCACATCTGTCCTGTTTACATAATTTATTCTGGATGGTGAGAAAAATAAGGTTCTTCTCTGACTGGTTGACTCTTGGGAGAAACCTGTCAAGATTTGAATAAATAAGGGGTGTAAAAATTGCATCGAAAGAGACACTACCAGAGAGAGTGGTTGAGTCCAAATATCAAACAGAGATTTTAATGTAGTTACTTGATTAGCAAGGAACTATTCAGTGTGAGTAAATTGGCCTACAAGGAGATTCCTCACGACAGGGAGGTATTCTTGAATTAATAGAATATTTGTGTTGTCAGCCAGATAATTGTTAATGGGTACCCAAGTGGGATTTGAACCAGAAGAGTACTTTGAGGATTAGGGCTGTTCTCCAAATTTCAACAACAAATTACTTAACAGAAAATTGTATTGTTGCATTGATGGTGTGGAATGGAACCTATAGCCAGGGCCCATGGGTCCTTGGTGGTAGTGGTGTCAGTCTGGTTTATCTGTCCCACCACCATGCTTTGGCTGGACTTGTACCTTTCCAGATAGGGCTACTGTGATATCACAGCCACATCCTCTTAGCCTCCCTAATTAGCCCTTGGTCCTTGTACCACCCAGCTTCCTGGTTGCTTGCCTGCCTGCCTGCCTGATAAAGCAGCAGGAAAATCAAGGGTGGATCATCTTGTCACTTTACCCATCTATGCTGTGAATTCCCTCTGTCCTTCCTGTTCCTGTGTTCTGAACCTATACTGACCTGCTATGTACCTGTCGCTTTCCTGGAGGACACTGCTCTGCATTTGACCCTGATCCTTGGCTAGCTTTCCATGGCCCTGATCTGTACCTGCTCCTTGGCCCCAACCGTCTGTCTTTCCCTGGTGTTTGGGTCCTACAAGGTACTATTGGAGCTGGAGCACTTAACAGGAAATATGCAGGAAACCTTCTCCAAAAGAAACTTCACAAACAGATCGGGGAATTCAGTTCAGTCAAATTAACTCGGGCACGAACAGGCCAATACCACTTAATTTGACTTTGAGTGAGACAACTTACAATATATAATGTTACTTGCAATGGCCTCAATCCCAAGTGGGATCCACGTGGGTCATGCTCAGTTTCTGTGGGGCACAATGTGCTCTCAATAGACATGCGTGCATTTTGCACTCACATATGCATGCACGGGATGTGTGCAGCACACATGGGGCATGGTATCAGCCCCACCAAATATGAATAAATATCTGTGTTATGGGATTACTGAGCTAAATAGATACAGATATAGTCTGTCATCCTGGTTAGGTAAAAGCACCAAATCTAGTGTAAAAGGCTATAATTCATTCTAAATCAATGTTTTTATGGTTATAGCAACCAATGAGAGAAAACCTGTCTCTAAGACAGGAAAATAACTAAATAATATTTATATATTTCAGTTTTTTTACCCTGGTCTTCCCAAATGGCTCAGGGTGGCTTACAAAACAAACAAAAACAATACGTATAAAACAGCATAAAACCCCCAAACCTGCAACCTTTCCTTCACCCCTCCCCAAACACACCACAACCCTACAAATCCATCCGCAACTGTCCCCTCACACCCCTACCCCAAATACCCAGAAAACCTCCCACACCCATTTCCCTATTCCTTAACAAATAGAAAAGTCTTACGCCACCTTCAGAAGATTCCGTGATTTGGGCTCAAATTAACCCTTCGGGGGGGAAAGTTCCAAAGCATTGGTGCAGCAAACAAGAACATTCCTGTGCAAGCCCTTACGGTATGAACAAGACCAACAGATGGTACACACAGGGAGGCATTCTCAGCCAATCGCAAAGGCCACAGTGGGGCATGGAAGGACAGGCAGTCTCTCAGATACATGGGACCCAGACTGTTTAGGGCTTTAAAGGTCAAAACCATCACTATGAATTGTGCCCGGAAAGCTATGGGAGCCAGCCACCACATTCTGCACCAGCAACATCTTCCAAACAGTCACCAAGAGCAGCCCCATGTTCCTGGCTACCACCACAACCTGACAATCCAGGTGCAACAAGGGGTCCAAAAGCACTCTGAGGCTGTGAACCTGACTGACAAGAGGAGACTGGACTCAGTCAATAATAGGAGTTCAGATCCCTTCCAGATCACAAGCCCAGTCAACTATCATCACCTCAGTATTGTCTGGATTCAGCTCCAATCAGTTCATCCTCATTCTGTCCTCAACAGCTGCCAGTCATCAGGTAAACAGACTGCAGGGCCTGGATTGGATGAAAAAGAGAGGTAGAGTTGAGTATCATCAGTATACTGATGGCACTTCACCTCAAACCTCTGAATGACCTCACCCAGTGGCCTCATATATGTGTTGAACAAGAGGGGAGACAAAATAGAACCCTGCAGTACCCTACAGGGGAGGTCCTGAGATGACGATGAGCAATCTCCCAACACCACTCTCTGGGACATCCCCGACAGGAAGGATGGGGGCCACTCAAGAGCAGTCCCGCACATCCTCGCCAGGTCCAACAGTCATGTCAACAAAACCTCATGCATCAACTGTATCCAAGGCCGCTGAAAGATCTAACAGGATCAACAGGGTAGAATCCCACTTTTCAATTTCCAGGAGCAGGTCATCAACCAAAGCCACAAGCTCAGTCTCCATACCATACCCGTGATAGAACCCTGACTGAAACAGGTCCAGGAAGCTGATGGCATCAAGATGAGCCTGGAGCTGTCGGGCAAACACCTTCTCAATAACTTTCCCTAAAAAGGGAAGGTGAGAGACAGGCTGATGTTGGCNGGGGGGGGGGGGGGGGGGGGAAGTCATCATTCAATCATTCAAAGATGACTTCTTATCAGGGTATGGACAACCACAGTTTTAAGAATGTTCAACACCTTACCATTCCAAAAGGAGGTGTTGACAACCCCAACCAACAATGACCACAGCATCTCCCGGCTGGCTTTCACCAGCCAGGATGGACAAGGAACAAGTTCACAACTGGTTGTCCTCACTGCCCTAAGCACTTCCCCCACATTAGTGTGATATTGATTTAAACTGATCCAAATAAATAAGACAGGAGTGAGCTTCCATAACCTCAAACTCTGACAGCAGGTAAAATGACAGCACCCAAGTCATGGTGAAAACGAGTAATTTTTGTCTGCAAAGTTATTAATAAAAATGTCACAGTGGGCATTAGATGATGCCATTTCTGGGCGGAGGCAGATCGGATTAACCAGGCCCTTCACCACCCTGAGTAGCTTAGCTGAACAAGATTTTGCAGATGCTATGATAGCGGAAAAGAAACCTTTCTTTGCCACCATCACAGCTAGGGTATAGTCCAGACATGATAGTCCTCTGTGGCCTGCCTTGATTCAGTCGGGTGGGCCTTAGCCTGGGCCATGACTTCGGGGGTTTACCAAGGTCAGAGCCCAGGCTAGATGCCAATATGGCTGAGGGAAAACCTGGATGAACATCTGGTGACCCCTGCACAGATGTACAGATGAGGTCCAGTCCCAAGTGGGCCACAGTGGGCCACTGTCACATCTGTTTTTATGCAAGAGATGTTTAGGAGAGATAACATTCAAATACCACACTCTTTACTCAGCCCAAAATCTCACTGCCAAATGACCTAATTGGATTTTCCTAACCATAGGTTCTACAAGTTTGAACAGCTTCAGAAGGCAATGCAAGTCTTATTTATTTCCAGGCTTTTAGCAAGGATAGCGCTTGGAGGGGGAAGGGGAAATAGTTTTATTGAAATTGTATATGGTTTCTACTTTTATTTATATACTCTTGTATTAAAAAGAGGAAAGGGTGGACAGAAATATAAATAAATAAATAAATAAATGCAATGATTTTGTATCTTTGTCTTCTTCTTGGAGGAGAAACTTAACAATACCTCTGCGTTTAAATCTTCTTCCCTCCTTCCACCCCCCAAAAAAACTCCTAAACCCCAAAACAAACAACTAAGAAATGCCTCAAAATTTACAATAGCCATGATACAGACTGAGGGAGTTTGGGGTGTGTTTTTACTTATTTGGGGGTGGGGGTGAGGAAGGAACCTATAAGGGAAATTATTGTAACTCCCAGAAATGCCGTAAAAATACAAAATTATGATTTGCATATGGTAGCATAAATCACAGAGAGAGAGAGAGAGAGAGAGAGAGTTCCCTTAAACACATTCTAGTTTCAGTGTTTTTGATCTTTCATTTACTGGAGGTTTTTGAAAAACTTTTTTTTAAAAAATAAAAAATAAATATCTATTCATCAATTTTCTTCTACTCCCCTTTCTTTTCAGTTCTTGTTTTCCCTAACAGTTTCTTGAGAAATTTTCTTACTTATGCATACAGCTAGTTGAATTCACCTCTTTTTTGATTGATCTGATCCTCTAAACATATTTTAGCTTTCAAACAAATTAGCAGTGACGACAAACAATCAAGTAGAACTGTAGCAGCATCATAATTTAGAGCAAAGATCTAGGGACAGATTCCAAGTAGGTGTAATTCAGAGTTGTTTTATGGAAATAAAAAGCTACTATGACAATCAACATCAGCTGAAGATCAGGCTTGTCATATTCTTTTTCTTTCCTCCTGAAGATAAATGTCATTGTTCTCTCTCACAGCTTACGGTATATATACATAAAGGGCATAAAAAAGAGGGATTATTGCACACTGGAAGAATTTCACTTCTGACTAAAACTCTTGGATCATTGCCTTAAAATTATATTTTGCTCTTTGAACAAATAAAATGCGAAGGACTTCAGGTATCCTCTGGATTTGGAAGAGATATTAAGTTCAGTAACTCTTGCATGCAATTCAGAAAATGTCTCTTACCAAAGAACAGTTAAACAATGAGAGGGACTTTTAAAAAAATAACACAGTTAGATAAAGCTATTCAGATGTGAATAGCACATTATCATCAAGTGAATAACAGAATGGAATATCATTTATCATTGTCAGTCACTGACAACTCATGCACAATGCAAAAGACTGTTGATAACGGCATAATTTTGAATAATTTTCAAATATAACTATACTAACTGCCTTAACTACCCCATTATATTTATGTTAATAACATAACACTTTGTTTTGCCTTCCCACTGGTTTTGCATAAGTTTGATATCATTTCTTCATTATTTTTAATTATCAAAGTAAAATAGCTGTGAAAATACTTGGGGGAAAAGTATTATGGGGGGGGGAGCCTGATTCTACTTGGTTCTAAGGCCCTTTTCACATGGACCACAGTGGGTGGGGGGATGGGTGGGTGACGTGGTGGGTGGGCGGTGCGTAGGGGTGCGTTCCCATGGACCCCACCCACCTCCATCCATTTCCACGTATGGAGCATCGGTGTTTGCACAGGCGTCCCCCACCTCCACTCGTGTGTTGGGGGAGGGTTGTGCCAGTATGAAAAGGACCTATGTGTCTCCTGAAAAGTGCAGAATTCCCTCAATTACCTAGGCAGCAACCCTCAAACCACTTACTGTGCAGTAGTCCCAATAAAGACTGTGGGACTACTTCAGACAAAAAATGGTTTCAGGACTGAGAGCCTAGTACATCAGTGATTGAAGCAGAGTCTCATCACCTCCACAGCGGTACTCAGCAGTACCTCAATTTTCTCCTGTAAAGAAAATACACATTTATTTGAGCTGTAGATTGCTCCTGTGCTACTGACAGTAGCTCATTAAATCTGATGATAAAATGATTAAACCCAGATATAATTGTCAAGCAGGATTTCACTTACTTCATTTTGGTGTTACTGTACATGTGTAATAGCCAAAATAGAGTAAGCCAAATCCCCAAATAGCCAAAATAACTGAAATAACAAAATGAATGACGCATGCAATACAAAATAACCAAATAAGTGGCTTTATGAATATCTATTTTGGTTGTGGATATTCTATCTGAAAATGTCAACAATATCCATGAATACAAAACTTACTATTCATTTCAGCAGTTACTAGTATGCCCTGAAAAGAGAGAAAAAGCCCTAGGAATTGTAGTTGTTCAAAGGGTTCAGGATCCCTACCAATGAGTTTACATCTCTTACTAGGTACCATCAATGCCTATGTGCTAATCCCCAGGTTGTTCTAGGCTGCAAAAGCACATATTCCCACTGTATGCAATATGAAACCACATGTTTACCTTTTACACATTGACATCACTGGGATCATCACAATTACATTTTCTGTACTGGAGAGATCTGAAAAGAGGGTTTAAAACTCAGCTTCAGCAAAGATGAACAAAATGAACTGAACCAAACCAGACTACTTAAACCCACCTAGCAGGGATGCTTCAGAGAAGGTAGAACTCTTCCCCTCTTTTGAGTCAGCATAGCTGACAGGAGTAGATCTCCTCAACTCTAAACCAGCAATTGCCAAAAACCCACTGCAATGCTGAGTAGCGTTGGCAAGCCTCTAGGCATCTAACAGTGCTCAGTTCATCAACAGGGAGGTGGAACTGTTGTTCCAATTGTCTTGCAACTAAAATGGCTCTGATGTGCTTTATGCCTTCCTATGTGCTTTATGACATTTCAGACTCCCTGGTGGCACCATAAAGCAACACGGAGGAATGCCCATCTAGCCATTGCATACACAGCTCTTCAGAGCAACCTTCCCACTCCCACATGCTGCAGCGAGAAACATCTGCAAAGCTGTGCTGGCTTCCTCCTTTGCCACCCTTAAAAGGGCAAATATTCTCCCCACAGTCATGGGAAGAGGTGGATTCCTAAATAAAATATGCAAGCAACATCAACAAGGTCATCAGCTCTATAGGAAACTGAGATACACTTAGGGGTGTGCATGTTTTTTTCATTATTACAATAATGATAATGAAAATTGTCATTTTCATTATCGTTATAGCATTAAAAAAATGACAAATAATAATAATGAAAATCGAAACAAAAACAACATTGTTTTTGAAAGAAAAGCAAAAGTATATATCTGGCAATAATTTTTTTGTTTCTTATTTAATTCTAATGAAACTTGGGAAGGTTATACTCCCAATAGAGGGCACTATGTGTTCCAAGTTTTGAAACAATTAGAAAATGGGAACCAATTTTAGAAGCAATTGAATGTTGTAATTTTAAGAAAAGCTCCATACCCATTCATGGCTACAATGGGTATTTTCAGATGTGACGGGGCCAATTGACCCCATCATGGAACCAATCTGTTGATCCCCCACCGGGGTCACCGCGTCAAGGACCAACAGACATACCGGGGGGAATCGGGGAGGGGCCAGGGCCGCGCAGAGCAACGTGAGGCCACACAGCCCCGCCCCCCCATGCTCCCCTGCTTCCCACCCTCCCGGGAGACAGGCAGGCACCACGGCCAATGCGGCCACAGTGCCCGCCCGAATTGACCATGGGCCGGAATCCCTGTGGGGATTCCGGGCCGTGGCCGCCGTCCAGACTTGACAGCTCGGTTCATCGTGGCGGGGAATCGCCTTGACCACGCAATCACTGCTGGCCCCGCCGGTTCAGCCGATCACGGGGTGAATGTTATTCCCTGCCGCGATTGACCGGGGTGAACATCTGGGGGGGAACATCCGTTCCCCCCATTAGATGTTACGCGGTCACAATCACCACAAGGAATTGACTGTGGTTGACTGTGATCTCGTAACGTCTGAAAATACCCAACTTCATTATCTTCCATCCACTTTGCATGGAACCTGTGAATATTATGTCCCTCCACAAGCTTAACACTCTTGCCAAGAAATATTGGATAAAGGGCCCTGATGGTATAAGACATTAACTTGAAAATACATTTCCAGCTGTAACATATTTAGTTTCCATCCTGTTAACAAGATATTTAGCAGGAATTTATCACACACCTTTCCTCTCATCTCTACCAAACTACAGGGCAATTTGATAAAGGGATCCAATTGTATAAGCAATTGAAGTTCTCCCCTTGAAGACCATTATTCAGATAAATAGAAGCACATGCAGTGCCAGTCAGAAGCAGGCACTTGGCATGGCAGGGGGAGGGAGGCTGTAGGAGGGAGTATGTGGAACAACCCAACAGACTGACAGACACATTCACTGGCCAATTATTGCATGCTTCCAGCTTTACAAGACCAATATGTAATGGCTTTGAGGTGGGCAACCCTCAGGCAGGCATAAAAGGGACATAACTGGGACTTTGGGGATAGCATCCCAGCAATCAAAAGACATAGTTTTCACATCCAGGCTGGCCAGTTATCATCACAATCACATCCTGCAGCACTATGACAGAGGATATAAGAGAATCTCTATTGGCTCTTTCCTAAACAGATGCTTCTGACTCTCCCAGTGGGGGAGAGATGTTGGGATGGTCACAGAACAGAATGAGGATATTTGCTTGACATTTCTTCTGACCAATTGGCATCACAAACTGATCTTATACCATTTTGGGCATTTTTGCACACACGTTAAAGTTCTGGATTTTTCAGTCTTCTTGGTTTACAAGTCCACAAGTAAGTTCCAGATTCATTTTTCACACACACACACACACACACACACACACACACACACACACACACACACATAGCCCTAAGGCAGTTCCTGGATACATTCTTCAAACAAACACTGCCCTGAAGCAGCCTAAAGTAGTCACAGCTGTAGATGTGACAGGCTGCCATGGAAACGAAGTGACCACAGCTGCCTGGAGCAAAGCAGTTTACCAGGAGAACGTTTTACACACAAATGTTCTGGGAGAAGTTCTAGGCAGAAGTTCAAAGACCCGGATGTTTAAGATCTGGGTGCGTGATTTAGACACACAGAAAGTTCAGGATGTAACAGCAAACATCCAGGAGAAATGTGTGTGTAAAAAGACCCAGTAACATGTAAGAGATTCCCTGGCATAGGCTCCTTCTCTTCATATGCTGTGCAGGCATATAAAATTGTGACCCTTTATTACATTGTCAGGAATGTATCATATACAGATCTGCTAATTTCCATGTACACTGGTTGGACTACAAAGATGTTGCAGTCAGACATACATTTATAAGTTAATTGCTTATACCACCAGGACCCTTTATCCAATCCTTTTGAAAGTTGTCAGGGATAGTAAATATGGGAAGGGGCATAAACATGCCAAGTTTCATCTATATTAAATATGAAGCAAAGGAGTTACAGCTAATAATGTATATGAATATTTTGGCAAAATAATATAATTGAACTTCTTATAAAATTTGATTCCTTTATCCAATCATTATGGAATTTGGTACACTTAATGCCTTCCACTTGAGGTAAATCCCCCCAGGTTTAAGCCAAATATAATGAAAAAAAAGGTATAGCCGAAGATGTGTTTTCCATTTAAACCAATGGAAAACAAAAACAAAAGCAAAAACAAAAATGAAAATGTTCTATTTATGAAAATGAAAATGACAGATTTAAATAAGAAAAATGAAAAATGAAAACAAAAATGACATGGACCCCTGGTGCACACCTCTAAACACTTAGACTTAATGTTATAAAACTTTGGGGAGGGGGTGTTGGGGGGAGATTATAAATTAAACTGAAACTAAAAAGGTTTTTCAAATGTGTAATCAAATGTGGATATTCCTTTCCTCTAAGCAACATTCATATATGAATTTGAACTTCTTCACCTATAAAGCTCTTCACAACCTTGCTCCCCCCTACCTCTCTGTACTTATCACCCTCCATACTCCAGCCCGTGCACTTCGCTCCTCCTCTGTCCCTTCTCTCACCCTTCCACGCCTACCCTGCTCCCCTAAGTGCCTTCGTCCTTTCTCACTTGCTTCCCCCCATGCCTCGAACTCCCTCCCTGTCCACATCCGCCTTGCCCCCTCCCTTCATACCTTCAAATCTCTCCTTAAAACTCACCTCTTTCGCTCTGCTCTGTCTGACTCTTTATCCTGCTGAGCCACTATTCCTATACCTACGATCGGTTTACCCTTATCCTTGCAACATGGACCTGCCTGCTGTCATTCTCATCGTAACCAAGCCAAGTACGTGCACTTGAGACCTCGCATCTTCATGAATGTTAGACCCCTTGTCTCTCCCTCTGTTCCCCTTCCTATGTCTCTCCCCCAGCTCCTGTCTCTCAGATTGTAAGCCCTAGGGGCAGGGACCGTGTCTATTTTATTACTTTGTAAAATGCCAGGTACACTGCTGGCGCTATATAAATGTTGGTTAATAATAATAATAATAACTCTCTGAGAACTTTGATGTGTGTAATTAATTTAGTTTGCTAATATAATAGAGACAAGCTTTACATCTAAGTAGCTTTTTTCCCCGGAGTGCAAAAGAAGGCAACAGATACAGTTGATAGGCTTAAATATGTTCGCAACTCTTTATTAAACCAACCTCAGTCTGCTAAAGGGGGATATGTTAACCAATGCTAAAACCACCCCCAACAAGCACCAGGTCCAACAAAATTGAACTAACTAGTGGGTGGCCACTACTGCTCTCTAATGTTCAACAAGGACACCCTATGACAGGGTCCAAAGGCCGGGCTGGGTGACCACATGCATCAGCTAGGGATAAGTGCTGGTTTACATAGCCGCAGCAACTTAGCCAAACCCCCTATGTTCGAATCCAGAGCTATGGGTTGCACATCCTCTTAGCAACAGGAACTCTGGATATTTTCAGACATTACAAGATCACAGTCAGCCACAGTGAATCTGCACATGGTGAAAGCGATACCGTAACATCTGATGGGGGGAACAGAAGTTCCCCCCCAGATGTTGATCACAGTCAATCGCGGCAGGGAATCACATTCACCACGTGATTGGCGCTGGCCCCGCGGGTTCAGCCGATTGTGTGGCGAATGTGATTCCCCACCATGATGAACTGAGTCGTCTCATCGGGATGGCAGCCTAGCCCATAATCCCTGCCACGATTCCAGGCCATGGTCAATTCAGGTGGGCGGTGGGGGGCCATGAGGGGGCGGGGGCGTGCGGCCTCATGTTGCGCCGTGTGGCCCCGCCCCCTCCCCGATTCCCCGCCGGGATTCCCCGACACGTATGTTGGCCATGCCAGAGTGATCACGGCATGGAATCAATGGGTAGTTTCCGTGCTGGGGCCAATGGGCCCCGTCACATCTGAAAATACCCTCTGATTCCCAGCTCATAAGGAGGTACCTCAATTTGAATTCCAGTTACCAATCCATTTTCTTTATCTATACCAACCCAGGACCTCAGCCACAAGAGCAGTCAGATTTTCTCGGCATGTTCACAGATGGAATCAGAGGATAACCCACAATGCCCTCTGCAGTGTCCTTAAATAAATGTCTGTGACAGGCCTGCAGTGGCAGGTGCACCGCATGCTCTCTATAAAATTCCGGTTTCAACCAGCAAATATCACTGTGATAAATCCACTCCCTACCTTGGGATGTTAACCAACTGCATATTGCCCAGTTAACCCTTTTTTGTGCTCGGTCTACCTGATGGGGATTGATCACACTCCACAAGACTCACCATTGGGTGATTTCAGATGTTATGGGCGGGCGGTTCACCACAGTGAACCCCCAGGGGGGGTGAACAGCACAACCGTGCCCCGGGGTGGAAAAACGACCCAAACAGACGTGACGGGACAAGGACCACATCCGGGAACCAGGCCGAACCATCGCGGACCGGGGCAGCACAACAGACGTGCAAGCCAAACCCCC
Organism: Sphenodon punctatus; assembly: GCA_003113815.1. NCBI lineage: Eukaryota > Metazoa > Chordata > Lepidosauria > Sphenodontia > Sphenodontidae > Sphenodon > Sphenodon punctatus. The sequence goes on along the minus strand of QEPC01011113.1, from coordinate 1,740,367 downwards.
GCTGGGTGCAAAAAACCCAGAAGGCACCGGGCAGGAGCGGGACACAGACATGGCTGCCTGAGGGCAAACGAAGCCACAAGGCACACAAGGGAATGCCCACACAAGGGAAACAGGAAGAGAGGGGGGAAGAGGGAGAATAGGCTGACAGGTGACACACACAGCACATGCACACTCACACACACACAGCGGACCCGCAGCGGGACACACTGCACGACCCCACGCCCGGGCACACACACACAAGGGAAAGGTCGGGAAGGGGGGGCAGGGGTGCCCGGAACACAGCATGGGGAACAACGGGAGGGGCGAGGGGGAGCACCGCAAAGGGACAAGGCATAGGCAGCAGCAACCCCCACCCCCACAGCACCCCAGTCCACAGAGGCGCCCCCACAGCAACAGAGGCAGTCTCGGAGGGGGGGCATGACCCCCGGATCAAGGCACAATGGGGGCCTGCAATGCACAGCGAATCCGGCGGAGAGGGTCCAGGCGGAGGAGGAGGAAGGGGGCCCCACAGTCACAGGGGGGCAGATGAAGGGCAGTCAGGTCCGGTGGAGCCCCTCTGCAGGTCCAGAGACACTCCGACACCCCCCCACCCGGGGAAGGGACACGGTCCAGTACGGGGGGGGACCTACCCCCAGGGCACGCAAGCACTCAGGGGGGGGTGCTGTCGGTGCCAGGGCTGGCGGGAGCGGACCGCAAGCTGCACACGGGCAGGGCGCCAGGCCACACGGAGCACCCCACCCAGCCACTGGGATGGGCAACCGCAGTGGGGGGGCCAGAGGAGGCCCAGGGCCACGGGCAGGGGCCGCAGTGCCCCACAAAGCAGGTGGGAGCTCACCGAGGCGGACATACCAGGGCAGGAGCAGGCAGCGGGGACCAGGGGCCCCCCCAGACTGGGGCGGGAGCCCACATGGGGGCACGTCACGGGGGGGCAGGGAAGTGATGCAGCTGTCACAGGCCACTTCTGGGGGCCCCAGAGGCCCCAGGCCCCGGGTGCCCAGCCCGGTGAACCAGGTGGGGCCAGTGCAGCATGCCCCGGCGGTACCCCTGCAAGCACCTGTAGTGGGCGATCAGGTAGTAGGCCTCGAAGGGATCAGGCAAGGTGAGAGCCAGCTGGACGTCCACACGGGCCCACACCACCAAAAGGGCTGACATCTTCACCGCGGAAGGCTCCGGCACACAGCAGGCAGCAGAAGGGGGCCACGGAAGATGCCCCAGCTCCAGAAGGCATTGGTACGCCGCCCCATGGGTGCGCTGGTATCCACGGGCCCCGTGAACACAGGAAAAGTAGGTCACGGCCAAGGCAGGGTCACCCTCAGCAAGGCACTCCATGTAGGCGCTCAGACCACACACTACCAGCGCAGACACGGTCTCCGAACCGCTCCAGGGCATATGTGCCCATAGGATCTCCGGGATGTGCTCCTCAGGGAAACGAACCAGCCCCAGGGCCTCCGTATGCAGCCGGCAATCACGAGCACTCGCCTCATAGCCAAAATAATGGAGTCCAGAGCTCAGACTCTCAAAGGCACCCGCACGGCTGCCCGGGGCAGCCAATAGCAGCTGCACGGCAGGGGTATGCCACAGGTCACAAAGACACATGGTCTCGCGGAAGGCCCAGATATGGGGGGCCCCTTGGGGGCCGGACAGTGGGAGCCCTGTGGATAGGCAGGCAGCCATGGTCCGGCACGACAGGGTGAATAACACAGAGCCCTGAGGGCACACACACCTTCCAGGGCTGGGAGGGGCTCAGGCTGGCCCCCAGGACAGGGAACACGGCCCTGGACCACAACATTGTAGCACAACAGAGCGAGGCGTGGGGTGCAGACCCGGCACAGCTGAAGAACCCAACAACGAGCACGCTGTCCGCCTAATCTCACCTTCAAGGCCATCCTGCAGCAAACATCATGGGGAGGGGGCCCGGGGAGCCGGGCGAGATAGCAGTTGGAATGCATCAGCCCTGGGCACGCGCAGACCCATGAGCCCGTGCAGGGGCGAGGCCTGGGGCTCCACCTGCCGGTGCGCCCACCTGCCAGCCTGCACGCCCCGGCCCCAGGGGGGGCCTGCCCACCCAGGTGCCCGGCCCCCGGGCAGCCCCACCTGCACAGCCCTGCTATAAGTGCTCCCAGCCCCCACCGGGGCCCCACCACCATGGAGCGCGACAGGGCAGCTTCCAACTGGATGTTCCTCGCGCTCGCGGCCGAGTGGTTCCATGATCACACAGAGCAGCTGTGGCTCCTGACCGCAGAGGTGCAGCTGGCCGCCCGCTTGCGCTATGCCCTGGCCCTGATGGCCCGCATACACCTCCGGGGCCAGCACACCCGCAGGAGAGCCCGTGCGTGGCTCAGGGCATGGCGCATGTCCTGGGGGGCCTGGGAGGCTGGCAGCCGGAGCCTGACCCGGGCCGCTGCACTCCTCAGGGCCACAAGGTGCCTCCTCTGGGCAAGGGAGACCCTCCAGCAGGCTGCCCTGCTTTCTATGCCCATAGCACGCAGCCTATGGGTCTCAGCGCGCCCACAGGTGTGGTGGGACCGGGCCCTTGCCCACTGGGAGGAGGCCGAATGGAGGGCCCACTTTCGGATGGGCAAGGCCACCCTGCTGCACCTAGCGGAGCTCCTC
>QEPC01011113.1:1679785-1734297 GCA_003113815.1 Sphenodon punctatus | reverse complement strand
CCCGCGGGGGCCCCCATGCCCCCTGCCCCCCTCCCCTTGGTTCCCCTTACCCTTTTCCTGGGTGCCTCCTCCGGGCCCATTCTGGATGCTGTCCCCGGGGTGTCGCGACCTGCCTGCTGCTGTGGGTGTTGTCCCTGGGCCGCCTCCCTGGTCGGGTGCACTCCTGTGCCCCCCTCCTCCACCTGTGCCCCCTCCACCTGCATCGCTGCCCCTGCCTCCACCTCCTCCACCACCTGTGTCGCTTTCTCTGCCTCCGCTCTCTTCCGCCTCCCTCCTCGCTCCATCCCGCCATGCTTGCCTGCTGCTGATTTTGCTTTAAATCTCCCTCCGGTGGTTGTGTTGTTGCCAGTTTCCTGGCAGCGACGCTGCGTGCCTTGTCCCCGTCTGGGGCTCGTTTCCTTTGGTTCCGCCCGGGGATTGGCGTCCAGACGTTACTTTTCCTTGGTTCCCGGTGGGGGTCCATTTGACCATGCTTCCCAGGATATTCCCCCGGCTAGCTCGGGAAGCGTGGTTGAAATTGACCCCATGTGCGTATTGAGCGTGGTGAACATCTGGCGCGTGCCGAACAGACGTTCATGCCCCTTTGGCCCCCCTGCGGGGCTGAGCGTGGTTCACTGTGGTTGAGCGTGATCTCATAACGTCTGAAAATACCCATTGAAGATGTTGGGAAAAAACAATACATGCATGTAGCATCAACTCCCTCATCTACAAACAATCCCATTTAGTATTTAGGACTTCAAAACTCAAAATTTGTGATAGATTGTTCTCCCCCAAGTGGATCATCAGGACATGAGACACGGGTCTATTCATTAACTCCTGCACCATAAGCATTAGCTGACTCCACAGCATCCCTTCTTTTCACCCCTCCCACCATAGCTCTGCCTGGTCACATAAACTGAACTGAAAACCTCAATTGGTTTGTTGGTGAATTCAGATGTCCAGTAGATGATGCTTTGTCCGATGATACACATACACTTCCTCACACCTAGCTCCACTTTCCCTAGCTCAAGAAACAAGAATTTTAGTGAGCAAGGATAATTAAAAATAGCCCTGTTTCAACCCTGACTGGCCCCTATCAGCTGGGGCAGTGAAACACTCCCAACCTCCATCTTCCCAAGGTCTCAATCTCGTGCTCCTTAAGACCTGCTACAGCTGCTGAGGTGGCAATCCCCATCCTAAATGAATGTGAGCCAAACAACTCTGCTCACTGTCCCAAGTTACTCAGACACTGCTTTCTTACCACTAGGAACTGGCAGCTGGCCAACAGGTATCTGTTTCAGTGCCTAAATACGTAACCCTCATATGTCATGCATGATGACATGTATGCCCTCATAGCCCTCACAAGGCACGAGTCCCTTGACTCATATAGAGTGACTGACCAATACTCCTCTTCCCCACTGAACAGATTTGGACCTCCTAACCCGGAAAAATAATTACCTTTTTACCCCACTGCAGATCAGCCAGCTATAGACCCTGCCATACCTGTCAAAACACAAACCTGAAACTAACTAAAAGCTTCATAGAAGGCCACCTTAAAGACTGCTGTTCACTCCTATGCAACTCTGGCTCAAGGCAAATGTTATGTCTGCCAGGAGCCACCAGGTAATGGGGAGATGGATGTCACCTCCACTGGCCTTGTCCCTGTGCCATGATTCAAGTAAGCCTCACACGAATAGGCTCTGGCCCAGCTCAGAAATGGCTGCCCATCTAGCCACTATCATACTCTTCACCAGCCCATGCCAGCACAACCACAGGCCTTAACAAATTACTTGCGGGAGGGGGATTTGAAAATCATTCCTTCACCCCTCCACCAACCTATATCCATGAAACTCCCTGGAAGCCCTCTGGTAAGTTGTCCTGGTGCTGGGTGTGACTGAACCCTGGAAATAATTGAAACAAACTCTAAGACCCAAAGTTCAATAGCTCAGCAGGGACGAACTCCTGTGTTCTGCTCGTTCCAGAAGTGAGCACCCTGAAACATGGCTGCAACGCTTTATTAAACCAACCTCAGTCTGCTAAAGGGGGCTACCTTAACCAATACTAAAACCACCCCCAACAAGCACCAGGGCGAGTGCCCTGAAATGCTCCATCTCGAATCCAGAAAGGGCATCAGCTGTGTCATTGGTCGACTCATACCTGGTATATGCTTAGCAGAGAACAAATGTTATTTCTCAAACAAACCAGTATAAATACCTGATCAGCTGCATCACCCTGCTGATTTGGAAGAAAGTGAACTGACCATGGTCATGACTGCTGCTTGTTGCACCAGAGCCATGCCCTATTATTTGCAAAGTGGTTGGTCCATAGATGTACTGCAACCACTATGGGAAAGAACTCCAGGAGGTCATATCCTCATTGATACCTACCTGCATCCAGATCAGGGGCCATCACTTGTCACACCACCTGCCCCTGAAAAAGTTTGTCATACCTGTCCATCCAGCCGCATTGGAATTACTTGCAAGTTGGTCTCCAATAAGAGGCATTCCCGCCAGATACTTCATTGTACCCTTTCAAGAATCCAGGTCATGTAGCCAAATTCTCCCTTATCTCCTGAATAACCCTAATGTAATGGTGGGGTGCCTCATTTCCCACAGTCTTGGTATATAACCAGGATAGAAAGGTTCTTCCTGGGGCCACCATTGCTTGGACCAAATACTCACTAGCAGTTTCTGAGGGCGAGGGAATGGTCCAGGGAAGATGGGGTGGGGACTTGACAGGGGTGGGGGGGTAGAGTGCTCCCCCTTCAGAGGGGCTCCAGTGATGCGTGAATTCCACTGGACTGGGTAAATTTGGGGGGAAAGGTGGGCATGCTCAGAAGGGCTGAATGGCCCCTTCTGAGCATGTTCATACCTTTCCAAGATGGTGCTGGCTATGAAATCCCACAGCCTTGTAAGACTCACATCAGGTGGGTAAATCCTACAGTGACTCAACTCTAGCCCTAGGGCCGTGATCATGAAAGGGATTATTGTGCCCCTCCATAGCCTAAGAAAGGCACCCCCAATCCCTGAACCCCCCAAGTGCACCCCCTAAGCCCTGGCACCCCAGGCAGTAGCCTGGAAAACCTGCACCTAAATCTGGCCCTGTGTGTCCTTGTCACACATTTATTTTGAATTTTGCTTTGAATATCCAAATCAAATGTGAAACATCTTTGGAAAGGGTCAGAGTTGAAATTAGAAATATAAATAACATATGTGGGTTTGGCACAAATTATGTTCCTTTCCAAAAAGTAATCAATTTGATGCATTTTTCTTTTCAACAGAATGTACATCTATTACCATCAGATTTTACCTTTCTACCTAGAGCTTAAATGGGTAGTGAGTTCACTATCTGGTAATACCTATTGGATACCCGAATGCCTGGGTGGTACCTCTAGATAGTTCCTAAAACAGACCCTCTGCTGGTTATGTGTATCAGTGATACGTGATCCAGAGTTTCTTGAGGTTGGGCTTGGGGTCTAGGCCAGCTGACTGGTGAATAGGGCTGAAATGGCAAACCACTGTGATTGGTTTTTCCAATGGAAAAAGCTCTTCTGCAATGATCAGCATGGTGTGATAGAGATGCTCATTCCACTACTTTCATTCCCTTACTTCCACCGGCTGCAAAAATAGCAGAACAATGTTTGTTCTGACAGTTTTGATCTTCTGCAGTTTTCACCTGCACTGCGAAGTAGCGGAAAATGTTTATTCTGACAGTTTATGAGTATTTTCCAACCATTTATGAATTTGCGCAATGCCGGTGGAATTAGTAGAATGCCGGCGGAAAAGCTGTGGAAATTTTCAGGAAATTCTGAAATGGTGGAATGAAATAGCAGAGCAGAAAAAGGAGTTGTCGCTTCAGCCCTACTGGGGAATGCACAGAATGCCCAGTGCATTTGGGTATATTCTGGCCACAGGTGGGCAAATGTATGTCAGGGCACATACACATTTGTCCCCAGGCAGTTTGTGCATGTGCTGTCCTGCAGGCCTACTCCCCAGGACACCACAGAATATGTCTGGTCCCTGGATCACTGCCACTGCCTTGTCACTGCCTCAGCCATGAGAGGTGGAGTCGATTCACCCATTTTACTAAGTACCTGTTTCAGCTCTACTTTTAACATGCATTGTGTGTGTGTGTGTGTGTATCTTAACTTCTAGGTTCAAAAAGCTAAAAGAACAGTTTATTGAACATATAATATAATTCATTAATCTTTTTGTGCCACATTTTGCCCATAAGTATGCACGCACATGTGCCGAGTTCAGTGAGACTTGGGATTTATCCAATTATAGCTGCATGCAGATATAAGATGAAAAATCAGATGCATCACAAAGAGACAGAGAAAGAATCAAAATATTTCCGGCAACTAAACATCTGGAAATATACATTTATTTGGAATTTATTCAGCTCCTTGTTCTCCATTGTGGGAACCTGTTGACAAGAGATTACTAAAATAGCTGTTACAAGAATAAAGACCACAGTGTGTATACAATAATCTTACACCAGGGAAAGGAGATTCACTTCACATTGTTTCCTGGAGCTGGTACTTGGAATTAGAGACCTCCTGAAATCCACATGGATATTAGGGAATTTACCATAAGCCTTGTACTTCTCAAAGTATCTATCTTAAGCAAGCTTAATGCTGTCTTCTAATTACAGGTTATTCTGCAAGATGAAAATTATTAATACAGAAAAATGAAGAAAACTATGAATAATGGCATACATTAAAGATTGTAGAGCTGAAACTAAAATGATTGTAGAGCTGTCAGAAACAGCTATTTGGCCTTCATTTGTGTGAGGAGGAAATCTACCGGTATTTTTGTCACTTTCCATGATTGTCTGCTATTTGTATTTTCTGCCATTTTGGTAATTTCCAGTAATTTCCGCTAATTTCAAGTGCTATCATTTGGGGATTTGGGGGGTAATTTCCAGTATTATCAGTAATACTGGAAATTACCAAAATTTACTGGAAACTACCGGAAATTACCAAAATAGTGGAAAATAGAAGACAATCACAGAACGTGTTGGTCCTTTTGCTCCCAAAAGGTCAATATTTTCTGATGGAACGAGAGCACCTGCTGACGTTTCAGGCCTATAAGCGCACTGGGCACCAAATTCTAAAGAAAATTAAAGTTGCTCTGCATCATACTGACTGTACAAGAAACCCTAAATCTAGAGATGAAACAACTATTAGGGATGTGTAGCAGGCACTCTGTTCATTTTTTTATTGTTTTCATTTTCATTTTCAAAAAAACCCTTCATTTTCTGGGGGTTTCTTAATGGAAAATGTTTGTTTTCTTTGTTTTTCTCCTCCCCCTTCCCCCATTTATTTGTATTAAAAATAGTAATAAAAGAAAAATGTAAAAAAAACACTGCACATTTGCAAAATGGCCACTGGACTACACATGCATAGTCCTTTCACAAAATGGTCAGTAACATCAGTGTCATTTTGGAAACTAAACATCTGCTCTGCAAAATGGCTGTCTCACATGCACAAACCAGCCTCCCTTTTCCAAAACAGTGCCTATGCTGCCAGCAGCATTTTGGGAAAGGTTGTGCATGTGCTGAATAGCCCCGGAAGAGATTTTGCATATGAGCAGTTTTTAAAAAAATTACTTTGGTAGTGAGAATAGATCCTTTTCGCCTTCATTTTTGAGAATTTTCGTTACCATGGTGTGTTGTTTTTGTATTTTAATTACTAAAACAAATGGGCCATCGTTCCAGTTCTCTGTTTGCCAGACAAAAAGAACATTTGTTTCAAATATTTTGTTTTGGAGTTTTGTGTTTTTTGCTTTCCCCCCAGTTATTTTATTTATTCATTTTTTATACATCAGTCACTTATGTAGTGCATAGGCAGCAACAAACTGCCAGCTAATCCTTAACTTAGTAAAGGGCCATGGGCAAGTAATAATAAAACAAGCAACAACAGTTTTTATATATGCCCTCCCACCCCATCATGGCACTTGGAGAGTTTCACATAGAACTAATGAACACAACTTTTAATCCTCACAACAACCCTGTGAGGTAGGTTAGGCTGAGAGAATATTGTGACTAACCCAAGGTCACCCAGTGAGTTTCTGGCTGGGGCAAGACTTCAACTTCAGAAAATACTGTGTCATAACTCAACGGGCATTTTTAGATGCACCATCTTTTTTCCTGGACTTCAAAGTCTGGGTTCGGAAAACTCATGCAGGGGAGAGGATTTAGATGCTTCCCCCCTCCCTGTAGTCACCCAGGCACCCTTGTAAACAGTGGCACCCAACAACTCCCATACATTTTGAGACACAGAATTGTAAGTCCTCTACTTCCAGGGACTTATTTTTATTTATTATTTATTTTTCAGAAACTTATTACCTCGCCCCTCCTGCCACAGGCAGCTCGGGGCGGCTTACAGCAATAAAGCACAATTAAAACAGCTAAAACACATTAAAAAGGAGAAAACAGATAAAACAACCCCCCTATCCCCTCCACCACTCATCACCCTTCTCCCCCGCCAAATGCCTGGCAGAACAGCCAGGTCTTGCAACTTTTCCAAAAAGAGTGGAGGTCCGGGGCCAGCTGGGCCCCCACCGGAGGGGAGCTCCATAAGCACGGCATGGCCATGGAGAATGCCTTCTCCTGCGTGGCCACCCAAGAAACTTGGGAGACCTTGAGCAGGGCATCCCCGGACAACCACAGGGGCCGATCCAGGACATGAGGAGTGAGGTGGTCTCACAGATAGGCAGGGCCCAGACTGTTTAAGGATTTATAGGTTAAAACCAACACCTTGAATCAGGCCCAGAAAACCACTGGCAGTCAGTGCAGAGAGCAGAGCACTGGTTTAATATGCTCCCGGCAGCCCAGTCCCACTAGGAAATGGGCAACTGCATTCTGCACCAGCTGCAATTTCCGAGCCGTCACCATGGGTAGCTCCACATAGAGCACATTACAGTAGTCTAGTTGAGAGGTGATGAAAGCATGGATGACTGTGGCCAGGTCAGAGTCCAAAACAAGTAGCCCAGTCACCATGGAACCTAGGAGAAGGGAGTTCACACATGTGGACAGAAACCTGATCCAGGAAGGAGGTGATTAAGGGGAGATAGCTCTCAGTAAGCATGGGGCCATTAAGAAATGGCGTTCTCCCTTATTTTGAGAAACCACTGGTGAATAAAACCCAGGTTAGCAACAGTCTCAAAGACATGAATCCCCCACCCCCCAGGCAGAGAGGGATGTCGCCCTTTAACCTTGGGGTTCCTCTCACAACTCCTCCCTAATCACCGGAATGTCCTCTCCCCATTCATGCCCAGGTGTGCCCGTTCTGTGTCTGTTGCCCATGGCTCCCCTAGGTCTCTTTCCTTTTGTGACACCTAAGCACCCACCTGGAGTCCCCTTTTGTCCCCATGGTTCACATATGCATCTTTCCTGTTATCTCACCTAGAAACCCACCCAGATATGCCCCGATGGGTCATTTGTGTCCCTTTGTCCTCCCTGTGTGCCTTTTATAACACCCTTGCACCTATTCCAAATCTTTTATTCTGAACCCTATAACTGCCCCTCGTGTCCCTTTTGGAAACTGAGAAGCTTTGGATATGGACACCTGCAGGCTACTCTGTGTGTGTCTGTGTCTTGAAGGGTCCTCCCAGACCTTGGTCTGGCCCTTCCCTTCCAACCCCGACTTCGCTGGTTCTAGGGGCCAGCTGTCCCCTCTGCAACAGGAAAGGAGAGGTAACTCACAGGTCCAGACTCTCTCTCTCGAGCTCTCCCTTTTGCTGTATGCCCCACAGATCTCCCTTCCCTCGCTTTCCCCCCACCTTTTGTTTTTGTACTTTTGTTTTCCCCACCACCGCTTGTGTTTTACCTTTGAGCCTCCAGCCAGACCGGGGCTGTGTTTCCCTATGTTACCTATGTACTTAAATAAACTTTTTTAGTTTTTTATTGGATATTTGTCTCCTTCCTTTTTTTCACATTTGGGGAGGGTAACGTAAACTGTCTGTAGCGTGCATCTGTCCTCGGACTGATCCTTGGGACACGCAGGGACCCCAGTTTAAGAAATTAAGCTAATTCCCTCTGAAGTTAAGGAATGGTGGATATTGGGGTACCAACCCCCCAATAGTCACGAGTGGGAGGGTGTTCTCCTGTTAACAAAAGAAGGGAAATGTCTTACAGTTAAAGGTGCAGTGTACAAAAGAAAATATGGTTAGGTGGGTCCAGTATTTGTACTTGTGTTTCTAGAATTTGTATTTATATTAGATGTGAAATGAGAGTTAAACTGCTGTTTGTGAGAAATTTCAGGATTTCTCAATCATTTCCTAATACCAATTTCTCAGTTCTCACGATACTGAAAAATACTGTCCTGTGTTACAGACTTTCCACTTACTGTTTACTGTGTACCATTCATTTACTGCATTGCAAAGGGTAGCATTTTAATTCTGGGTTTCTGTCTGTTCATTGTACTGCATTTCTGAGCCAATTACGGTATGAATAGCCCACCCCTTAACCTTCCTCCAGTCCCTCTTAAACTCCATTCCAGTGCCTCCAATCAGAAGTATTGTTCTATGTTGGTCCCTTTGCTTTGATGAATCTGAAACAGGATTGCAGATTAAAAAATGAATCTGTGTACTAGCCAGTGAGTGACAAGGAAGTACAAGGGAGAATGGAGTGCAAAAAAATGTGGTATTGCATTGATATTACTTAACAGGATTTGAAATGTATAGCAAAGCAGTAAACGGCAATGCAGTAAATGGCAAGGAGGTAACCGGGATCCCAATAAACAGAAAATGGGGGGGGGGAGATCAAAAAATGAAATTCAATTGAAACATTATCAAGTACCAAAAAGTTCTCAATTTGACCAAGATGGTATTGGGAACTGGGATTTTGATGGGAATTCCTAATTTGGCAAAATCTCATTTCAGCCCTAATATATGCATTTGTGGGGTTCTTTTTGATATAGAAGTGTAGCACAGGCAGTTTGACAGATCTGTGGAGAAATAAAAACTCTGGGTGCAGTCACATGTGCTGGGGTGGGCCCATTGCACGTGGTGGGCAAGCGCAGCTGCCACATTGCAAGGCCAGTGGTCTGTCCCCCCCACCCTGCAGGGACGCTGGGCAGATGAGACACTTTCACTCCTGCCACACCCTGGGGTAGGTTGAGACGCTGGTCAGCCCCATACCACACACCCTGCTCCATTATCCCACTACCCCTCTGGCCATGACATGGCTGCACAAGAATGGAGACAGTGTCCGGTGCTCAAAGTCCCACTGTGGGCCTTGCCATGGGGTGGGCGAGACTGGGACCAGTCCCATGAGAGACAACACACTACCATGCATTTGGCAGCCTTAGCCCACTTTAGGTAAAGCTGCTACATGCTGTGTACCTGGCCTTTTTCCAAGGGTACATGGTGTAGCATCCAGTTGTCCACCCCACCATGCTGGGGGTTGAACATATGGCAGCTACTAGGAACACAATGCACTTCATCACATGGCAGTGGTGACTGATGTAGGGTATGGCTGCCCAAACCACAGTACTAGACATCTCATGTGACTGTAGCTATAACCATTGTTAGTATAGCTGCTGCTAAGCATGCTCAATTAGAAATTTACAATATATTTTAGATGGTCAATCATGCATCAAAACCCAGGTACAGTACGCTCCGCTTAATGAACATCAATTGATCACTACCAATTGTGTTGTGCCTTGGTGAATGGGCATAATAAGGCCACTTTCAGATATGCCCCCCCCCCACATGCATATTTGGGCTGCCGGGAGGGGGCGGAATACGCAGCCCGAATATGCGTGGGGATCAGCCGGTCTGAAAGCCCCCCCCCCGGTGCAGCTTTGCCAGCAGAGATGCGCAGGGATGCATACCAGAAAATCAAGCTCTGCGTCCCTGTGTGTCTCTGCCAGCAAAGCTGCGTGTGGGGACCTTTCAGACAGGCTGATCCCTGTGCATTTTTGAGCTGAGCATTCCCCCCACAGCCCAAATATGCACGCTGGGGTGTGGGGGGCATTTCTGAAAGTGGCCTTATTATGCCCATTCACCAATACACAATCTGAATGTGACTTTAACATAGCAGGTGATGTAAACCCACACCAGTTCACTCTGAAGCCACAATTGGTATTCGTTAAGCGGAGTGTACTGTAGCTGGGTTCTGATGCATGATTTACCATCTAAAATATCTGTGTTCAAATATGTTGCTCAGTCAAATAACATACAGCTGCTGTCTCAGCAGTAGTTTACTTAGGCTAATTCAGACTGTCATAATCATGTCTATGCTCCATTAAGATTCTCTGTTCAGCCAAAGGCCACAAACTGTGACTAATCCCCAGTCTGGGATGATGGCAGGTAGTGTAACACAGAGAGAGATTTGGAGATGTGATGGTCAGGGGGCTGATTTACTGACTCACAGAAAGATGAAATCTAGCAGTAGTGGTAGCTATCCCTGAAACAGCTTCCTGCTTAATCAGTGTGCAAGCACTGAAACACAGTAGTGCAAGCACTCCAGACTAGGGAGTCATAATTTGAGGAAAAGGGAAAAGGAGTCTGGACCAATAGGAGATGGAGAACGGTAGGAGGACCCACAGTCATTCACCCACCTCAACAAGCTACATTCTAGGACTTTTCACTTCCTTTCTGTGTGTGCCTGGATGTGGGTAGACTTTGGTTCAAGGAATGGACCCTTACATAACCCATAACAGACTGTTATACTTCTGTGGACACCCCTTTGGTTTATATTTTAGGGTTCTTTTGTAGGATAGACTTTGATGGATTTTGCAGGACTTTTGTATCAGGAAACTTTCCTGAAAGATATCTAGACAAGACATATCATAATCAATGCTCTTTCTTGTTACATTTCTATGTTCAGCTGTAAACTGCTCCCAGATTTATAACATTTTAATGATAGGAAACAACAGGAAACTTGTCTTTTCATCTGTCTTGGATTATAGTCTAGATGAAGAGCAAAAGAGACTAAAGATGAGTCCAACGTATGGTTACATTTAATGATCTGAAACTCAACTGTTCTCTAAAGAGTGATAAAATAGGTTAAGAAGGTATATAATCAGAACCATGCTGAGTATTTTACAAATTTATTTGTGAACTTTTAAAAAAGTAATTGGGATGAAATTGCTCTGGTTTCTTGAGAAACTATTATTTATTTATTTATTTTTAAAGGAAAAAGAACCTTGAATGGAAGACTTTTCAGTAAAGGTATCTTTGTAAAGAAAAGATTAGGAACAAAGTTTTGATTTCAAATGCAGAGTTTGTGATCAGATATATTCAGTGTAACACAAGTTGTCAATAATAGCCCACTACTCAAATTTTAAAATTCTCAGCTATTTCTGAAAATTGCTGTGTGACAGAGTGAAGGCATCGTGAACTGAGATGAAGCCCAAATGGCCACTGGTAACACCCAAGAGGGCTGCTGACAGGAAGCCATTGGGGTTGGCTTATAGCCTGGCATATAAAAGGAATTAACTTGGAGAAGCTGTGGGCAGCTAGGTTGATTATGGTGTAGACAGAGACAGCAGGTTGCTGTCTGGAGTAGCCTGGGAGTAAGTAATAGGAGCTAGAAAGGGTTGGAAGCTCCTAGGACTAAGAATGGGAATTGTGGTTGTGGATGAGCTAGGGGCTTGGGCTTGACCCTGGGAAATATATAATGCACTGTTTTATGCTGAGTGAAGCTACTTTAAGTTATGTTATGCTGAATAAGGCTATCTCAAGCAAGATATGTGAGCAAAATGTAAGGCTCAATCAATGAGGGGAAACCAACAGTTGCTTCTGTAGGCCAGGGGTTACAAAATAAAATTGCCAGGTTGAGGATTTAAGTCTATTTTAGGTAAGGAAACATGACATGTGTGTGTGTGATTTTTTTCACTTTTAAAAATAAGAATCCACACTGGAGAGAAATCTGATATATGCCAGGAGTACAAGGAAAGCTTCAAGAAAAGTTGGGGCACTCAATACATACCAGAGAATCCACACATGAGAGAAACTTTACATGTTCCCTCACTGGGAAATCCTAAAGGATGAGTTCAGTCCTCAGTCCTCACCAGAGAATATACCCTACAGGAGAAATGCCCTATAAATACCTAACTGTGGACCTCAGACTTAATATGCCCAACACCTCATTTCCACCCTCACTTTAACTGCAGTTGGGATAGAGGAGTGTATGAATAGATGAGTTCACTTGGGAGGTGGCATGGGGCAGAAAACTAAGGAAACAGCATAGAAGACAAAGTTTAGATACTCAACCACACTGACAGTGCTACATTTCTAATCGCTCACCCTCCCATCCCTCATCTATCTTTTACCCATCTTTCCCCTAGGAACACAGATCATTGCCCCACATCTCCCTCTCTTTCCACACCTTGTTCCAGAGTGGCACTTAAATGTTTAACCCAGGGACTACTTGCCTACCAATTGGCAACCATACATCAGGCAGAAAGGAAAAAAGGACCTGCACTAGTGTGCGTTAGTCCCCAAAGCCAGTAGAACTCCAAATGGAGGCAGAACATGTTAGTTAAGGTTCACTTCAAGCAGACATTTTCTTATCTAGAAACTAATGGCAATTAGAGGCCAGAACCCTCAGACATACTAAAATGAATGACAATGGAATGCCCTTTGGAAACAGAAGAGGGAACACAAATGCCAATTGTCATTTTCATTTTCGTTATTGCAATACTGAAAACAACAACTGAGAATAACGACAACGAAAATGAAAATGACAACCGAGAATATGGGTAACAATAACGATAACGATAATGATATCAATATAGATACTGAAAACGATACCAAAAACAATAACAAAAATGAAAACGACAATGTCGTTATCATTGTCATTATTATTAGTGCTGTGGCAGTTGGGGTTTGGAGGGAAAATGTGGAGAGGGGAGGAGGGAGCAGACATCTTGGAGTCGTAACAGGGTTGTTAAACTGTGCCTGTGTTGGGAGAAGCGAGCTGCTCAGCAGTATCTGATGGATGTATCGCTGGCCAATGAGCAGCGCAAACAGGCCCCAGCAGTCTTATGGCACACTGTGATTGCTCAATACCTGCTGCCTCCCACAACCAAGGGGGGGAGGACCTCTGGGGGAGCGCACTGCAATCCTTTATAATGGGTGGATCAGGTGTTTTTTCTCAATTCTGTGGGAGCTCTGCTTGTCAGGCTACGTTTATAGAACTGTGCTGCTTGCACATAAAAAATCCTCCCTAGCCCTCATTTATTTATTTATTTATTTATTTATTAGGTATTACCACCAATACCTTTGCTTCCTCATACCCTACATGTTACCTTCTTCCCCTCCCTGCCCTTCTCCCCCCTGTACATTATATAGAGATAGGGAGTATAGATTAGATATAGATATCTAGTATAGACATATAGATTAGATTAGAACAGTTATATAGACAACTGATTAGATAATAGATAGTTTTCCTTTTCTCTGCCCCTGTCTCCCTTAGATTTAGATAAATATTAGTTGTGCATGGGAATCAATAACGATACCAATACCAAAAATAAAATCTTCATTTGAAACAGTACCATTATCAAAAACGAATATAGATACCAATAATGAAAATGATAACAAAAACAATAACTATAAAGAAAATGAAAATGACATTGTAGTTAATAACAATAGCAAACATGACATTTTTGAATAACAAAAACAAAAAGCAAAAACGACATAGAGGCCTGGTGCACACCCCAAGCCAATTGGCCAATAATAATAATGTCAGAACAACAATATGCTTTAAAGACTCCATCGTCTTTACAGAAAGACAATAGGGTTGATCCCATGTGCCGCACATGCTGCTGTGTGTATGCACACACCTGCCACCACATGGTTTGTGTGCGTACCCTCGGCCACATGTCAGATGTACGTACATGTGTACCGAGTGTGCTCCTGGCAGCGTCCACTGGGCATGGGATCAGACCCACTTGGGCTGTATCTCCAGTAGAGAATGGGAATAATAGAGGAATGGGGGTGGAATGACAAAAAAGGAACCAGGGAGACAGAGTGGAACAACAGGCTATAAGGAGTGGAGAGAGTGAAAAACTGAGTGGCATGAAAAGGAAGAGGACAGAGGAGTGGGTGGAATGAAGTGGGACTGAATGGAATGTCAAGGAGGTTTCTATGGGGATTGTATACAATAGCAAGGGATGGGGTGGGAAGATAGGAGGAATGCCATGACAAGCAGGAAGAATTAAAAGGTTCTTGGTGAAATGATAAGTGACTTGGAGGAGTGGCAAGCAGACCATGATGAATCTTCGTCATTCCACTTACTCTCCCTGGTTCCTTTCTCATTATTCCACATTGACTTGCCCCCCTACCCTGCAGGATGCAGCTCCATTGTATTGCTTTGCAGCCAGTGAAAAACCCATTATCATTCACTGATCCCATTATTATTGCCTCCATTGTTTCCAGTGGGTATTACTATTATGCCATTTGTTTCAGTGTGAGCAGAATAATTATTATCAAGCATTTATATAGCACTTTCAGTGTCCTGCCTGCAAGCTCCATGACCAAGGAAAAAGAAAAAAAAAAGAATACTTAAGATCTTGATATTCATCAGATCAACAGGGCTGCCACAACTAAAAAGAGTAGCACTTACTCGAGGCTGCATGAAAAGCAAGTATTTTTGACATTTTCACACTGCATCAAAAAGATTGAATATAACAAATGAGCAAACAATTCCTTTGGAAAAAACTTCAGTTCCGCTTGTATTTTCCCTACTGAATTCAGTGAATACAGAAATTATTCCAACATCTAAAGTTCAACAAGAATTTTTCCCTAAACAACAGATCACTCCAGTACAGGGGACAAAATTCAACAGGGCCATCATAGCATAAAAAAGGAGCAGACCGTCACACACACACACACACACACACACACACACACACACACACACACACACACACACACACACCTTTCAGAAACACTATACAACTACACAAAGCTATGACCAAGAATAGGGGCGGATTGGGCCATCTAGAAACCGGGGCAATTCCTGGTGGGCTGCTGGGTTTGTGGGCCGGTCGGAGCTACAACCCCTGTGGAGCATGTGCCTCTCTAAACAGCTCAGATAGCAGACTCCCTGCCTGAGCAAGGGAGCCTGCAGTGATTCCTCACTGCCTGCAGGGCCTGCTTCTGCCTCCACCATGAAGCCTCCAGGCCAGATCAGCCCAGATCTGCCCAGGGAGCCATGGTGAGCGCCTGGGAACCCCATGGACCCTGAAGGCTAGCCCCCCACCAACCCCATGAACTGCCTCTCCACCATGCTGGCCCCTCTTACACCCCCTGCCTGTGCCCCCCGGCCTTCTCCTCAGCACCCTTTCCCAGCCCCTCAGTCCCCCCCCTCCTATGCTCCATGACCACCTGACCCTCAGCACCCCTCTCCCAGACCCTCAGTACCCCCTTTCTCCAGCACCCACACCCTCTGTGCTCAATGATAGAAGTTGGGGATGGGCGTGCTTAAGAGGTGCACTCAGGATAGGAAAAGGAAAAGAGGGTCCAGATCATGGATCTGTTCCCTCTCCTTGCTCACATGCCCTCATTTCTGGTTCCTGTCCCTGAGTCCAGTCTTTCAGCACTTGTATGCAGGAACTGGATCCAAGGGCCAAATCCAGGAAATGGATTGAAGGGCCAAATAAAAGCTATCCACAGGCTGCACATTAGTGACACATACACACACAGTTGAGAGCCTACAGTCCAGTCTATGGTTAACCAAAAATCTGGGTTGAAAATAGGGAAAGAAATCCACTGCTTTTGGGCTCCCCCTCCGCCTCACTAGAATTCTGGGGACTCAACTCACAAAGATGAGGAAGATATGAACCACACAAAAAAAAAATGGGCCACTTTCAGAATATTTTCCAGGGCCATTTTAAGTTCCCTATCTGTCCCTGACCGAGAAGATGTTACTGCTCCAAAAATCGGTTCCCGTAAGGTGCCTATCCTTATGTATGCAGATGACACCATTTTATTTTCCCTGTCTAGACTTGGATTGTGTCATTTGATGGAGATCTTTGGTAAATTGTGTCATAAGGAAGAACTTGTGATCAATTATGACACTTTAAATATCTTGGAACTTTAAATATCTTGGACTCATTTTTTCTTCATTGGGGACCTCATATTAAACACATTTGTCAGATAGCCACCACATCTGTCTATGATCTGGTCTGTTTCTATAGGGCTAAAGATGGCTACCTGGTCACCCCAGACCTTAAAGTTTTTAAAACTAAAGTGATCCCACTGATCTGTTATGGGGCCCAGGACTGGAGGTGGGTGGGGGGATGGGCGGTGTACATCTGTGACCTCATTAGAAATAGTACAGAATTTATGGCTGAGATCCTTGTTAGGTGCCTCATTGATTACATCTCCCACCTTGTTATGACTGGAGGCAGGGACAACATCTGTGGTCTCTAGAACAATCTTGGCCTGAGTGTTATATTGGCGTAAGATTGTTCACTCCGCTATCCTTTCCTAGGATTTGTCTAGTTGAGATGATGGGTGCAGGAGGCTGCTGAAGACAGAACTGGTTGACTTGTGTTTTTGATCATGTCAAGCGGTTGGGTTTTCCTGCTGAGTTTGCTATGCCCATGGGGGAAGCCATTAGATTGCTGAAGCAGAGGTTGCGGGATACTGATTTGTAAATA
The DNA here is from genome assembly GCA_003113815.1 of Sphenodon punctatus. Lineage (NCBI taxonomy): Eukaryota > Metazoa > Chordata > Lepidosauria > Sphenodontia > Sphenodontidae > Sphenodon > Sphenodon punctatus. The sequence goes on along the minus strand of QEPC01011113.1, from coordinate 1,717,700 downwards.
TCTAGGGCTGTTGCCTCAGCCTCAAGGGTCTCACTGTTTTATAAATACTGGATACCTAGGCCTGTCAGTGTAAGATATATCTGGTCCCTAACAGATTCTGTTTGGAGGAGAGCATTTATCGCCTTGCAAATGCAACTGATGCAATCAATGGTATTCTGGGCTGCTTCCAGGGGTTTGATTAGACAAAGTCACTCTGTATTGTCAGCCCCGGTGGTCAGGGTCAGGAACTGTGAGGCCACCGATTCCCCCCCTTGGCGCCGTCCTGGGTCCGCTGCCCCAGTCGGGGTCTGAAGCAGGAGACACGGCACCACTGCGTCCAGTTGCCAAGGCAACCGGTTCTGATGCGGGCGGCACTGAACAGCCCCTTGCAGCCCCTCAGGGGGCAGAGTTACGTTCAGAGCCGCTGCGGCATTCCACACGGCTGCTGGTACGCAGCGGGGCCATGGTGCAGGGAGCTTCCCGGCGCCGGTAATTGGAGCTGAAACTGGCCTCTAAAGCTAAGTCGTTGTGTGTGGAGCTTGGGAATGGTGTTCTGTTTGGGAGGGTGCTGTGGATACATGGGCATTGTAGTTTGGGGGAAAGGCTGCTTCCTGGTGCAATCTCTTCCTTGGTGTGTCTGGCATCTGAATATGTGCGTGTGTGGGAGAAAAAGTGTGTGCATGGTAGCCCTTCCCTTTCCCTGTCCCTGGGACCCCTCCTCCAGTCCTTGGCTTGTGTGTGCACCCGCTCTGCTCCCCTGGCCCTGGATCCTCACCTTTGTCCCGCACAACCACCCCGACCCCTTTGCCTTCTTGGTGTGTGTGTGTTGTGTGGACCTGTGATGGGTTGTGGCAGCCCTGGTCTAGTCTCGTGCTCTTTGCCCTATGATGATAGGGGCCCTGTCTCTGTGAGACATATCGGGCCACAATATTATCCTGATGGGCATTACCCCCCTCTACATCAGGGGCAGAGCACATGGGTGAATCTAGTGTGTAGGTGGAGTGTTGTGTCTTTGGTCTCTCACTCCCGTTCTCCACTGACAGGATTCCTGGCATTTAATCCCCTATCTTCCTTCCCTGTAGTGGGCCCTAACAATATGGATTTAGCCACCAAAATGGGGAACTTAATGTGAGCAGTACAGGCCACTGCGTTGGAGGTAAAGGACCTCCATGCAAAGCATGCTGAGTTGGCCGCAGCAGTGGGACAGACTTCTATTGGGGAGGAGGCCACTGCAGCGGCCCCCGCCGCAGAACCTGAGGCACCCCCACCACCCAGTGGGCCGTCCAGGGCCCAATAACCCAAGGGACCCTGGGTGGAGAAATGTTGGGGTGATTGGCGCTCATTTCAGGGGTTCCTAGCCCTGTGCAAGCTCACATTCACAATGCAACCTGCCACCTATACCTCTGACACCTTGAAGGTTGCATACATCATTGGGAATCTAGGGGGTGTGGAGCTAGATTGGGCAACAACCTTATTAAAGGGAAAAAAGCCCCCTCCTCTCTAACTATGCCAATTTTGTCAGCAAATTCACATTTCTTTTTGATCCCCCCCCACCGGCGTAGGGATGCAGAGGCCACAATTATGTCTCTCAAACAGGGCAAGGGCGACCTCCTGGATTATGTCACACAGTTTCAGCAATTGATGTTGAATCTTCAGTGACCCAATGATGTCCTGACAGTGGTGTTCTGGATGTGTCTTAGTGACAAGATCAAGGACCATCTGGGGTACACCACCTTCCCAGACAAGTGGGAATCCCTCGTATCCTTGGCACTCCAGATCCAGGATCGCTTAACCGAGCAACAACGCAAGCGGCGACAGGACTCACGAGGATTCACTGCCCATGTCCTTCCGGCTCCCTCTACGCCACCAGCTGGTGCCAGCAACATGGAACCAGAACCCATGCAACTAGGCACTTCAAGAGGACCACTGTCAGCTGAGGAGCAGGAGCGAAGATGGCAGTCTCTGGTTTGTTTTTACTGTGGAGGTACCAGTCACTTAATACAGGAATGTCCATCCTTGCATCCCCAACGCCGTGTTCGGGGAAACCCCAGGGGCCGGGATGGGCAGAGGTCATCCCGGCCATAGGACATTTCCCTTCGAGATGGGCCACACAGGACCGGCACCTAAAAGTACCCCTCACCATCACCATTGATGCCCATCACACTCACGTAGTTTGGGCACTGATCAACTCGGGGGCATCAGGGAACTTTATGGATTTGGGGTTTGTCCATGCTTGCGCTCTCCTCTTGGAACCGAAGACTCTCCCAGAGATGGTATATGTCATTGATGGCTCTCCTCTTTTGTCAGGTCCCATAACTTCCCAAACACCGCTGTTATTATGTACCATTGGGGACAATCAGGAGCACGCCATGTTCGAAATAGTGTGTACCCCCATTTTACCCATGGTCCTGGGGTTACCTTGGCTTTGTTGACATTATCCTCATATTTTTTATTTATTTATTTATTACCTGGAACCTGAAACGACTTCACTTTACATTCCTCCATTGCACTCAGACCTGTTTGATCCCCAAACCTGGGACAAAAGCAACTCTCTGTGGGAGTCTAAACCATCAAGAAGAGGGCCTACCACACCAATGTGAGGACTATGCAGACATATTCAGCCCCACACAGGTGGTCAAACTTCCCCCACAGCAGGCTTATGACTGCCCAATCAGACTCCTTCCGGGCACGAAGCCTCCATTCAGGAGGATCTACGCCCTCTTGGCACCAGAATTGGAGGCCCTTCGCTTGTACTTGGAGTAGAGCCTACGTAACAGCTTCATTTGGCCATCTACATCACTAGCCAGGGCTCCCATCTTCTTTGTTGCTAAGAAAGATGGAGGACTCCGACCCTGCATCGATTATCGGGGCCTGAACCTGTTGACTGTAAAAAAACCGCTACCCCCTGCCTCTAATCCCCAAACTCATGAATCGGCTGCAGGGAGCCTGAATATTTACGAAATTGAACCTCCAAGAAGCGTACAACCTGATATGGGTGCAGGAGGGTGACGAGTAGAAGACCATCTTCTTCACCCGGTACAGACACTTCAAGTACCTGGTAATGCCGTTCGGGTTGGCCAATGCTCCAGTGACGTTTCAGCATTTTATAAATGACAACTTCCACGATGTGCTGGATCTGTTCATTATAGCATACCTAGATGACATCCTGATTTACTCAACTTCATTGTCGCAGCATGTTCACCATGTCCAACAAGTTTTGCAGTGCCTCTGCCAACACAAGTTATACTACAAATGGGAGAAGTGTGCCTTCTACCTTACCACAGTAGACTTCCTGGGTTTTGTAGTCAGTCCCGAGGGGGTCTCCATGGACACACAGAAAGTAGAGGCCATCCATCAATGGCCCGCTCCCAAGGTTGTAAAACCTATACAGCGGTTCCTGGGGAGCACAAATTATTACCATCAATACATCCCCAACTATGCGGAGATCTCAAAACCCCTCATGGCACTCTTAAAGAAAAAACGAGAATACATCTGGGGGCCCAAGCAACAATATAGTTTCACATACGTCAAGGAGGCATTCCTAACGGCACCCATTCTATGACATCCTGATTTTGATCTACCCTTTCATGTCGAGGCCGACTCATCAAGCGAGGCCATAGGGGCTGTCTAGCTGCAGCCCTTTGCCAACGAGGAGGCACTACACCCCTGCACCTACTACTCTCACCAAGTGTCTAATGCAGAACAGAATTATGCCATATTTGACCGAGAACTTTTGGCAATTAAAACTACCTTTGAAGCATGGCAGCACTACCTGGAAAAGGTCCAATACCCCGTAATGGTCATCACCAATCACAAAAAAACTCACCTTTTTGCAGAGCGCTCAAATCACAAATGTGCGACATGCCTGCTGGGCCTTGTTCTTTGCCCGTTTTTTGTTCACCATTCAGTATCGACCAGGAAAGCCGAATGTTCTCTCAGATGCCTTGTCCTGCAATCAGGAAGGTCGCGATAGTAGACGATAACCCCAAGGCCCTATCTTGGACTCTAGTGTATTCGCAGGCACATACCTCTCATGAGCACAACTGCAACAAGCTACCACAACAGAGCTCGCTGTGACCGACAACCCTTCCTACGTAGCTAAGGACAGGCTCCTCTGCAAAGAAGGCTGCATTGTGGTTCCCCCCTCCTGCAGGAAACATATCCTATGGTCCCACCATGACGCCCCTCTCACAGGACACTTAGGACCCGATTGAACGTGTGATCTGATTCAAAGAACCTTTTGGTGGCCACACGTTGCACGATGTCCACCAGTATGTGTAACAATGTCTCACCTGTGCATGAACCAATGCATGCCGATGGGCCTCTTACAAGTAACACCTGTACCCCAGGGACATGGCAACGTGTAGGCATGGACATCATAGTAGAGCTGCCCCCATCCCGGGGCTACACCACCATGTTCATCATTGTCGACCACTTTACGAAGTTGGGGCATGTTGTGGCCTGTAAGGGCCTCCCTACAGCCCAATGCACCGTGCGCTTATTCATTCGACACGTAGTCTGACTGCATGGGTGGCCAAGGGAGATCATCAGCGATCAGGGATCCCAGTTTGTATCTTGGTTCTGGAGAGTCTTGTGCAAGGCTGTACAAGTCACGCTGAACTTGTGCCACCCTCCACCTCATACCACCCCTAGGCCAATGGACAGGTTGAGTGAGTCAACCAAAACATCGAACAATACCTATGCAATTACACCAATTACCTCCAAGATCACTGGTATGCATGGCTCCCCATGGCAGAGTTCACCTAAAATAATGCCTCAAATGCCTCTCTTGGAACTTCCCCATTCTTAGTTACCTATGGGTTTCACCCCCCCTTTAGGAACAGTGGACCTGTCCACCATCCACATCCCTTAAGTCAGGGCCCTATTGCAATGAATCCAGGAGACTCAAGCCGTGGCTAAGCGGACCCTGACCCAAGCTCGACAAACCTATAAACGTTTCACCGACAAATGATGCCGACCAGCTCCGTCGTTTGCTCCCGGGGACTTGGTGTGGCTAGACCGGCAACATTACCTATCAACTCGTCCTTCCCACAAGTTGGACAACCGATTCATTGGTCCATTCCCTTTGCTCCACAAGGTGAACGACGTTGCCTACACCTTACGACTGCCATCCCTCTGACCCACCTGCTTGATTGCGTTCCCTGCTTCAGGTGAGCGAGCCCCACTCCCCCCCAGCCCCTTGCAAAGCTGTAACTCTCCCCAGAGGGCTCCCAGACCCCTGGAAGTGAGCCCTTCCCCCACCACAGCCTCTGACCCACCTGCTTGATTGTGTTCCCTTAACCCCCATCTTCTTCCCCAGCGCCAAGCCCCTTCTGTGATCTGCAGGCTATTACTCCTTTAGATTTTGCTTCCTCCCTCTCCCCCATCCTCCTTCCTGTCTTCTCCTCCTGCTCCCCTGAGACTGCCATCTCTTCTCTTAATGCCTCTCTTGCCACGACCCTCAACTCTCTAGCTCCCCTCTCCTCCCACCCTGTTCGACCCCAAAACCCCTGTCCCTGGCTAACCCCTACTATCCGCTACCTCTGCTCCTGCACCCGGGCTGCTGAACGCCTCTGGCGCAAATCCCGTTCCCACCCTGACTTCCCCCACTTTAAATTTTCCCTCTCCTCCCTCTCTTCCGCTATCTCCCTGGTGACGCAACACTACTATACCTCCAGGGTTGAATCCTACTCTCTTGACCCTTGCTGCCTCTTCTCCACCTTTGACTCCCTTCTCAAGCCACCCTGCCCCCCTCCACCCTCTTCCCTCTCTGCTCAGGATCTCACGTCATTCTTCACCTCAAAGATTGACAAGATCTGCCACGACATTGCTTCCCACCCATTTCCTCTCCCCGTTCCCTCTCCACCTCCCCCCACTCTTCTCTCCTCCTTTCCTTCTGCCTCCCTCGAGGAAATCTCCTCCCTATTCTCTTCTTCCAACCCCTCCACCTGCTTTCTTGACCCAATCCCCTCCCACCTCCTCACCTCAATTGCTCCCACAGTTGCCCCCCATTATACATGTCATTAAACTCTCCCTCTCCACTGGCTCCTTCCCCTCCTCCCTCAGGCATGCCACTGTCTCTCCCATCCTCAAAATGTCCACTCTCGACCCCTCTGACCCCTCTAGTTACTGGATGGTCTCCCTCCCACCCTTCACCTCTAAGAATGTGTTGTATATTCCTGCTGTCTGTAACTCCTCTTTGCTGACTCCTCCCTGGACCCCCTCCAATCTGGCTTCCACCCCCTTCACCCCACTGAAACTGCCCTTGCCAAGATTACCAGTGATCTACTTGTCACTTAATCTAAGCACCTCTATTCCATTCTTGTCCTCCTTGATCTCTCTGCTGCCTTTGACACTGTTGACCACTCACTCCTACTGGACTCTCTTCACTCCCTGGGCTTCTACGGCTCTGTCCTTGACTGGTTCTCCTCCTACCTCTCTGACTGCTCCTTCAATGTATCTCTTCCCAATTCCACCTCCTCCTCCCTCCCCCTCTCAGTTGGGGTTCTCCAAGGCTCTGTCCTGCGCCCTCTCCTCTTCTCTATCTACACCCTGTCCCTGGGCAATCTCATTGCCTCCCACAGATTCCAATACCACCTTTACGCTCACAACACTCAACTCTATCTCTCCATCCCCTCTCTTTCCCCTTCTGTCCAAGCTCGCCTCATCAACTGTCTCTCTGATTTCTCCACCTGTATGTCCGAACACCAGCTCAAGCTCAACATAGCTAAGACTGAACTCCTTATCTTTCCTCCCTAGCCTTCCTTCCCCTCTTCTCTATCCATTCTTATTGATGGTGTCATCATCCATCCTGTTCCCCAAGCCTGTAGCTTGGGCTTCGTCTTCAATACTCACTTCTCCTTTAAACCTTACATTGACTCTGTTGCCAAGTCCTGTTGATTTGCCCTCTATAACATTGCTTGGATTGCTTGCCCCTTTCTCTCTGTCTCCTCATCCAAAACCCTTGTTCATGCTATGGTCATCTCCCACCTTGACTACTGCAACCTCCTCCTTGCTGGTCTCCCCCACTCTCATCTGTCCTCCCTTTTCTCCATCCAAAACTCTGCTTCTAGGGTCATCCACTCGGCCCGTCATTTCAATAGGCAATCACAGAGACAGGGCCCCTATCATCATAGGGCACAGAGCACGAGACTAGACCAGGGCTGCCGCAGCCCATCACAGTTCCACACACCACACACACACCAAGAAGGCACAGGGGTGGTTGTATGCAGACGTGTGAGGGACAAGGGTGAGGGCCCAGGATCAGGGGTGCTCAAACACACCCAGGGCTGGGGGAAGGCCCCCAGGGACAGGGAAATGGAAGGGCTAGCACACACACACTCATTCTCCCACACATGCACAGATGCAAATGCCAGACACACCAAGGAAGAGTTTGCACTGGGGAGCAGCCTTTCCCCCAAACCACAATTCCCACAAGCACCCTCCCAAACACACCACAATTATCATGCTCCACACACAACAACTTAGCTTTAGCGGCCAGTTTCAGCTATGATTTCTGGCACCGGGAAGCTCCCTGCACCGGCTTATGAATTGTCAGGCATGCCCCCACTGCATGCCAGGAGCTGCGCTGAACACTGAAGTGGCTCTATATGTGACTGAGGTGTCGCAAGCGGCTGTGCAGTGCCTCCCGCATTGGAACCGGTTGCCGTGGCAACAAGACGCGGTGGCAGCACATCTCCTGCTGCAGTTCCTGGTTGGGGTGGTGTGCCCAGGACAGTGTCAGGGGGGGAATCGGAGCCCACATGGCCCCCGAGTCTCTGCCCTGACCACTGGGACTGACAGTGCCCCCCCCCTCATTGAGTCCCCTGGGCAAGGGACCATGATGGCTGGGACCGGCCCTGGTGGCAAATGTGGAACAACTGGACCAGGCAAGGGGCAGAGACAAGGGATAGGGGCTCCCAGGTGCAATCCTCCAGGCCGTAGCCCAGCCAATCCATGAGGTAGTGGAGGCAGCCTCGATGGAATTTAGAATCAAGGATAGCATGAACTTCATAGGTGAGGTCCAAGTCAGAGGATGTAATGACATTTACGGAAGGGGTGGGAGGAGAGGTGCCCACAAAGGGTTTGAGCAGTGAGACATGGAAGTTGGGATGGATTTTATTATTATTATTATTATTATTATTATTATTATTATTATTATTATAAGCACTTTTTTAGCACCAGCTGTGTACCTGTGATTGCCTCGTAATTGCCTATTGTGCTTTCATGTTTGTATTTTTATGTACGGTTTGTTTATATATGTATGATTTGACATGGGCCCTTTTCACACAGACACTCTAACACTGATAAAATGGGTGTTACATTTTATTATACATGTTTCATATATACGTGTTTCAGGTGTGGTCTATGGGTGCCCGACAACATGTATAATAAAATGTAACACCCATTTTATCAATGTTAGAATGTTTATGTGAAAAGGGCCATGGCTGGAGGGCTGGCTCACTAAATTACAATACCAATACCACAAAGCTGTCTACAAAACACCTATTTTTTTTAAAAAAATGTTTTTACAAAGGAACAAAAAATGAATATAACAAGTTAGCAAATAAATCATTTGGAAAACCCAGGGGAGGCGTGGGAGGGTGAGGGAGGGGATGGAGTAGGAGTGGAGTGCTTGAGCAGGGGTTCGGAGGGAGATCAGGGCAGAGAGGTAGGGGGAACTGAGGTTGTGAAAGGCTTTGTAGGTGAATACAAGGAACTTTTGCAGAATGCGCTCAGGAAGGGGGAGCCAGTGGAGGGAGGAGAGGAGAGGCTGCACATGGTCAAAGCGATGGGCTAGCTGGATGATCCTGGCAGCAGAGTTTTGAACAGAGATAAGGGGAGAAAGGTGAGAGTGGAGAAGGCCAGCGAGGAGGAGGTTACAATAGTCAAGGTGTGAGATGACTAGGGCATGGATGAGAGTTTTGGCAGAAGAGACAGACAGAAAAGGGCAGATCTTGGCAATGTTGTGGAGGGAGAAGTGGTAGGATTTAGCAACGGAGTCAATATAGGGTTTGAAGGTAAGGTGTGAGTCGAAGATGAAGCCCAAGCTGTGGGTTTGGGGGACAGGGAGGCTGGAGACCCCATCAATGGTAATTGACAGGGAAGAAGAGAGTAAGGATTGGGAGGGAAGATCAGGAGTTCAGTTTTCGCCATGTTCGGTTTGAGTTGGTATTGAGACATCCAGGCAGAGATATTGGAGAGACAGTTGGTGAGGTGAGTTTGAACAGAGGGAGAGAGGGAAGGAGTGGAGAGATAGAGTTGAGTGTCATCGGCGTATAGGTGGTATTGGAAACTGTGGGAGGCAATGAGTTTGCCTAGGGATTGGGTGTAAATAGAGAAGAGGAGAGGGCCAAGGACAGAGCCTTGAGGAACCCCGATCAAGAGGAGTAGTGAGGAGGAGGGGAAGGAGTTAGGAAGAGAGTCACTGAAGGAGTGGTCAGAGAGGTAGGAGGAGAACCAGTTGTTTTATACTGGAACACAACATCTATAAATATCGGAGGGGTAGGAAGGGTAAACTATTTCTAGCCTTCATAGACCTGACCAAAGCCTTTGATTCTTTTCCCCGGGCTCAACTTTGGCAAAAGCTTCTTGCGTTGGGGATAAATGTCAATCTTTTGGCCCTTATGATGCGGCTGTACAGTAGCAACAAAGCAAGAGTCAAGGTGGGAATAAGTAATCAACAGAGCAGGGACATTGCTATTCAGAGGGGGGTCAGGCAGGGGTGTGTGCTGACCCCGCTCTTGTTCAATATTTATCTGGCTGATCTTGTCAAGTGGTTGGAAGTGGAGGATACACACCCTCCTAGACTTGGTACTTATAGTTTGAACATCTTACAGTTTGCAGATGACCTAGTCCTAATCTCCCAGACAGCTAAGGGGCTGAAGCAATTGATCCAGGCCCTTGACAATTATTGTGTTGGAAATAATTTGTCACCAAACCCGCACAAATCTAAGATTATGATCCTTGGTTCCTGTAATACATCTGGAAAATGGGAAATTGCCAAAGAACCTCTTGAAGTGGCGGAATCATATGTTTACCTTGGGGTACGTGGTTGAGGTATATTCAAGGACGGGTAAAAAGAGGAGCCCAAATAGCGGGAGCAATAGCTAGAGCGGCGAGGATTTCCCAGGGCATGCCAGTCTCGACTTTTCTAAAGGTATATAGAGCCGAGGCTGTGTCAGCGGCGATGTTTGGCCTTGAGGTTATCCTCCAACCAATAATTCAACCCCTAGAAAGAGTGCAGAACTTGTTTCTCCGTAGGATCCTTCAGGTTGGGAAAGGTGTCCCGGGATCTGTGATGAGAGCAGAAACAAGTATGGCTTTGATGGAGTTGTATGCTAAATCTGCCCTGATACGCTATTGGCTAAGACTGATTACCTTGCACAAAAATTCCCTCCTGGGGTTGTGTTTCCAGGAGGAATTGTGCTACGAGGGCGATGGTGATTATCCATGGCTTAGATATCTGGGTCACCTCTTGCATAGCCAGGGCTTCTCGTTTGCCTATTTTGCTGGGAAATCCTTGAAGGGGATCAAGGAAGAAATCTGGGTCAGGTTAGAGGACATTGAGAGGCAGGAGGAATAAGCAAGGATTGAGGATTGGAGGGTTGCCCCCTGGTTGAAGACAATAAAAACTATATGGAGGATAGAGCCCTATTTAGATGTCCTGCAGAACCGTAAACTTCGGAGAAGTTACACCTTACTCCGATTTCAAATGGTTAAGAGTGCAGTGGTTGAAGGGAGGTACAAGAAGGTTATTTATGAGAAATGAGTCTGTACCTGTCCGCAAGGAGGGGTGGAGACTGTGGAACACTTTTTGCTGACCTGTCCCTATTATGACACTCTCAGGGTGGTTTGGTTGCAACCGCTTATTTGTAACCTTATGTGTACAGGACTAGGCCAAGGATATAAGTGGTTGCTTTCCTTTCAGAGCAAAGAGGAAGTGGTGGCTCTTGCGTCCTATGTTGGTTGGCCTCCCAGAGAAGAGAGATGGTGAAGGGGAGGTTACAGGGGTCAAGCTCTGCCAAAGTACGCTCCATAAAAGAGTAAGGCAAACTGTGAATGATCTGCGGCTGGGGTTAAACCCAGCTGCAATAGGGAGAGACCTGCAATCCATGTATGGAAAGCTCTGGGTAGATGGAAGGAAGTTGTGATATTATTTTGGATTAATATTATCCAAATTAAATGCTATCCTCAAAATTGATGGAGGGTTGGGTTGGGTATTTCTGTGCCCGTTTCTGCTCATGTGATTCCATTTATTTTGCTCAACAAAGTACAGAAAACGGTAATGTTAATCGTTAAATATTTGAGTGGAGCGATTGAAGCAGGAGGGAGTGGTCAACAGTGGGTGATTTCAGACGTTACGGGGCCCTTTGGCACCATACCGAAATCACTGGATTCATTCCCCCCCGGGGTCGCCCCGTAACGCCATATCAGACATGCCGGGGGGATCCCGGCGGGGAATCTGGGAGGGGGTGGGGCCGCGCAGCGCAACGTGCAGCCGCATGGCCCCGCCCCCTCCACGCACCCCGCCGCCCGCCCTCCGAGGAGACAGGTGGGTGGCGGGGCCATTGCGGCTGCCACGTCGGGCCGGAAGTGCCATGGCCCGGGATCCCACCGGGGATCCCAGGCCATGGCGAGCGGCCAGATGTTACTTTTCATTGGTCCCTGCCCGGGGTCCATTTGACCACGCTTCCCAGGACATTCCCCCGGCTAGCCCAGGAAGCATGGTTCAAACTGACCCCATGTGGGTATTCATCGTGGAGAACATCTGGCGGACGCCAAACAGAAGTTCGAGACAAGGTGACCACAGGTGGGTATTCACCGTGGTTCACCGTGATCTCGTAACGTCTGAAAATACCCAGTGTCAAAGACAGCAGAGAGATTAAGGAGGACAAGATTAGAGTAAAGGCTGTTGGATTTAGCCACAAGAAGATCATTGGTGATCTTAGCAATAGCGGTTTCAGTGGAGTGAAGGAAGCGGAAGCCAGGTTGGAGGGGGTCTAGGGAGGAGTTGGTGGAGAGGCGGTTGAGGCAACCGGGGTGTGCACGCACCCCCACTGATCGCACTTGGTGTTCACATGGACAAACACCGAGTGGACACCCATTCCCCCACCCAACACTGGCCATATACATGGATACCCCCCGCACACCCACCTGAACACCGAATGTGGGAGGGGTCGGGGCATCCATGTAAAAACGGCCTTGGAGGAGCCCAAAAATGGGTGGTAGGGTTAGAAGGGAAGATAAAGGGAAGTCCAAAAGGGAGACAAAGTAAGAGGGCAGAGAAAGGGGGACTGGAAGCCCGAACAGGTGGCGGTAGGGGGGCTAGAAGGGAGAGAAAGGAGAAAGGGAATTCTAAATGGGTGGGGGCCAAGAGGAGCCCAAACAGGAGGCAGGAGGTTAGATGAGGGGGAAGGGGAGCCCAAATGGGAGGGCGGGGAAGGTTAGGAAAGAGAGAAAGGAGAAAGGGAGCCCAAACAGAAGAGGGAGAAAGGGACGGAGAGCCCAAACAGGGAAAAGATAGGGAATCACCAAGCTATGCTTCTAGCTACCATCTTTTTCCATTAGGCTCAGCTGTAGGAGAGGGAGGATGAAGGCATGGCTTTAAAACCCTCCTGCATCTATTCTTCTTTGTTATTGACTGTGAGCACTTGTTCCATCACATCTGTAGCCAGGCTGATTTGCTGAGGGGACCCATTGGGGAGTACATGAAGTCCCCAAGCCCCCACCTCCAACCCCGCAACTGAACTTCACAACTGTGCTAGGGGCAATTTTCCTGTTGCCCCATCAGCCCGACAGGTGCAGTACACTCCAGGGGAGGCTTCTCCCTCCCTCCCACTGCTGCTGTCTGCTTAACAATAAAATCGGGTTCATGGGCAGAAGTACAGAGCAGTCTTCTGCACATGCACTTCACTCCTCCTCTGTCCTGTACACTTTGCTCCTCCTCTGTCCCTTCTCTCACCCTTCCACGCCTTCCCTGCTCCCCTAAGCACCTTCGTTCCTTCTCACTTGCTGCCGCCCATGCCTGGAACTCCCTCCCTGTCCACATCTGCCTTGCCCCCTCCCTTCATACCTTCAAATCTCTCCTTAAAACTCACCTCTTTCACTCTGCTCTGTCTGACTCTTTATCCTGCTGAGCCACTATTTCCTATACCTATGGTCTGTTTACCTTTATCCTTGCCACATGGACCTGCCTGCTGTCATTCTCATCGTAACCAAGCCAAGTACGTGCACTTGAGACCTCGCATCTTCATGAATGTTAGACCCCTTGTCTCTCCCTCTGTTCCCCTTCCTAAGTCTCTCCCCCAGCTCCTGTCTCTCAGATTGTAAGCCCTAGGGGCAGGGACCGTGTCTATTTTATTACTTTGTAAAGTGCCAGGTACACTGATGGCGCTATATAAATGTTTGTTAATAATAATAATAATAATAATAATAATAATAATGCACCCGCTCTCATTAAGGCAATGCATGGTGCTGGCAGCAGCAGTAGCGTGAGCTATAGAGCCCAGGGGAGAGAAAGAGGCCTCTGCCCCTTCCCCCCCTAAAGACCCACCTACAGCTGCTTGTGTGCAACAGTATTTGTGTCACATACAAATATTGGAAGAATATTTTTAACTCCCTCTTCTATGGGCTGCAAGAGGTGCTTATCCTTTGCTTGCCGATTGTACAGAATGTAGCCGCACAGCCACTTTCTGGATTGAGCAGCTGTGATCATATTCATGCTCACCCTTCACTTTCTATATTGGCTGCCTGTAGAGTGACAGATTGAATTTAAAATTGGATTGCTGGTTTTCAGGGCCCTGAACAATATTGTCCATAGCTATGTTCGAGACCTGCTTTTGGAGCTTCATGCTGATGACTATTGTGTTCAGAAATCATTCACTGTTTGGTGATCCTGCCATTGCATCTCAAATCAGCATGTGATTGGGCCTTTCTTGTGGCAGGCCCCTCACTATGGAACTTGTTCCTTCTAGATGCTGATCTTAGTTCCTCCCTTCTCACCTTTAAAAACACCTGAATCATATTTATTCTCCACGTGATTTTAGGATCCATTAATGGTTCCCCTTAATGTGTGCTGTCCTTCCCCACTACCTTTCTCTTTTGAAATTTCTTTAATATGGTCCCCTTTTACATGGTCTGTGGTGGGTGGGGGGATGGGTGTGCACCAGCAGCAGGTGGAGATGGGTGTGCAGCTATTCCCATGGGCACAGACCTATCTCCATGCACAGAGCATCAGGCATTGGCTCCTGTTGCTCTGTGCATGGAGGAAGGTGGATGGAACACAGCAGCAACCCAGCCTCCGCACATGGTGTTCTCATGGGTGCCCACCCATCCCCATCCCCATCACATCGTTTACACAGGCGCCCCCCACCCACACACGTGCGGGGAGGGGGGGAGTCCATGTGAAAAGAGCCATAGATTTATACTTTAAATGAGTTTTATGTTGTATTTGTATGCTATATAGTGCTCCAAACGCCATCTAGTGGTGGGGTACTATAAAAATCTGTAATAATCAATAAGGGTTTATTAAAGTCTGAAATAAGAAAGATTGTTTTTTTCAGGAACGTTTCAGACTCCTGACGTATGGACAATTCTAAATTCCTAATCACAGTTGAACTGAATGATAACATTTCTATTAATTCAAAGCCAATAGTAGCTTTGTGGTGTTAAATATTGAATGAAAATGGAAGAAGAATCCCTGTTCTGAGATAGGTTAGACACTTGGATGTCAACTTGGGCTGTAACAACATTCTGACTTGGATTCCATTTTCAGCACTTCTTGCTGTCCTGATCCCTCCAGAGACAGCTTCACCATAATGACTAGATCGATTCCCCCACCCCACCCCACCCCTGATACTGGCCCTTTTTACACAGATAGGGATGGGTGGGTGGATCGGTGTTTTGACATGGTGTGTGTGTGTGTGTCCCTTTACATGGATACACACCCACCTCCACCCACGGGGCCATCTCCAATTTTCTGAAGGGCTCCATGGGTGGAGATGGGTGTTACGCGGGAGCATGCGTGCACTCCCACCCATCCCGTTTGATGTTCACATGGATGAACAGCAAGTGGACGCCCCTTCCCCCACTCACCGCTGACCGTTTACACAGACTCCCCCCCCCTGCACACCCACCAGGAGGCGTCCATATAAAAACGGCCACTCTGTATGTGCATAATGGTGTCACCCTACAGTTAGAACTTTGGACAGAATTCTGCCACATCTTAAATCTACGATAGAATTCCAACCAATGTTCTGAAAACGTGGAAAATTCCAGTGGAGATGAAATGCCTGTTTCTCTTCAGTCCTAATGGCATTATTTAATTTGTTATTTAGGTCAGAATGGAACTGCACTAATTTACAAATTTCACATTCATGGTTACAATTCACATTTTCAGTTTGCCTTCCTAATATTCAAATAAATATCTTCATCCAGAACTAAATTTGCATATTTGCTAATTTGGTTATTTGGTTATAAACCAAAATAACTGAAACCACCAGTCTGGAATACTGAAAAAGATTTATAAAAAATGAATACTCAAAGGAGAAGAAAATAATTTATTCATATTCACTTATCCAAATGAACCCAAAGTGGGTAAAATCATCAAATATGTATTTTTGTTGGATGATTCATCTCGCCTCTCATCAGAAAAACTTATCTGACTATCAGTATTTGCATATTGGAATTTTACTTTGTATTATATTTGACTCAACTAGGCTAAGGTATGTAGCCGGGCAAATACACTTAGGAGACTTTATGATGTGTATTGGACACCTATAATTCTGGATATAATACAGTGAATGATAGTGAAATTACCGTTGGTATTGTATGATTTTATATTTATGACTTTATATTTAAAGTCCCGAGCTGTTTTAGGAGGGGAGGGGTAGAAATTTGATAAATAAAAAATAAAAAAAATATATTTATGTCCAAGAGGGACCCCTATGGGGATATAATTTAGCTGAGGAAAAGAATGTGTTGAGAACTGAATATTTAGTATTAACTTTGATTGGGTATATTTTTAAAATTCTCAAAGTCGGTGGAAATCATATTTTTGTATGTTGGCAGGAAAATTATATTGTTGTTGTATTTTAAGTCTATTAATTGTATATTTTACCTTGTAATTATCCCTTGCAATGGCCAAGTGCCAAGCTAATAAACTTGATTTGATTTGAAAAACTTACTTTATTGAATCACATTTTCTCACATGATACCAATGGGAGTTTAAAAAGAAAATGATTCCTAGTTACAATATATGTACTTTGTAACATGTCCTATTTGAATCTGGATGTCAATCAATGGACAGACATGGGGGTTTGGGGTAGTGTCAGAATCACCGCACCAGAACAGGAAAGGGGGGAGCAAGACTAGGGGGACAAGAATAAACAAGGGAGCTGGAGTCAAGAGCAAGTAACAAGGACGGGATGAAGCACATAAACAGGGGCAGGACCAGGAACAAGAAGTGTGAAGGTGTTGTTCTGTCTAGTTCCTTGGGGCTACCAGCAAACCTTATATGCTGGATGGCAGCCAACCAGGAAGCAGGGAGGCATGATAGGTGCTAGAGATGGACAGACGGGGTGTTGACATGGCAGGGTAGCGAAGCCTCTTAAGAGGAGTGGCTGGGCTTGCGACAAGGCAAAACAGTAGCATTGCAGACCCAGCCACCATTCCAAAATCCCTGGAGTTGAGAGTTCAAGACCCATGTCCTGACAACTGGGGCTTGTGCTTGGACAATCACAGCCTTTATTAATAGGGAGCTGAATCCGGTATTTATTTTAGTACCCACAAGTAATACCTGCATTTTTGGGTATGCCAGAGACTCTAAGGCACCAGCATAAACACAGTTTATTCATAGTACTCCACCACAAGATGAAATGGATTGATTTCCCCTGTAGTTAACATAACACATAGCACCACCCCTATAAGACTGTATCACATGGGATGCTTACACTAAAAGAAATACCCCTGGGTAAAAGTTACCATACAAATGTTTCATGTGGCTTCCCCTATTCTATAAACCACTATATAATCCTATTCTATGAACTACTGTGAACCCCTTTATAATGTCTGACACACCGATTATTTACCCAGGAATAAATGTTTTGAATGAATGAACCCTAGAACATGAATAATAAAAATGCACACTGTATAATCATTTTAAATTCCAGAGGTACAGCTTGAATTTACATTGCTAGAAAGAGGGTGGTAACAGGGTATTTATTACCTTAACTACAATATTTAGTTCACAGGCTAATAGGTTTAGTGTAAAAAAAAATAAGCTCCAATTACTTGTAAAATCCATGGTGCTGCATCTATAAACCCAACATAGTTATACTATTGCCTACACTCCATAAAACATACAAGGGAAGAAGAAATAAGTGTTTGTAAAATGAAATCAAAAGGAGATTTTATATATATATATATATATATATATATATATATATATATGACTAGTTTTAATAACAGTAGTTATTAACAGAGCAAAGAATTAACAGCAAAAAAAATTACAAGTTTCATTTTAAGTGCCTTTTACATTCTCCTCAATGAAGCTTCCCCATCCTCAGTTGCTTCATTATTTTTAAATGCAGTTTTATGTTAAAAATAATGAGACCTGTTTATTTAGAACACAGTTTTTCTAAAATGTGCTTAACATCGAACACAACAATTAACCTCAGGGTCAAAAAGAGAAAAGAAGACTAAAGAATGCTTCGGTTCTTTTATGTACTGGATTTATCCTTGACTAATAAGGCAGAATAAACTGACAGAACACAATGAAAGATAACACACTATGCCATTGTGTGAAAGCCAGTTAGAACACTTGGCAGTAGGTTATTATCAGAGAATTAGAAGGATTTACAGAAGAGGTTTTTATTCCTAAGTAGGACTTCATGTTTCTTATACTGTATATTTGAAATATTTTGATTCATCTTTTATTTGTACTTGTTTACACTATGTATGGGAAAATATGTAGAGTTTGCTCTGACTGTTTTTGAAAGTACTATATGTGGTCCAAAATGCACTGGATTTAATAGGGACTTCAATCCTGAAACTACAGACTTTTGAGTAGTTCCACTGAAATCAGTGGGACTATAAAGTAAATAGTTTGAACACTGCAACAGTAGGTCATGATCCACTAATCACTTAATCCAGAGTACCCTCATTGAAGACTCAGGATTCAATGGGGCTACTCTGGAATAAGTGGTTGGTGGATCATATCTGAAGTCTTCATTGGCAAAAATATGCTAAGGATGTGCAATTCATACGTTTGCTTCCATTTGGTTTTGGTTTTGGTTTTTTTTTCTTCTCTTTAATTTAATAATCACTGTGCATGTGCAAAATGGCCACCAGGGCTATTCTATGTATACACAGCCCTTTTCTAAAATGACACTAGCAGCATCTCCATGATTTTGGAAAAGGGCAGCCAGGTGTGTGCACTGTTGCTGCCATTTTTGAAAATGATGTCCATGTGCAGAATGGCTCAGTGACCATTTTGTGCATGTGTGAGATTTTTTTGAATTAGTCTGCACATGCGTAGACTGGCTGCCCTTTTCCAAAATGGTGCCAACCCTGACCACTAGACATTTTGAGCATGTGCAGTGTTTTTTCATGTTTAAAAAATTAAATAAAAAGAAAAATGGGGATTTTATGAACCCCCCTGAAAATGGATGGGTTTTTATCCCATAAAACAAAAATTAAAATTAAAATGAAAGAGGTAAGTTTTACATTCCCCTAACATACATCTTGTTATAAAAGTTCCCCTGCTTTTTAGATTTACACTTCTTAACAGAGGTAACTGAACATTTTAAAACTCAGACTAATAGAGGGATTTCCTAAATAAGAACATAGCCTAAAAATCTTCACATTCCAGTTTCTCTAATTCTTAACCAAGGCAAAGGGTATTTTCAGACATTACGAGATCACGCTCAACCACAGCCAATACCCTGTGGTGGGGAATGGTCCCGTAACGTCTGTTTGAGTCCCGTCAGATGTTCACCACAGTGAACCTCCAGTGGGAATCAAAATAACCATGCTTTCGGCTCTTGTCCGGGGACCAGGGCCAAAAGCGTGGCTGAACCACGGCCCGGACCACGGGTCAAAATCGGATGCAGCGTCTGGATTGGCCGCTGCGCCCGCCCGTCTCCTGGAGGGCGGGTGGGCAAGCATGGGGGGCAGGACTGTGCAGCCACATATTGTGCCACACTGCACAGCACACACACACCCAGATTCCCCGCCAGGATCGGCCGGTACGTCTGCTGGCCATGACGGTGGGATTCCGACGGGGAATCAAATGTATGATTCCGTGACGGGGTGGCTTTCATCACGTCTGAAAGCCGCCCCGTCACGTCTGAAAATACCCAAAGTCTACTTTCTCTGACATAAAATCAAGTTCAGGACAATTTCCACCAAACTTATATATATGAAGATTCTGTACCCACAAAAGTCAATAGAAAGACTTCTATTGATTTCACGTGGCCAGATCAGGACCTTGGAGAAATTCTGAATCCCCATCACTTAGGAAGGAGGAGGACATCTTGAAGAATGGATAACTTTAGATCTATATGGAAACATTTCTAGGGCATCTGGGCTAAGAGATGGTCTTCTCATGCTGCTTTTTCATCCATTGAAGACCTTCCCTGCCATTAATGGCCTAAGCTTGGCTGACTGTTAACACTTCTAGTTAGAGGTATGCAATTTGTTTTTGTTTTATAGTTACTAAAATGAATGAAGCTCCATTTGTTTTAGTAACCAGGAAACCAAAACAAATGACTAGGGAAACAAATGACTCAGAAAACAAATGAAATCTTATTTGTATATGTCTCCCATTCATTTCCCTTTCATTTGCCAACTAAGTTTCCTGAATGCTTGTAAAACAATAGAGGGGAGGAGGAGTACTAGTCACAAGGCACTCAGGAGAGGCCAATTACCATCTCAAACATATGAGCTCAGATCACCATGGCAATGCTGGCACATTCACAATGGAGATCCTTTGAAAGGTCTTTCATGGTACATGGTTCCAACCATCAGGACTGGTGGGATAAGGGCACTTGATTCAACAAACACAGCTTCCCCAGTCTGACCAGTCCACTCTGCCATTAGCTTTGGGGGGCTTAGCAGAGATACTGTGGTGCCAATGCTGCCCTGCTTTGGGGAGTGGTGAAGTCCACAAGTGGGACACCCTGACTCACTTTGATGGGTGCCAATGCTGCCCTGCTTGGGTGAGGGTATGTCTGCAACTGGGACACCTTGACCCACTTTGGGTGTGTGTGCCAATGCCACCCTGATGGAGGGTGATGTCTGCAACTGGAACACCCTGACCCACTTTGTGGCGGTGGTAGTGCTGCTGCGATTGGGGGGTAAAGTCTGCAATTGGGACACCCTGAGCTACTTTGGGTGTGTGTGCCGATGCTGCCCTGATGAGGGGGTTGTGTTTGCAACTGGGACACCCTAACTGACTTTGAATGGCTGACAATGCTGCTCTGACGGGGTCATCTCTGCAAGTACCAATCTCTTCATTTCAGGGGTTCATAATAATATCATAGGCAGAGATTTAAATGAAAGCAGTTTGTAAGAAAATGTAAGCCATTACAGTGTCTTATGCTCTCCTTCATCACCAAGTACACCAGAATTCCTTCCCGGTCCACGGTTAAGAAGATATCATGTGCAGGTATTTCCATAAGAATGTAAGTAGTGCCATAATAGGTCAGACCAATGGTCCATTATCCCAGCACCTGCCTCCGACAGTGGCCAATCTCAGTCACTTGGAAGTAGTATCCAACAGGTCAAAATGGAGTGATTCATTTGTTGTTCACTCACAGCTCCTGACAGTAAGATGTTATATTTCCCAACCTACCTGGTTAGTAGCTGTTAATGGACCTTTCTGCCAGAAACATGTCCAACCCTTTCTTAAACCCAGTTGTACTACTGGTTTTGACCATATTGTCAGCAACAAATTTCACAACTTGTGTGTTGAGTGAAAAAATACCTCATGTGTTTTAAATCTGCTACCCATTAATTTCAATGGAGTGTCCCCTACTTCTAGTACTATTTGAGTGGGTAAATAACCATTCCGTATTATCTTGTTCCATACCACTCATGATTTTATAAACTTCTATCATATCCACTCTCAACCTTCTTTTCTCCAAGCTAAAGAGCCCAAACCTATCCCGTCTCTCTTCATTACCTGCAAAGAACAGTTCTGTGACAGATTTGTAAACACAGCCGGCTTTGAAAATATTCCACCTGTCTAAACCTCTCCCTGACATCCTACTGTCTCAACCTCTCCCTGGCTTCCTGTATGGTCCAGGAGTAGGACAATTGCCCCTGTCTTGTCTGCCACAGGGCTGGAACCAACTGTCCTCTCTTTCTCATTAAAATTATCAATATACAGCTATGCTCTATAGTCATGTCATACTTGGGGCAACACCATCTCCTCCTATGCTAGTGCCTGCAGCTTGAGTGCCTTGCACACAATGCCTGCCATGGTCTGCTTTGTCCTTTGCCTGCTTGCTATTTATCAATCTCTCTCTAATGTTTCTGTCCCCCTGGGGCAGTATGTGCAAGAAAACCTTTCCGCTGTCCTGGATTTTCCAGACATCCCTGAGTTAACATCCCCGATTTGCCCCATTGAGGGCCTGCACATTGCTGTCTTTCACACCTCCCCTCCTAGAGACTCGGAAGCAGTTGTCTATGACTGCTTGACTGATAACAAAAGAGGTGTTAACTCAGGATCCCTGTGGGATGTCAAAAGAGGTGTTAACTCAGGGGTGTACTTGAGAGGTATGTGGCCAAGTCTGGGGGAAGAGAAAGTGTCTTAGGGCTTTTTCACACAAGACACTCTCCACCCACCCACTATACACATTATAGGGCATCCATAGGGCAACACCACAGCCCTGCAACATGTATAGTGGGGTGATGGTGGGTGGAGAGTGTCTTCTGTGAAAATGCCCTTAGATGGACAGTAAAAGTGCTATTAAAAGGTGGCTGAGGAGTGGGGTGCGGGGATTGCCATGCTGCAAGTTTGTTGCTCCCTACCACTTACCTGACATTGACATCAGCTGCTGTGCCCAAGGGTAGGTGGAGCCTGTGGCGCTGAAAGGAAGAAAAACCAGCTGTCAACCTATGGTCGCCGTGCTGAGGAGTGGGGTGCGGGGATTGCCATGCTGCAAGTTTGTTGCTCCCTACCACTTACCTGACATTGACATCAGCTGCTGTGCCTGAGGGGAGGCGGAGCCTGTGGTACTGAAAGGAAGAAAAATCAGCAGTCAGCCTACAGCCGCACCTTTGGCACGCGCCGAAGGGCTGCACACACAAGGCCACGCCCTTTTGTGCTCCCTTCGGCGCAACCTGGCCCCGGGACCTGGAGGTCTGGTTTGGTGTGAACTGTTTCCTTATTACTTTCTGGGGGGAGGAATGAGTTGGATGGTGTTGGATGAGGAGCTTTCAGTGCCTGGACACACTGGGGAAGTTGTTCACAGGACCCACATTGGAAGGCAGTGCTCTCCAGCTAGGAAGGCAAGCGGCAGGCCTGCGACAGTATTGCAAGTGTGTTCTGCGAGCCGTGCGCTGGAGGGCAGTGCTTACAAGGACATGCCTGTAGGAGAAGGCCAGGGTGGCCAGACCCCGTTTTCCTTGGCTGGTGAGGGGTGGCTGGTGGGGGCTGTGGTAAAGAAGCAGAAGAGGAGGAGGGCCGAGGTTGCAGGTCGCCTCTCGCCTCCAGGGAAGATGCTGAAGTAAAGGCGCATGGAAAGCTTCCTGGGTGATCCAGGTGGCGGTAATCCTCTGGCGGGAGCTGGAGTTGCATCAGAGGTTAATCAAGCAGTGGTTCCTTCTGCATCAGCCCGGGTGTTGGGTGGTAGTTCTCGGGAGTTGTTGACCCCTGTGTCCCAAAAGAATGGTCAATGTATGGAGGGTTGGACCCCCCTGGAGGAAAATTGACCAAGGGTAGAGGATGATGTGGGGCTATCGGACTTCCTCGCGAATCATGTGGCCCTCAATACAGAGACTCTGCACTTTATGTTCACACAGTTAAATGTACTGAATGAAAAATTTGAGACAATGAATTTACTGTTATGTCAGGGCATTCAAGGGAAGGAGGGGAGGGGGGGATAGGATGGAGGACCAAGGTACTTTGGGAGAGTTTGGGGCGGGGATGAAGGGGTCCCAGCCCAGAGTCCCTGCCAGCCCAGGCCGGGTACAGTAGCTGTCGAAATGGGGGGTCAGCTGTGGGAGGGGGTGGGGGGGTTCCTCCCAGAGATATGCCTGTGTTTAGGGTCCTCCCGGATGAACTTATTTTCACAATTGGCCCCCGGGCAAATGGCTATTCTCCAATATGGAGCTCACCTTTAAATATTGCTGAACACCTCCGGGTACTATTGCATGAACCCATTACTAGGCACGATATTACGGCCATTGTTGTTGTAGCTAGCCAGAGGAATTGCCAGATGGTAAGGGCTCAATTTATAACACCAGATTGGGTCTCCTTAATACTGGAAAATTCAGGTCTTTTGATGGCTAATGCGATTTTTGTGTCTAGAGTGGCAGGGAATTTAGCGGATAGCTTCCAGGTGGTGAATCCGGCTCAACGATCGCAGGAGAGGGGTTTGGTCCTGGGGAAGGGGGGGTTGCAGGAGTCCCGGGCCCTGGGGGCAAAGAGGAGTTTGCCTACAACAGATGGGAACGGTGGGGTAGCCCCTCCCCCCGTATGTGCAGTAAGGAAGGTGGGAGAGGGAATGGCAGTGACCCAGGGGCCGCAAAGGATGGTCCCACCGTATTTGGCATCAAGAGGTGCTGATCAAGTGCGGGGGCCTAAGAGTAGAATCAAGCGTTCCTTTGTGTTACCACAGGGGCGGGTGGAGAGTAGGATGGGAAGAAATATGGAAGTGGACAAACCAGCTGCAGATCTGGTTTCCCCAATGGATTGTGGATGGGTGGCTATGTGCAAGGAGGGGGAACAGAAGGCACTTCTGAAGGGGCAAAACGGTCTGATAGACAAATTTGGATGTGTATTTAGACAGTTGGGGAACTATAAATTACGTAGTTCTATGGTCTGCTCGTCCTCCAGGTTGGATGGGGAGTGATCGATAGGAAGGAGTCCTAGGGGTATTGGTCCCCCCCCCCCCGTGACTCTCCCGCCTTTAATTGGAGGAGCAGTTGGGGGTAGAGGGGGGGTAGGAAGTGGATGGGGGTCCCATTCCCTAGGTAGGCCTAGAAGGCGGGAGCTGCATACTCCCTCCCCTTGTTTGGCTCTAGCCAGTGCCCCAGCTATTGTGGAGCTATCTTCTCAGGATGAGGGGTATGAGAAGGCTGAGTTGGAGGGGGCTGCGTATTTGGGGCAGGTGGAGTCAAGTTTAGACCCGGGTATGGCAATGTTGCGATCTTCAGGTGAAGGGCTTGCCCTATGTTGTGGACAGGAAGGGAGAGGGGGGCTGGTGCAGCAAATGGAACCAGTTGACCCTTCAGAAAAATGACATCAAATAGGGTCCCCCGTGGTTTTGAAATTCCTTTGTTGGAATGTTGCAGGGTGGAATTCTAGAGTGGGGGATATTGATTTCCTCCCCTTTTTGGCTGGGTACAACTTTGTATTGCTCCAAGAGACTTGGGTTGTATCTGATCTATCTTGCCTGGGGTTTTCAGTATATATTCTACCAGCAACTCCCACGGTGGGTCCTGGTAGGTCGAGTGGGGGTTTGGCGGTATTAGTGTCACAGGACCTAGAAGTAGAAATAAAAAGTTGTGGTTCATTAGCCTCTAATTTTGCCTTGCATCATTGTAAGTTTAAGTCAGGATTAGAATTGTTGATTATCTCCCGCCTCCTATGTCGTTTTTTTTTTCCCAGTTGATTACTGGTCTATAATAAAGGAAGAATTATCAAAATGGTGTAGTATATTCCCCGAGGCGGTATTGTTGTTGGGGGTGGATTTTAATATTAGATTGGGCAACCCAGCCTGAGACAACTGGCAGCCACAGCTGGATGAATCAGATTTTCTTCCTCCTAGACGGATCTCTAGAGATCAGGTAATCAGCTCAGGGGCGTGTCGGTTACGGGATCTACAGGGGGAATTTGGTCTTGTGGTCCTGAACGGCTGTGCCGTGAGTGACTCTGAAGGGGCATTTACATTTCACTCAATGCATGGGTCTAATGTCATTTACTATTGTATGATACTGGAGAGATTTTTTTTAATGTAAGGGAGTTCTGTGTAATCCCTAGGCCAGAAACGAATCACTTTCCCCTCTCTTTACTACTGGAGGACCCTTTTAGCCATGGGAGTCTGGACGGGGGGGTCAGTGGGGAGTAGGGAAGGAATGGAGGGGGGTTAGTGCGGACTAAGTGGAGCAATGAGTTGGAACTGACCTTTTTAGGTTTTATCCAGCAGGAAGAGATAAGAGATTTGGTGGAAGGGATGGCTAATGTGAGGGGGGATTTGCTGGGTAATTATGATCAACTTCTGGGACAATTGGCCCCGTTGCTAGCTGTTAGGAAGGTGGTACGTCGCCATAAGGAGCGGGTACCTCCATGGTTTAATGGTGAGTGTAGGCGATTATGGAATAGGCTGCACTGGATAGCAAGGAAGATAAGGGGCGATCCATCCCTTGTTAACAGACAAGAACTAGTTGACACTTATAGGAGCTACCACTCTCTGGTGGCAGTATATAGGCTGGCCTTCCAGAGGGAAGGATGGGAGAGGCTGCTGGAGGTGGCTCTGCAGAAAGATCCCAAACAGTTCTGGGACCGTATATGAACTGACTCCCGTAAAAATAGGGGAGCCCCAATACAGGTAGAGATCTGGGTTAAGTTTTACGCTGGAATTTTCTCTAGTGGCGGGGAAATGATTGTTCCCCCGCCGGCTAGTGACTGTCTCCGCGTGTGGCCGCCGGTCGCAAAGGAGGAGGTGGTGACCTTTATAGAGTAATTGAAAGTAGGGAAGGCCCCGGGGGAGGACTTTATCTCACCTGAATTATTAAAATGCAATCCTGACTGGTGGGCCAATTTTTGGCCCCTTTATTCTCTGAAATTAACAGCACTGGAGTTATGCCTAAGTTCTGGCACAAAGGAATTACTGTTCCCATCTACAAGAAGGGGGACCCGTCTCAGCCTTGGAACTATAGACTGATATGCCTCTTAAGTATCATAGGGAAGCTATATACACGCTTCCTTTTGAAAAAGTTGTGGGTGTGGATGGATGAGAATAAGGTACAAGAACCTGAGCAGGTTGGGTTCCAACGGAGGAAATCCACCCTGGATCCGGTTCTCATCCTCTCCCTTCTTACAAATAATTGTGTGAATCACTTAGGGAAATGCTATCTATGCTTTATTGATTTGTCAATGGCATTTGACTCTATCAACAGAGAAAGACTGTGGTTGAAGCTAAGAGCGACGTCCATGGACCGCAGACTTTTGTACCTGCTAATAAAAACTTATAGTGAGAATTCAATTCATATTCACCACGGCATAGCATTTTCCCTTTCAGAGGAAATTTGGGTCTGTAGGGGGGTACGGCAGGGGTGTCTACTGGCTCCCCTGCTGTTCAACCTCTTTGTAAATGATGTTATCCCCTACCTCAAGAATCTAAACACCCATGCCCCACAAATTGGCACTAGGAGGATCCCGGCCCTCCTGTATGCTGATGACACAGTTCTGATATCCCAAACCCTAGTGGGGATAAGGAGGGCCATTCAGGGATTTGGGGCATATTGTCTGCAGGAGGGTTTGAAGATCAACTACGGGAAAACAAAAATGATGGTCTTGGGGCGTAGGAGGTTGAGGAAATTACATAGGTGGGCTATTGAGGGTAACCCTATAGAGCAAGTGAAAGAATTTAAATATCTGGGCATAATTATGTCGGCTTCATTGAGCTGGAAGCCCCACTTGAGGGCAGTGATGGGACAATGTAAAAGCTCAGCGGGCGCTATTCTGAAATATTTCCTTTCGCATGGGAGGAGATTGGTGCTGCCGGCCCTGAGGCTGTTTAGGGCCAAAACGTTGGCCCAGTGCTTATACGCCTTACCCTGTGGGGACTCCCCTTTTTGGAGAAGCTGGAGGGGTGTCAGAATCAGTTCCTGCATACCATTCTGGGAGTCCCGCAGGGTACCCTGGCGGTATTATTGTGGCAAGAAATGGGGAGTGTTACCATTTGGTCATGGGCAGTGGCAGTGATTGTGAAATATTGTGTCAGGGTGGTTCTGTTTCCAACTCAGGAGGACTCCTTGCTCAATATGGCAGTGAGGGAGGGGCTTTCTGATCCATGGTCGGGGCAGGTGGAGGAGGTGGTGAAATCCCTGGGGTTCTCTAGGGAGGCCCTGGGATATGTGGATTTAGAGGCAGCGAAGTCCCTGTTGATAAGGAGAATAATGGACCAGGAAATTCAGAAAGAGATGGCGCTCCTTTTGGCACAGAGAGTTGCCCCTGAGTATCTCCCCCCCAGCAGTGTAGGGGGGAGTTCAGTTATCTATACCAGTGGCAGGATTCTAGACGCTGCAGAGGCTTTACTTGTTTTAGGTGCAATGTCTATCCCTCAGAAATGAAGGATGGAAGATGGGAGGGTATTCCAAGAGAGGAAAGACATTGTCAGCTATGTAAGCTCCCTGAAATTGATTCTTCCAGTCATGTGTTGTTGTACTGCCCGGCTTTGGCAGGCCAAAGATCAACGATCTTGGGAGAATTTATCCCAGACTGTGGGTGCGATATTACTGACCCTGAATGATTAGTGCTAAAGCTGTTGGGTAGCACTTACTCATCGGTAATGTCTAGGGCAGTTGCTAAATTATGTCAAATTTTCATTAGGGTAAGAGCTGCCTGTCTGGATTCTATCTTGGATGAGGCTACCCCCGGGGTATGATCTTGAGATCCAGCCCTGCTGGGAAGGGAGGAAGTGTGATACAGTTTGCTGGGTAATTTTATTTTATTTTATTTTGTTATTGTGCCGCCGCTTTGTTTTATATTGTATAGGCGGAAGGATTATTTTAGAGGAGTTTTTTGTTATAGTATTACTAAGTATATATTTATGTCTATGTTTATGTATAACATGTGTATAGTTTATGAAATTGTTATGGCCATGGTGCAAACAATAAATGGATTTACTTACTTACTATTAAAAGGCAGGGAAGCCCTGGCAAGTGTTTCCCATTGATTTCAACTTGATTTCAATGGGAAACAAATGTAAAATGAAAACGAAAGAGTTCAAATGAATGGGACAAAATTGAATGGGCTTTTCAAAACAAAAATGAAAGGGGAAATGAAAACAAACCAGGTTCCTGTTGCACACCCCTACTGCCCTGCCTTCCCTGAGCTCCTCAGCCCTCACTGCTGCTCCCCTGCGTTGCCATAATGAGAGCAGACACTTGCACAAAGGCTGCTCTCTGCTTCTGCATTCTGTGCATGTGCCTGGTAAAGCAGACAGTGGGGATGAGAGCAGGAGTGGGAGGGAGAAGCCTCCCCTGGGCTACACTGCACAGGTGGGGGAGATGGGGCTTCAGGAATATCACCCCCAACCCAGTGCCATAGTTAAGAGCTGGGGAGGGGCTGGAGGCAGGGGGTTGGAGACTCTTCATAGTCCTTTCTGGAGTCAACCAGCCATTCAGCCTGGCTGGAGGGGTGATGGAGCCAGTGCCCCCAGTCAATCACAACAAAGTAGAGCAGCAGAAGGTACTGGAGCCATGCCTCCCACCTTCTCTCCTCCCGTAGCGCTCAGCCCAGCTGACTACAGCTAAAGGAAATGGTGACTGGATCTGCAACAGGATAAATCTCCTTATCCTCTCTCCTCTTCTCCCTTCCTCCCACCCCTCTCATTTGGGTTCCCCTACTTTTCCTTTCCTCCACCTCCTCATTCGGGTTCCCCTCCTTCTTCTTTATCCCTGCATCCCATTTGGACTCCCCCTTTCTCCTTTCTCCCTTGCCCCATCTTGTTTGGACTTCCCTCTTCTGCTTTCTCCCTCCTCTTGTGCTTCCCTCACTCCCTTCCCCTTCCTCAGGGTTTCCCCCCACCCTTCTCCTGGAAATAGGTGTTCTTGAAGGATGCACTGAGGAAGGGGAAGATCCATATCATGCCTTTGTGCAATGACTTTATCCCCTATCTGTGTGTACATGCCCACATCACTGCTCCCTTATCTTGAGCTCACTCTTTCAGTGTGGCCTGTGGCTAGTTTTTATTTTGGTCCCTTTCTATTTTCTGGATCTGGTCCCTGGATCCTATTCCTAACCCCAAGCACTGAAAGAATGCATTCACAGTAAGGCAGCAGGGACGAGGACACGCACACAGGAATAGGGAACATATCCATGATCTGGACATTTCTCTTAATGAATATAGCTCTTAATCACCCCTGCCCCTAACTTCTATGCCAGGAGTAGAGAACCTTTTGCCTCCTGGGAGCTACCTTGACAGTTAGTACAGGCTCTGAGGGACTCATAAACATTGGTGGTGGGGTGTTTAAGGGGTGTGCTGAATAAAAGTGTGCTGAAGAGAAGGATTGGGTGGAATAATAGTGTAACAATACAGTGGGGGGCAAAGGGTGTGCAGTGATGAAGAAGACACCAGGGAGAGTAAGTGGAATGGCTGGAATGACAAGGCAGAAGCTATGGGGATCAGGTGCCACAGCAAAGGTCTGGGTGGAATAGTAGGAAAGCTGCTCATGGTCACCGTGTCATTCCTCCCAATTACTTATTATTTCATCCAAAGCCTTGTGAACCATTCTATTTGCTTGTCAGGGAATTCCTCCTATTATTCCACCCAATCCTTCTCTGTTGCACCAGACCCCCATAGCCTCCTCTCTGTCATTCTACCTTCTCCCGTGGCTTCCTCCTTATCATTCCACTGAGTTTATCACTTGATCCACACCCTGTAGCCTCCTCCCTGTTCTACCACCTCTCCCTGGCTCCTTTTTTTGCCATTCCACACACACTCCCTTACTCCCATTCCCTATTGGAGGTGCACTCCATTGTTTTGCTTTACAGCCCATTAAAGCATATTGTTATTCACATGTATCCATACATGGCACTTGTGTTCCCTCCATTGCTCCTCATGGGCATTCTGTCTCATTAATTTTAGTAGGTGCCAGGATTCTGGCCTTTAATTGGCTGTGGTTTCCAGATAACAATATGTCTGCTTGAATAGTACCTTAACTAAAATATCATACCTCTGTCTGGTGTTCTGCTGGCTTTGGAGACTGACCCATATTGCTGCACCTGAGGCCTTTTATTCAGCTTGTTGCAGAGTTGCAAATCAGCCCTACCCTTGTAGGCAAGAAGCTCCTAGGTTAAACTTTCAGGGGTTAAATTAGAACAGGATGTGTAAGGAGGGAGAATCAAGGAGTGGTCTGTGTTCTTAGGGGAGAGAGGTGTAAGGCAGGGGTGGGGAACCTCATGCCCGGGGACCAAATGCTGCTCATGACAAGTTTTAATGTGGCCCCTTTCCACTTCCTGGATCTGGCCCCTGGATCCATTTCTTACCTCCAATCACTGAAAAACTGAGCTCAAAGGAAGGGAGCAGAGATGAGGTGATGCAAACAAGGATAGGGGACAGTTCCATGGCACAGAGCCATGAGTTGGACCCTTGAGTGCATCCCTTAAATACCCCCACCCCAACTTCTGTGCAACTCTCAGAGCTTGTGCAAGCTTTCAAAGAGGGTCCCAAAAGGTAAAAGGTTCCCCACCCCTGGTGTAAGTGAAGTGGAGCAGGGACTGGAGGGGCTGGTCTGTGGTGAGGGATTGGAAATACACCCCTATCAGTGTGGCCCAGTAGTTAAACTTTCAGTCTTTTGCCTCCTCCCGAGTGAACTCTACTATTCATGCCCTGGCCTTCTCTCTCCCCACCTCAACTGCAGCTGAGGTGGGGGTCAGACTGGAGGAACCATTTATGATCTTTCTTGCCTATTAAGACTGTGTTTCACACTGAGGCTTTCTTCACAGGCATTTCTAGGATCTTTTTTCCCCATGGTGGATTCTCTGGTGTGTACTGAGGGTTGGGCTCATCCTGTAGTATCTCCCAGTGATGGCACATGTACAGTTTCCTTTGTGAATTCTCTGATGTGTACTGAGTACCTCAACTTCTCCTGAAGCTTTCCTTGCATTCCTGGCATGTAAAGGATTTCTCTTCTCTGTGGATTCTTACTTTTGAATTATTATTTTTTTAAAAGTGAAAGAAATCACACACATATATAAAGTCCCCTCACCTAAAACAGATTTGAACCTTCGACCTGCCAATTTTCTATTCTAGCATCTACCTACAGGAGGTTTACTGGTTTCCCCTTTTTGAGTTACTAACTGAACTTTGCATTTTGCTCACTATTGCATGACATTTATATTGTGTAGTCTTTAGAGATGTATTCACTGTGCTTTTTCTAGTCTGTGTATTCCATAGTAATATGTAAACTTTTAGGAGCCTCTGCCCCACCGACCTAAATGTCCATCAGCCACCACTGCTACTCAGTCTGCCATTTGCATATCAGATAACAGGTTTACTACTCATTTGGTCTCCCAATGAGTTTCCATTTTGGATTAAATGGGGAAAATCTGTGTGTGAAGGCCCACTCATTTTGTAAGTCAGTTGATAGGAAAGTGAATTTGGAAGACAGAGAGTGCAGGAGAACCTAGGATCTTAGGTACAGCTGCCCCAAAGCAGGATTGCTAAATCACACTAGAAGGTGCCTTTCAAGGCTCTAATTATAAGCTCTTTGTATGACCAATACATAATGTCCATCCCCATGACTGAAGTAAACTGCAGGGGCTAGCAGTTGTTGAGGTAGTCCTGCTGATAGAGAGCTGGAAAGTAGATGGGAAGGTTGGTCATTCTATCGGGGGCATAGCTAGGTGGGAAGGGGCCCTGGTACAGAAGACAGAATAAGCCCCCTGGTGGAACAATCCACACCAGTGTGTGCATACACGCTCTAAATGTGTGCGCTTCCCCCAGCCAAGAAGCAGCTCCACCTGCTGCACCTATTATCGATATGATCCTGAGTTCCAGGCTGTCATAGCCAAAGATACACTATGTAAACATGAGGAGATAGTAAAGTCGTAGTTCATGCAAAAAGTTGCTCCTTTTGTTTACAACTCATGGCTCACTACTGATTTGAAAATGCAAATTAGTGTGGAAAAATGTCATGGGACCATAAAGATTTATTAGCTGTTAAATGATCTTCAGGGCAGATGCAAATCACACATAACACCTGGCATAGACAGTATGTCTAACGATAATACAAATACTTTATGGTACATTAACACCTTCAGAAATGAATAATGTCCTAAGATCGACTCCACACAAAGTTACAGATGAGGGTCAACATGTAATGTAATTGTGTTGAGCAAAAAGAGCAAATAGAATTTATCTAACTCCCTTTATGTAGGTACTGTTACCATTAGTATTTCCCAGTGAACAGAATTTAAGGTGTGTCTGTGATGGATGATATTTATTTCCTTTAGGATCTGGACTATTTTGCTATTTATCAAAATTAGAGCTATTATGCATCCTATTCCTCATTATGTGCCTAATTAATTTGCTGTATTAAAAATTCATCTTACTTTGTTCATATCAGGCAAGCCAAAACCTTTTAATTTCATTGCGCTCAAAAGATTAATTTTCTTGCTTATTGTAAGGAGTAATAATTTATTCAGATTACCCAGATCAATCAGGAAATCATAACTTCTTTTTCTCACAATTTTCTTTTTTTGCAAAGCTAGAACTACTTTAGAATGTTGATTGTCCTGGAACCTTATACTATATGAAAATACATGAGGCATTTTTATGTTAACCAACAAACTTGAAGTTTGTAAACATGTATTTTTGACACACATCAGTCTCTTGTTGAATGTAAAACACTGAATTTTTTGTTCAGCATTTTAAACTGGCCAAGATAGGCTTGAATATTGTTTCAATTTTTAAAAGTTTATTTATTATTTGTGAAAAATTATTTGCAACTTTCAGAATTTATAAATATATAATTCCCCTAATTCAGTCATGGCAGGGAGAGATGGGAGAGTCACCTCAGCAGGTTAATATTTTCAATTCTAGTAGGTCTTGAATAGAGTTGAAAGGAGTACCTGTCAAAATGAACAAACCCATCAAAACTGAACAATAGCCAGAGTTTATAATTCCCTTTCTATTCCACTCAATGGAGCCTCCTATCTAATGACATTGTCAGCAAGGGGACAAAGACCACTTTCAGACATGCCCCCCTCGTGCATATTCTGGCTGAGGGGGTGGGGGATGCACAACCAGGATATGTGTGGGGATCGGCCAATCTAAAAGTCACCCCACGCGACTTTGCTGGCATAGACACGCAGGGATGCAGAGCGGGATTTCCTGCTCTGCATCCTTGCACGTCTCTGCCAGCAAAGCCATGCATGGGGGGAAGGAGGTGCTTCAGACCAACCGATCTCCGTGTATATCCTGGCTGTGCATTTCCCCCTGCAGCCAGAATATGCGTTTGGGGGGGGGGGGGCATGTCTGAAAGTGGACAAAGATTTGCTTTTACTTTGGCTCGGTTTAATCTGTTATCATCTGCACTCTTAGAGGGTAGATAATATACCAGGCTGCTGTATGAACACAGATTGTGTCGCTTTTGTAATCAAAGCACTGTTGAATCCTTGTTTCATATTGTATTTGATTATTTGTATACTAACCCATGAGCAATATTCCTAGAACCTATTATAAATAATTTTCCAGCTTGCAGCCAACAAGAGCTGCTGGTGTCGCTTTTATCCAATTCTGATAGTTTTATTACAGTAAATGTTGCAAAAATTTGCCTAGCTGCCTTCAAAGTAAGAAAAGCAGCTGATAGGAGAGTTTGTGTTTGTTTTAAAAAAAACCAAACATTTAAATTATTTTCTTTATTTTGTTGTTCTGGTTTTATCATATGTATTTGTGTTTTATCTTTTGTGATGGCTCTGCTACCATAATAAACTGATTGATTGATTGATTGATTGATTGATTGATTGATTGATTGATTGAACAATTCAACCTCAGATGAACAAATCAGTATCAGTGGGTGTATTTAAACATAACAACATCAGAGAGAGTCTGAATGTGTGTTTTGACCTTGATATGAACACCAGTTTGGCCCTTTGTTTACCATGTGGCGCTGCTCATCTGAGCAGCTCATCTTGGGGCAAATCAGTGTTTTGCTCGCCCCCGATCTCAGCAAGAAAGTGCTGCCACTTTGTTCCATATGTTGTATCTGCTAACACACCACACAATATCATTAGACACAGCGTTCGCCATGTGTTCAGTCGGAACACGCAAGTTGTCCTTGTGATGCAATGGTGTTCACTTCACGTGTTGGATGGATGTTCAACTGGTGGCCAAATTGGTGTTGGAATTGTTATGATGCTTAAACACAATGGCCAAACATGTGCTTAGGGATTTTGACACCTGATCTTTGTTATGTCTAAAGATGCCCAGTATCTGACTGATACTAATCTGATTATCCATTTTGTCTTTCCATGGCATTCATTCATTCATTTTGTTCCATTTGTTCATTCTGGTTCTTCATTTCTCCACTCCTAGTTTTCCCCCCACCCATTATTATTTTTCTGGCAGAAATGACCCCAAAACCGGTGGAGAGGTGGAGAACGGGCCAGCTAGAGGAACCACAGCCAGAGCTCCAATCTAACTCACCTGC
This sequence comes from Sphenodon punctatus, assembly GCA_003113815.1. Lineage (NCBI taxonomy): Eukaryota > Metazoa > Chordata > Lepidosauria > Sphenodontia > Sphenodontidae > Sphenodon > Sphenodon punctatus. The sequence goes on along the minus strand of QEPC01011113.1, from coordinate 1,683,110 downwards.
TGGAGCGGCGAGTCAGGGCGCTGCAGGCTGGGGGTGGCGCCAAAGACCTGCGGGGAGAAAAACATGGACCTACCTGTAGGCGCGAGCCACGGGCACTCCTAAGGGTGAGAGTATAAGGGTTTTTGCCCTTAGGAGTGCCTTGGAGAGCTGGAGGTCCCCCCCCCTTTTTTTTCTCTTGCCCGTTGTGGTGCTAGCAGGGGAATTGGAATGGAGGTGCAGCCCAGAGACAGAATGGAACGTAAGCGAGGTCGTCAGACACCTTCGCCTTCCCTGCTTGACTATTCGCAACAGGGGAAACATCCTAGGACGGAGACTGGGATGGAGATGATTGTTTCCCCCGATGTCCCTGTGGATAATAGATATGCATGTCTGACCTCCCCATTGTTATCATCTAATGTTGAATTTATTGCTTCAAATGTGAGAAATGATAGGGGTTTGGGGCAATTAGGAGATGGAATGTTTGAGGAGGGAATTGCAAACTCCCCAAAAGTATTGAATGGTTATTTACTGCAGCAGACCTGTTTAGTTGCAAAGACAGTAGCAACTATCTTTGAAAATATTTCCTTACTAGATGATTCTTTAGTAATTATAAAAGCCCAACTGAAAGATATCTTAGGGAAATTAGATATGTGTGTATCTAGAGGGGGACAATGTCAAATATCAACTCCCCAGTGTTTACAAAAGGAAAATCAACCTTCTAGGAATGTAGCATTCCTTAGGGGAAGTGAGTCGCATAAGCAGAGGAAGATTAAATCTCCTCCCATAGTTAAACGTGAAACGTTGATACAGGAAAATGCGGTATGGTTAAATGTATTCAGGGATTCAGAGGGTATCCTCCCTGATTGGAGTACTGCAACAGCTGTATCTATGAACTTATCCAATCTTTTGAGAAAAAGGGTTAGGGTAGAGGATATAGAAACATTAGAACATGTGAAGTCTTCTTCTGTCTCCCATACATTGCAGATTTTCTTTGCTTCTCCTGGATGGGTTGAGAAGATTTTTGCGGCAAGGAAATTTCTGTTGCGAAGAGGCATATCAATGGATAGAGTTTTTCATTACTCTGCCCCTAGAAGGTCCTCGCTGGATAAACCCTCCAGGCGAGAAGCTTTATTGCCCCTGTTACCCTCTTTATTAGTGCCTAGGGAGAAAAGGCAAGGAAAAGTTGTAGAGCTAAATCAGTTATCAATTAGTCAGCCACCAGCAATTGAGATGCAATCGCAAACCCCCCTACAGTTAGAAGGAAGACAGCCCCAAAATGATTTGATCAAACTAGATTTAGCCAATATTTCTTCAGCCTCAGCTTTGATAGAGATAATTAGTGCAGATTCGGTTACTCCTGATCTGCCTTCTGATGCTTATAGTAAATTGAGGGGGAACACAAAGAATAAATACTTAACTGCTAAATTAATTAAAGAACACTTACTTGGCAAGATTGATGAGAAGGACAAAGCTTCATTGATGTCCACCTTTGAGAAGCTCTCTGTGTTAAAGCAAGATATTTTCATACAAAGGTTAGATGCTGTAAGGGGATCCCTTCAGATAAAAGAATTGGTATATCAGGCCCCAAAGACTGCACATGGGGAGACCCTATATCAACCTATTCATGATCTGCAGACTTTAACTGCTGCGCGCTTTTTAACACCAGATGAACTAGGCTCACCGGTTAGGGAGCAGAATCTATTAGTACAGACTACTGCTAATAGTTTGCAATATGTACAGGCACTAGATGCCTCTCAAGAGCCAGGGAAGATATTGAGCCCAAAATGTGTGCTTGGGATTGATCCAATACCCAATTTGGGAAAGCTATCGCAATTAACTGAAGTCAGAAGGAGTGTGGGAAATGATAGATTAGGGACTAGAAAGCTAAGTTATAAGGATTGACTGTCATCTAATCAAATAAGAGTCCCTAGATCTGCCAATAAAATCCCTTTGGTATCGGTTCTGTCATGGAATATATCGGGAAGTAAAGATAAGCTTATTGATCCAGATTGCGTCGCTTTTTTGTCCACCCATGATATGATATGTCTGCAGGAAACTTGGCTTCCTGAAATGGCAACGTTGAATATTCCTGGCTATGTAACTTTTCTACAGGGGGGAAGTAGGCGTTCACTTAAGGGTAGGGTATCTGGCTTAGCCATATTGATAGCTAATAAATGTGCCCAGAATGCTCGTATGCTTAATACAGTGAGTAAGGATTTTCAAGCTGTATATATTTGTTTTGATTCCCATGAGGCCTTAATGGTTGTGAACGTCTATATCCCCTCCAGTAATATCTCGATTTTATGAACCAATTATTTGGGCTGATTTAGAGGAATATATAATTCAGCTGGAATTATCATATCCTCAGGCTCCCCTTATGATAGTGGGAGATTTCAATACACGGTTGGGCAAGGAAGCAGTTTGGGATTTAGATATTTCTATGCAGGCAGTATGTAATATTCCAGAGCATAGATCTTGCGATAAGCAAACTTCTGTAACCAGGGATAACATGCAGCAATTTATGCGATCACTGGATCTTATCCCTTTGAATGGGCGGAGTGAGAGAGATCTGTTGGGACAATTTACATGCTTCATGGTAAATGGGAGGAGTGTTATTGACTATATACTAGTACATCCCCTTTTTGGGGATTGTTTTGAGGATTTTGAAGTCTTATATAGGGCAGAATCTGATCATATGCCTTTGAGAGTAAATTATGGGATGCGGGAGAAGACATTAAACCCCCAGAGTGTTTGTAAGGAGGGGGGGAGTCTATCACGAGTGCAGTTACAATGGAGCACTACTCTTTTGGGGAAAACAGTGGATTTTTTGCACCAAGATGAATGGGCAATCCTAGCCTTTGATTTGGAAAGGAAGGATAAGGTGGATATGGCTGAGGTGACACAGGTTCTACTTAGGATGCTTGATGCACTAGGTCATTCATTACTATCCAAGGAGAGTAATAGCAGGCAAATAAGTACCCATGGTTGGTTTGACAATGAATGTAGAGAAATGAAAAACCATCTTAATAGAGCCCATAAAAAATGGGTGTCCTTCCCTACATGTATTAATAGACAAAATTATGTAGTTGCCCGTTTTTTGTATAGGAGGCTACTTCGTGATAAGGAAGAACAGCATACGAACCTTTTTTGGACAAGGTTGAAGGTAGCAGCCGAAACAAGAGATTCTAGGCTTTTTTGGTCACTTATTCGAGCCTTCGGGAGGGTGGTACAGGTGAAGAAGACTTCTGGCCTTAGTGGGGGAGACTGGATTAAATTTTTTGAGGAGCTTCTCTATGACAGGACCAGTGGGAACTGGTATGAAGAAGGTAGATGTCATTGCCCCGGG
>QEPC01011113.1:1666790-1677455 GCA_003113815.1 Sphenodon punctatus | reverse complement strand
AAATAAATCCGGTACCGGCATACCGGATTTAATCCGGGAATCCGGTTTTCGTAGAACCGGTAACCGGTAAATCCGGTAGCCGGTAATGGGCCCGGGGTCCCACCACTACTAGATATAGGAAGGCAGGAAGACCTAGCAATCCTAACTGGGTGGAAAGCAGCCCCATGGATGAAACATGTCAAAGTCTCTTTTGGTCTAGAAAGCTATTTAGAGCTAATGAGCTCTATGGAATTGCGCAGACATTATACAAGGGCTCGCTTTCAGTTAATTGAGACTGCTATAGTTCAAGGAAGGCATAACGCGTTGCCAAAGGTGCAGAGCTGCTGCCTTTGCCAATCAAATGAACTAGAAACTATAGAGCATATATTTTTGAGATGTCCCTTGTATTCTTCCTTACGAGAGGTCTGGATTTCCCCGTTGCTCCGGGGAAAAGAATATGATGACTCTATAGGTCAAATGAAACATTTGTTAAACCTTAAAAGATCAGAGGATTGTAATGCTTTGGCATTATTTGTTCATCTAGCCAAGAAACTTAGAACCTGTAACGAGATAGAGGGATAAGGGACCATATACCATGATATAGAGATACATTGTCCCTCTTACCGTACTGGGACCCCTGAGCACCAGAGGGAGGTTGTAAAGTTTGGTGTAATCTATTGACCTATGTCCGATTGAGATTATTCGGTCCATTGATTGTCGCAATAAGTCCCCCCGTAAAGGAAAGGAGAAATAGTGATCTATTCCCTGACTAGGTAAAACATAATTAATTAATATAGTGAATAAAGCCCTCTGGAATGGACGGAGTGATAACCCGAACTGTCTTTAGGCAGAGGTTGGGTATCCCAAGCTAGAGAGGCCTATTTGTGTCACTGGGAATAATAGCTGTAATGATATTTATTGCCTGGGTGCCCATAGGAATATCTGGATATACTATAGAAGGATGATTAGATAGACTAATAGACCTGATTTACTGTGGGAAATTGGGAATTTTGCAGGTGGGGTTCTCTCTTTCTTTACTGATTTGTCTCTTTTGTTGTACATAGACTATGTTTGCTAGAAGTTAGTAACTTGATTTAGAATTTGTTTTCCTTTGTAAATGTTACTATTCGTGGGGTTTTTAAAATTTTCAATAGTCTATGACTACTAGAAATCCCTTTTCTCTGGATTTAGGTTGTTAATTTTTATATTGTTTTCCTTTTCACTAACATGATATGCTATGTGTTGTTGTGTTATGTGTTATTTGCTATGTTATTATTATTATTATTATTATTATCATTATTTTATATTACTTGCAAAATTGCATTGTATTGTTTTTACTTTGGGGCCAGGGCGAGAGCCAGAGCCTTAAATAAATAAACAAACAAACAAACAAACCCCAAAACCCCAGATAAATAAAACTAGAAATGACCCAAAGCATAAACAAAGAAAGCTGGGTGAAAAATGACTGGTATAACCAAAATTGTAATAACTCAGTTGCTTGAATGTCATGCCAAATGTAATTCGTGTCAGCTACAGTCTACCCAAAATTATTGGGGAGGGAGGGACCTATAAATATTTATTTTGCTACCCATTTCAGCTCTAGTCTTCAACATGGGCTGTCAGGGTGTGGCCGTGGAGATCTGTGCTACAGTTCCACATCAGTGGTACTGTAATATGTTACCAATACAACTACTATAGTAAACTGTAGACAATTCATACTCACAGATGCCTGGGGGTTACCTCTGATTGGCTGTCTATAACCTCCTCCCAGCTGGCTACTGCTCTCTGTATAATTTCCATGATCAGCAGAAGCTCTATGGTATGAACAGCCAACAGCATCTACTTGCTGCTGCTGCTCATGCTCTGACCTGCTATAGCACCCTACACCTCACCTAGGGTATTAGACATTATGCTAGCTACAAGCTACAGCTCTGAAACACACAGCTAATGGGTGTCTTTAGATATGTCAACAGGTGTCTGAGTGTGTTTGATATTGATGTGAACAACAGTTTGGCCCTGTGTTCACCATATGGCACTGCTTAGACACACAGCCCATCTTGGGGCAAATCAGTGTTTTGCTCGCCACCCAATGACAGCATGCAAATGCTGCTGCCTCATTCTCCATATTGTACCTGCTAACATGCTACATGATAGCACTAGACACAACAGCATTGGCCACGTGTTCAGCTGAAACACACACATTATCCATGTGATGCAATGATGTTCACATCATGTGTTCAATGGATGACCAAATTGGGGCTGGGATTGTTATGGTGCTTACACACAAAAAACAAACATGTGCTTAGGGGTTTTGACACCCAAACTTTGTTATGTCTAAAGATTCCCAATGTAACATCTGTTATCGTTTAGATTAGGGGTGTGAAGAAGGCACATTGTTAATTTTTGTTTTCATGTTTGTTAACAAAACCACCTTCAATTTTAGGAGTTTTTGTTAACAACCCATTCATTTCCAGTTTTTTTAAAGTTTTAATTTATTAAAAATTGTCAGGGTATGGAGGGGGTGGGGCCCGCAGGGACAGCAGGGGAAGGGGTGGGGGGTGGCTCGAGGATCCCAGGATGCACACTACCCACAACCCCAGTACCTGTGTCTGTAGAGCCTTCCCCTGCTTGCAGTCGGCTGATGAGACACAGCTGCGGCGCTCTGAGCACCTGCAGCTCATACAAGGGCAGGGTCTGAAGCATGGTACATAAAAGGAGGGCCATTGGGCTGTCTCTTTGCTGGTGATCAGAGCTTCCTGGTTCCTGTGATCTGGCCTGTGCATTGGTATTTGGAGAACCTGTGGTGTGCTAGAATCCCTTCCTGTTCCTGTGCGACGAGTGCTGCATGTGGTGAGTGATTGTGTTTGAGTGGTGTGTGCTTCTGTCTCCCTTGCTGTTGACCTTTCATGCCTTCCTGTGTGTGGTTGCCCTAATCGCTCCTCTTGGGGGTTCCCAGGGCCTGGGGTCGCTACCTTCTCCTCACTTGTTTCCCCTCCTGGGTCCTGTGTGTGTGGAGGATCACTATAATCCAGGGTGTGACATCTCCGGTGAGCCCCCTGATGTATGGTGGCCGGGTCAGGTGCCTTTTAGCATACAATTGACCTCACAGCGATACACCATACTGAGGGCTCCTTTAACACTACTATTGTGCATCTGCGAGCAGGGTTTGTGTAGTTGTGTTGTGTGCCCCCCTACTTCAGTCCTGTTTCCCCTTGCTATCCCATATTCCCCACAAAAATCATTTAAAAAACCCTGTGCATGTGTAAAATGGCCATCAAAGCTGTTCTGCACATGCATAGCCCTTTTTCAAAATGGTGCTGATGCTGCTGGCACTATTTTGGGAAAGGGTGCATGTACACAGAATGGTCCCATGGCCCTTTATGCATGAGCAGGATTATAAAAAAAAAAAAAAAGATTAACCCCCCCACCCCAAAAAAACTACTGTACATGCACAAAAATGGCTGTTGGACCATTCTGCATATCGCAGCCTTTTCCAAAACAGTGACGGCAGCATCAGCACCATTTTAGAAAAGGGCAGACAGTCTTCAAAAATGGTGACAGCAGCACCTATGCTTATGCAGTCTACACATGTGCAAAAGGCCATGCATGCACAGAATGGTCCTAGCAGCCATTTTGCACATGCACAGTGATTTTTACACACAAAAGTTCTGGGAGAAGTTCTATGCAGAAGTTCAAAGAGACAGATGTTTAAGATCTGCGTGAGTGATTTAGACACAGAAAGTTCAGGATGTAATAGCAAACATGCAGGAGAAATGTGTGCGTAAAAACACCCATTGTCATTCCTCAGTACATATCTGCCATAAACTCTTATCTTATAACTTCATTGTCAGTCTGCATGCTTCAGCCTGCTATCTGGCCTCTTCTGTTTTTTCATCCTGCTTAACCGCCTTGCCTTGTTCAATCAGCTCAAGACATTTGTGCTTCCACTGAGACCGACTCTTGGCTATTTGACCCCACTGCATCTTTGTACCGTTGGTTCTAACACGGCACTTGGACCGAGTTCTGGCTTACAAATCAGTGCTTCGATTGACCTCCTCACAAGCCTGAGACCTGTGCCGTGGATGAGAAAATCATGGTGTTACCTCACCCCATCAGCCTTTGGCATATGAAATATAGAACAAGATAAAACATGTAAAAGTGAATGGTTTATCTCTTTCTGTTCATTAAATAATAATAATATAATAAAGATATGCATTTCTATGCATAGAGTGGGGGAAATGTGCTAAAAGAACAGAGCTATGCCCAGTGCTGATGAAAAGCTTTTCTATTTATAATACACTGTAGAATTGTTAAGTAGTAATTCATCCAAGCAAAAACAGTAACCAATGTAATCCCATGGAGATTGGGGTCAATTTGAGTAGACTGTGTAAATTCTACTAGGACACGCTAGATTTGCCTATTTTATTCAGTAGCTGAACTTTTAGAGTGGTTATTCTGTTTCTGGCTAGTAGATATCTCATTATTAAATAAGAATGTCTCTTGGTGACCTAGCTAAGTGTTTCAGTAAGTTTATCATTACAACAGAACCAAAAAAGTATCATGACATACCATTTCTTTCCATTGACAAAATTATTTTGTAAAAAAGCTCCTAATAAATAATTTAGACTACTTTGTACCACAGAATTTTTAAAAATAAAATCTGCTGCTCTCTCAGAAGGGAAATCTACCTCTTTGCAACTCTGGAGAGTTGTATTGCAAGTAGGTTTGCTACCTGACTATATTTCATATGTTTACGGTTGCAGATATCCTGGTTAAGGTTGCCACCTGGCTGAGGGATTTTTCATGGTGGTTGGAAGGTAATCATACATCATTTAGCATTTACAGATTTACGCCAGTTGGGGTGTTTTTGGACCTATGATTTCCCACCTGGTCCCACCACACTTCTCTGAAAACTACACTGGTAAACCAGCGCATTTTCTTTATACAAGATAAAGGACAGGGAATGATTTGTAAAGACTGAAAGGACCCATCACCCCGCACAGGCACCAGGCTGCAGGCAGTGTCTGCCTCCTCAGAGGAGGTGTCCTCTGATCATGCCAGTATGGGGCTGTAGGTATCTCCTACCTTCTCTGAGGAGGTGTCCTCTAATCATGCCAAAAGCAGACCACAGGTAGCATCAGTTCCTTTACCACAGACACTACTACAGCCTCGGCCAACCAGAACCAGCTTTTGCACTTCCTCTTGTTCCTATATATAAGCAGAACACAAGCTACCATCTACTTACCAACACACTCCCCCCAATATGGACTCCCCATACTTCTACCCACTACTTTGCCTCTGTACATTACCCACTTGCCTCCTCATCTTCTTGACTATCAATTGTTGCCCTGGTGCTTGGCCCGCTACTGCCAGTGATAACAGACTACCCAGTTTGACCCATGCTCTGTCTAGACTATGCCTCTCAGCTCATCTGCAAGCTCCAAGCTCTTACAGGACCTTTGATCAGAGCAAAACACTTTAAAACTGGGAGAGGATTTAATAAACTATTGCTATAGTTTAGAGCTGAAACGGATAACCAATTCTGTAAGCACAGTTAGTAACCACAGTTCCAGACAGTCAGTTAGCCGATCAGTCTTCACATACCACCAAGGTTAATTGACTTTGCAAAATGCAGGTTAATACCATTATCAGGAACCACAAAACTGATGTGTTATTCTTTGGTAACCTATTTATTTATTAGATTTTTATGCTGCCCCCTTCTTCTGACGCAGCTCGGGGTGGCTTACATGTACCAAAAACAAAATAAATAAACATAAATAACCCTAATATCTCCTGCAGGCCAGCCTCCTAACACACCCCCTCCAAGGAGGGGAATGGACCAGTTAGGTTGGTCCGCCATCAGAGGCTGATGGAACCACAGCGGTTCCAGGAGGCTCTGAGGGAGTTATCCCTGGACCCTGATGGCCACTCTGTCAATGTGCTGGTACAGCATTGGAACATCTTCCTGGTGGCGGCCATCGATAGGGTGGTTCCGAGATGTCTTCTGCCTCCGTATCATCACCACGGGGCCCCTTGGTTTACTGAGGGGCTGCGGTGTATGAAGCAGGTAGGCAGGAGACTAGAGCGACGCTGGCGTCGGACTCGCTCTGAATCTGATTGACTTCTCCATAGGACCCATTTGCGGTCCTATGTTGAGGCTGTTAGGACAGTAAGGAAGGAATTCCTTGCTGCCCTCATAGTGTCTGCAAAGTCATGTCCAGCGGAGCTATTCTGGGTGGTGCGGGGGCTGGTCAGTCCGGCCTCCCTCCGCCTGGATGGGGAATTGTCCCAGGCCCTCTGTGAGGAGTTTGCCACCTACTTTGCAGACAAGATCACTCAGATCCAGAGTAACTTCAACACCGGGTTGGATGCAGTAGGAGAGGAGCATGAGGTTATGGAGGCACCGTCTGGTTGATCTTTCTGGGAGAAGTTTCAGGAAGTGACGCCGGCAGATGCAGTGGATGTATTGGGGTCTGTTCAAGCCACAAGTTGTGAACTAGATCCGTGCCTGGGGTCGGTTCTGGTGAGAGTGGTTAATGCGTCCCTTCGGCAGGGGAGGTTGTCGCCCTTCAAGGAAGCTGTGGTGTGCCCCCTGCTGAAGAAGTCTTCGCTGGATGTGGACGCACTCACCAGTTACTGCTCCGTCTCTAATCTCCCCTTTTTAGGGAAGGTTATTGAACGGCAGTGGCTCTGCAGCTCTGGGCGTACCTGGACCATATCGGTTTCCTTGACCCTTTTCAATCTGGGTTCTGCCCTGACTACGGCACTGAGACGGCGATGGTGGCTTTGGTGGATGATTTACACCAGGAGATGGATGCAGGATGTTCTATGTTCTTGATCCTGCTAGATCTCTCGGCCACTTTTGATACTGTGGACCATGGGCTGCTGTTGAGATGGCTGTGAGACCTGGGGGGGTCTGGACAGGACTGTTCTTGGGTGGTTCCATTCATTCCTCTCAGGGAGAAGTCAGCGGGTGGTGCTGGAGGCTGAAACATCTAGCCCCCGGGCCTTGACTTGCGGCATTCCGCAGGGCTTGATCCTGTCTCTGCTTTTGTTTAATGTGTATATGCAGCCCTTGGGGGAGATTGTTAGAGGGTTCGGGGTGCGTTGTAACCAATATGCTGATGATACTCAGCTGTACCTCTCGTTTTCAACTGACCCAGGTCCCGCTGTCTCATTGCACTCCTATTGTCTGGAGTTTGGCGGATTGGATGCGGCAGAGCAGACTGAAGCTCAATCCTGATAAGACGGAAGTGATGGTGGTGGGTAGGGCGAGGGAGGTGCCGACTCCTCTGGGGGGGGGGGCTGCCTTCCCATAGCCCAGCAGGTTCGGAGTCTGGGGGTGGTGTTAGATCCGGGCGTCCATCTGGATCAGCAGGTGGAGGCAGTGGCTAAAGCCACCTTTCAACAGCTGTTTCTGGTGCGGAGGCTGCACCTATACATATCCGGGCCCGACCTGGCCACTCTTATTCATGCCTTCATCACCTAGAGGCTAGACTACTGCAATGCGCTCTACGTGGGACTTCCCTTGGTTCTGGTTCAGAGGCTGCAGCTGGTGCAGAATGCAGCAGCCAGTCTCCTTACTGGGATGAGGCAATGGGAGCATATTACACCTGTGCTCCGCACTCTGCACTGGCTACCTATAGTGTACCAAGCCAGATTCAAGGTGCTGGTGTGGGTTTATAAAGCCCTATATGATCTGGGCCCTCATACCTTGGGGACTGCCTCACCTTCTGCGCCCCAGGGTGGCCCCTGTGGTCTACCGGGGGTGCCTTCCTGGAGGTCCCCCGTGTTAAATGGGGGCCACGATGGAGAGTGCATTCTCGGTGGCCAGGTTGCGGCTTTGGAACTCCCTCCCAGAGGAAGCTCGTGTGGCCTCGGGTCTGGTGGCCTTTCGTTGAGCCTGTAAGACCTGGCTGTTCGCCCAGGTCTTCGGAGGGGAGAGGAGGGAAGGGGAATGTTTTTTGGGGGTAGTTTTTAGATTGTTTTATGTATTTTATTGTTGTTTTAGTGTTGTGAGCCACCCCGAGATGCCATGGGCATAAAGGGGCGGCTAATAAATGTGAAGAATAAATAAATAAATAAATAAATAAATAAAACCAATTCAATTATAACATGCAAGGGGTAAAAGTTCACAGACACCCCCCCCACCTGTCACCCTCACCAAAAGTTCGGCGGAACAGCCAGCCAGGTCTTACATTGCTTATGAAAGGAGTGGAGGGGAGGGGCTAGGCATACCTCTGTTGGACCAATGTACAATTTAGAAGCCTTAGTTACCATATTTCTGACCAACAGTAAAGTTATTTTGGTCATGGCATCCAGATTTTAAGCACACCTTGATGAGTATAAAATCTTCATCCAGCAAATTTGAAACAGGTATCCAGTGGGAAACTAATTGGAAAGTGGGGTTCCAGGGTAAATAGGAAATACATTAGTGGAAAGTGGAACTAGCTAGTAATTACAGAATCGACAAGAAAACAGGAATGTGTCAATGCAGTAAATCAGTTTCCAAATTGGGTAAAATCTGAGAGATTACAGCGGCTTGCTCTGGCCTTCTGCTGTGACCTTCTTTCCAATGCTTTGGACAGGACCCCACCTGCATGTCTGTGCATGCACTGCCAGATGTTGGCCTGGGATTGCCCCGGACTGTGTCAGTGGGTAGCCCGGACGTTGACCCCAGAAAATCTCTGAGGTCACAGCCTAGCCTAAGGCCAACCCACCCAAGCCAAAGTGGGCCATCATGTCTGTTCCTGGAACAACATACTAGCCCAGTTTGGGTTGTCCATGGCTGTCTGTCATGGTGGGGGAAGGGCACTGGGTGCAGCGTGGGGGTGGGCCTAGCCAGCTGCACATTTGGTGTGCTCCCTTCCCCTTTTCTGGCACCCTGGCCATGGGCAAGTCCATTTGGTGCCCTGAGACTGTCCAGAATGTGTCAACTGCAACTTCCTGAGCTGAGGCAGGTGACCATCAAGCAGCAGTCGCTTCTGTTTCTACCCTTTGTAAACAGTTGTTTTCAGTCCAGTTTGGTTAGTGGAAATTTGACAGTTATAAATATCTGCACAGATAACCATTTCAGCTCTATGGTCTTCCTTCCATTCTGTGGGGCTAGATGTACAGGATGCAATTCTGTTGAAACTGGGTATTTTTAATGAACAGGACATGAGAGAATTCCATGATTTGAAAAAAGAATCAGGGTGTTGGAATGTTATTTGATACCCAATGAGTTCTATTCAAATTTCTCTCTTGAAAAAAACATGTGAAATCTCTAACCAAGATTACATACATTTTTTTATTTTTTTATTTTTTTAAAAAGCTAATCTTTGAACCAAGTATATAAACTGTCCTAATACTACTTCCAGTATGGAACATCAAACCCGCATCTGTATTTTGTGTGTAATGTTGTGTGTGCTACACGCGAGTACTCTTTTTGCTTCATAAAGCTTTACTTTTCTATTCTACAGTGGCGTATATTTCCTCCAACTCTTCTACCACAGCATAAACAATTCATAGAAACAGCATGATACAACTGAGCATGTAATTTTTTAATGAACAAAACTCTAAATTTTAATTGTTTGCTTGACTTAGTTATATAATAAGGCTCAAATTGTGCCAAGGAATATTAACAATTCAGTTGTGTTGTTGCACAAATTAAGAAATTATAGTGAAACTGATATAAAATTAAAACAAGGATGTTTCTTTTTTCCCTCTATCATATATTTGCTATACGTGAAATAATGCAGTCTATTCAGGATACTGCCCCTCCAAAAAGGCACATAGGCAGTCTATATCCTTTCATAATTTTAAAATTCAGGCAATTGGGAATTTAGGACTGGATTATTGATCTCCATTACACATCAGAACTGTCCACTGTAGAAGCTCCACAGGGCAGGAAAACACACCTAGTCATTGCTCCAAGCCCCTTATCTCTTATTGGTTGACATTTCCTATTCTCTCATTTGTGGGTTTGGGCTTTATAAAGCCCCCATGGAAAACAGAAGGTGTCCAAAATAGAGGTGAAGATCTAGTTGCTGCTGTGTGCTCTGCCTTGAACTATTCTCACCCTTGCATCTAATCTACCTAGCTTGCCTATCTCAGTTCTAGACTTACCTAGCCTTGCCTATTTCTTTTCTCAAATTACTTAGCCTTGCTCCAACCCTGCCTAGTCTCTCCTTGTCTGAATCTTTGGTTTCTGAAATGACTCTGGCTTCCTAATAACCAATTCCTGTCTTCTGACTCAGACCACTTTTAGATGAGCGACTGTACTTACCGGCTCGAAGGAGGCACTTCCTGAAAAACCATGTGGGGTGCATTTAGATGCATGGGAAGTAGCCAGTCGTCATAGGAATTGTGGCTCGCGTGGTCTCTTTGAAGCCATATTTGTAAACCTTCAGTATCAGGGCTTTTCAAATATAGCTTCAAAGAGACCACGTTAGCTGCGATTCTGATGGCGGCTGGCTACTTCCGGTGCATCTAAACACACCCTGTGCAGCTTTTCAGGGAGTGCTTCCTTTAAACTGGTAAGTAGATCCACTCATCTAAAAGATGTCTCATTCTTGGTGTTCATCCAAGATAGTAGTTCCACCAGTCTGCTCAGCCCCACCTCTGTGTGGCTGGAGCCGCAGAAGCTTGCGTGGGGGAACACCTGGCTCGCCCACTCACCTGTCTGTTGCTGCTGCGGGGGGGGGG
>QEPC01011113.1:1645078-1662869 GCA_003113815.1 Sphenodon punctatus | reverse complement strand
GTGATTTTTAATCCCCCACCTATATATTTATTTATGATTATACACTGCCCTGTTTTATTGATATATTTTATATTTGTATTTTAAATGTTTTAAAACTGTTTTTACTGTTGTTAACCGCCCCGAGCTGCATTGCAGGATGGGGCGGTATAAAAATCTATGAAATAAAAAAATAAATAAAATAAAAAAATAAAATCTTCTAAAGGTGGAACACTAGATGTGCGAGCAGGGCAGAGGTGGAGCAGGGTTTCTCTGCTCCCCTCCAACCCCACTTGTAGTGCTCTGAAACATCCAGGAGCAACCCCAATGGAGTGGGCCACCCAAACCCTGGGGACCTGCCTGAGATGGAGCCGTTGTCTGTCTGTTCTGCGGACAGTCACTCACTGCATCTCCACTCTTGACTGGAGGTTGCCTTGGTCAACACTATAGGTTGTTTTTACACACACCTTACAGGGCTGATCTTTCAATCCTCCAGGTCCACAAGTAAGCTCCTGATTGCATTACACACACACACACACACACACTTCCCTGAGGCAGCCTGCAGGAGTGACACTGGAGAGCTCAGTTGTAGAGAAGAGAGGTTGCTGTGGAAACAACATGACCATGGTTGCCAGGAACAAAACAGTTTACCAGGAGAACTTTTTACACACACAAGTTCTGGGAGACACTCAGATGTTACAGGATCCAGCTTTGTAAAACCAAACAGATAAGGGACTTCTTAAATCCATGAGAATATTTGGAAGTTCAAAGAGCTGGGTGTTTAAGATCTGGGTTAGTGATTTAGACACACAGAAAGTTGGGGTTTCAGCAACAAATATGCAGGAGAAAGGAATGTGTCAAAATACCCAGTGAGTTACGAGCAGCAGCCTAGAGCATTGGGTGATCTTCCCACAATTCTATGGTGTGGGGGAGGGGGTACCACACAGGCAGACCATGGGCCACAGCAGCCATAGGGTTCATTTAAACCCAACCCAGATAGAACTGCAAACAGGCAGATGCAGGGGTGCAATTACATTCCTGGTGCAGGTCCAAGGTTGGTCTGCTCTGCATCCTTCTGAAAACACCCAATGATCACCAACACCTATCTTAACATTGCTCCTCGTTTGGGAACCTTGTCTTAATTGACAGAACAGTCAGGCACCTTGAGCTGAATACAAACAGCAAGTAGAGTCCATTTAGGAGGGATCTGCTTCCAAGGCCAAACTCTGACCTACATAAGCATAGGGAGTTCAAAGCTGGTGGGGTCCCCGCCAGTGTCTGGTGGCCCCCCCGTCACAGTGACATGTCAGCTCCCTTCCTTGGGCTTCCCCAACCTGTAGCCTCCCCTCTAAACCTAGTAGTTCCTCTTTACCTGATTGTGGAAAAGAAATAGGGGCTGGAATTACAGTTGAAATTTTGGGGAAGGGCAGCATATAAATTAATTAATTAATTAAATTAAATGTTTCTAACTATTATATTTCCTGTAAGTGAACCACACTGGCAATGGTGGTTACAGAATGGTAACAATTTAACTGACAGTTTAACTAAATTACCTCATTAGCATTTTATTGTTTTGTGCAGTTTACTAGGGATATGCGAACACTGGGGGGCTCTGTGTTTGGCCCGTTCGGGGATCAGACTGAATGGGTTTGGGGGGAGACAAACCCATTCAGGCGGGGTGGTGGTTTTCCCTCACCCCTCCAGGCTGCATGGGTGGAAGTGGTGCTTTTTTAACCACCCCACCCCAGGGACGGTGGTGGTGCCGGGGCTTCGGCCCCAGGTCCAGCGGCAGGTCCAGTGGCGGCGGCGCTCCGGAGAGCTTCAGGCTGCTACTAGGCCTTCCAGTTTTACCTGGAAGGCCTAGTAGTGGCCTGAAGTGCTCCAGAGTGCTGCCACTGCTGGACCCACCACTGATTATTATTATTATTATTAAACATTTATAAAGCGCCAGCAACAACCTGGCGCTGTACAGAACATATAATCAGCTGCGGTCCCTACCTGTGGCTTACAATCTAAAAGACAAGGAGGGGGAGACAAGGAGAGGGGACAGTGGGAGAGACATGGGAGAAGACAAACAAACATTCAGGCGGATGCGAAGTCTCAGGCGCGTGTACTTGGCTTGGTTACAAGGTGGTCGGTAGCAGCAGTCAGCAGAGGAGGGCCGACAGTAAGAGCAAGGGGAAAGACTAGAGGGCATTGGGAAAGGCAGCATGGAAAAGGTGGGTCTTGAGGAGGGATTTGAAGGAGCGGAGGGAGGAGGCGAGGCGGACGTCGGCAGGGAGGGAGTTCCAGGCATGCGGGGCAGCGAGGGAGAAGGGACGAAGGCGGTTGGGCGAGCAGGAGAAGCGAGGGAGAGCGAGGGAGGGGACAGCGGAAGAGCGGAGAGCGCGCGCAGGAGCGCGTAGGGCGATTAGGTCCGAGAGGTAAGGGGGAGCTTGGTCATGGAGCGATTTGAACGTGAAAACCAGGAGTTTGAACAGGATACGTTCCGGAAGGGGGAGCCAGTGAAGGGAGAGGAGGAGAGGCGTCACATGGTCGAAGCGACGGGCAGAGTGAATGACCTTGGCGGCAGAGTTTTGGATCGCCACAAGGGGGGACAGGTGGGAGCGAGGGAGGCCAGCAAGGAGGAGGTTGCAGTAGTCGAGGCGAGAGATAACCATGGCATGAACAAGGATTTTGGCCGAGGAGACAGATAGAAAGGGGCGAATGCGGGCAATGTTGAGGAGAGCGAATCGGCAGGATTTGGCCACAGAGTCAATGTAAGGTTTAAAGGAGAGGTGCGTGTCAAAAATGAAGCCCAAGCTGCGGGCACGGAGAACAGGACGGATGGTGACCCCATCAATGCAGATGGTCAGGTCAGAGGGAGAGGAGGGGGATGGAGGAAAAATGAGGAGTTCAGTCTTGGCCATGTTCAGTTTGAGTTGGCGTCGGGACATCCAGGCGGAGATATCAGAGAGGCAGTCGACGAGGCGTGAGCGGACAGAGGAGGAGAGAGAGGGGGTAGAGAGATAGAGTTGGGTGTCATCAGCATAGAGATGGTATTGGAACCCGTGGGAGGCAATAATTTCACCAAGGGACCGGGTGTAGATAGAGAAGAGGAGAGGGCCAAGGACAGAACCTTGGGGAACCCCAACCGAGAGGGGAAGGGAGGGGGAGGTCGACTCGGGGAGGGAGACATTAAAGGAGCGGTCAGAGAGGTAGGAGGAGAACCAGTCAAAGACAGAGCCACGGAAGCCCAAAGAGTAAAGCGAGTCCAAGAGGAGCGAGTGGTCGACAGTGTCAAAGGCAGCAGAGAGGTCAAGGAGGACAAGAACGGAGTAGTGGCGCTTCGATTTAGCGACAAGTAGATCATTGGTGATCTTGGCCAGGGCAGTTTCAGTAGAGTGGAGGGGGCGGAAGCCGGACTGGAGAGGGTCGAGGGAGGAGTTGGCAGAGAGGAGGTTCAGGCAGCGGGAGTAGACGACACGTTCCAGGAGCTTCGAAGCAAAGGGAAGGAGGGAGACCGGCCGGTAACTAGAGGGATCGAAAGGGTCCAGGGTAGGCTTTTTGAGGATGGGGGAGACAGTGGCATGTTTGAAGGCAGAGGGGAAGGAGCCTGTGGAAAGGGAGAGATTGACAACATGCAGAAGGGGGGGAGCGACAGTGGGAGCAATAGAGGTCAGGAGGCGGGAGGGGATCGGGTCAAGGGGGCAGGTGGAGGGGTTGGATGAAGAGAGAAGAGCAGAGATTTCCTGGAGAGAGGCAGGAGGGAAGGATGCGAGGAGGGAGGGGGGCGGGGGGCGGAGGGAGGCAATATCCCGACGGATCTTGTCAATCTTGGAGGTGAAGAACGATGCAAGATCCTGAGCAGCAAGGGAAGAGGGCGGAGGAGGGCAGGGGGGTTTGAGAAGGGAGTCGAAAGTAGAGAAAAGGCGGCGAGGGTCGCGGGAGAAAGATTCGATCCTAGAGGCATAATAGCGATGCCTAGCTAGGGAGATAGCCGAGGAGAGGGAGGAGAGGGAGAATTTGTAATGGAGGAAGTCAGGGAGGGAGCGGGATTTGCGCCAGAGGCGTTCGGCAGCCCGGGTGCAGGAGCGGAGGTAGCGGATGGCAGGGGTAAGCCAGGGGCGGGGGTCGAGGGGGCGGACGGGGCGAGCAGAGGGGGGGGCAAGAGAGTCAAGGGTCGAGGAGAGAGAAGCGTTGAGAGCAGAGACAGCAGAGTCAGGGGAGGAGGAGGCGAAAACGGGGGGGAGAAGGGGGGAAAGATGTGCGGCAAACTCCGAGGGAGTAAGGGCCTGCATATTGCGGAAGGGGCGCATAGAGGGGGAGGCGGAGGGGGGTCGGTGGGAAAGGCTGAAGGAGCCGAGGAAGTGATCAGAACTAGGGAAGGGGTCAAAGGAGAGGTCAGTTAGAGAACAGTTTCGAGTGAAGACGAGGTCGAGGGAATGGCCGTCAGTATGAGTGGGGGAGTCGGTCCAGAGTCGGAGATTAAAGGAGGAAGCGAGAGAGAGAAAGCGGGAAACAGAGGGGGCGGAGGGCGTGTCAACGTGAATGTTGAAATCACCAAGGATAAGAGTGGGGATATCATCGGAGAGGAAGAAGGTGAGCCAGGATTCAAAGTCCGGGAGGAAAGAGGAGAGGGAACCCGGGGGGCGGTAGATGACAGCAACCCGAAGGTGTAGAGGGGAGTATAAGCGCACAGAGTGGGCCTCAAAGGAAGGGAAGGAGGAGGAGGGGGGAGGGGAGAGGGTTTTGAATTGGCAGTGCTTAGCAAGGAGCAAGCCCACACCACCACCCAGGCCCTCAGGGCGGGGGCGGTGAGAGAACGACAGGCCCCCGGAGGATAGAGCAGCCGGGGTAACAGAGTTGGAGGGCGTGATCCAGGTTTCCGTAAGAGCCAGGAGTTGAAAGGGGCGAGAGAGGAAGAGATCGTGGATGAAGGGAGCTTTAGCCACGGACGAGCGGCAGTTCCAGAGGGAGCAGGAAAAAGGCAATTGGTGTTTGGGAAGGCAGGGGATGCGGATGAGGTTGGGGGATGGGGAACGGCCGGGTTTGGGGGGTGTGAGTCGTGCACTGGCCTCGTATTGGCCACAATGGTCTGTGGAACACCTGGGTGTCGCGGGTTTGGGCCTAGGGGGAATGGGTAAGGGGGGATGAGGGTGGGGAGGGGGGATGGGCGTGGGTGAGGATAAGGGGTAGGTTGGCTGGAGAAAGGCTGCTGGTGAAGGGAGAGGGAGAAGGAGGGGGTGCGTGAGAGAGGCTAGAAGGAGGGAGGTGAGAGAGGGCGAGGAGGTGAGGGAGGTATAGGGAGGCATCATAGGTATTACCTGTTCAGTATCGGGGGGAGTCCAGGCCTGCAGGTGTCGTGTGCGTGCTGTCAGGGGGGTGGCCCCTCGCTGTCCTCGCTCCGGCCGCACAACGGCCACAAAACGGCCAGCGCCCTTTTGTCGCCGCCCAAGGGCTGCCGCCCGCTGGGCGCGGGCGTGCACCTTTGGCTTGTGGCTATGGGGTGGGGCCCTGCTCACCTGGAGGGGCTTTCTGGGCGCTGCAATGCCTGCTGGGCCTTTCTGGGCGCGGGCGTGCACCTTTGGCTTGTGGCTATGGGGTGGGGCCCTGCTCACCTGGAGGGGCTTTACCTGATGCTGCCTCTGCTGCCAGACCCAGAGCCTGACTTACCTAATGTTACCAGGGCTCCGGCCCTGGGTCCAGCAGCAGTGAGTCTGGCAGGAGCAGTGCTCTGGAGCACTTCAGACCACTACTAGGCCTTCCGGTTTGACCCGGAAGGCCTAGTAGCAGCCTGAAGTGTTCCAGACCACTACTGCTACTGGACCCACCACCGCCACTGGACCCACCACCATCGGGCCCGGGACTGGATCCCCAGCACCACCATGTAGGGCGATCCCTGGGGTGGGAGGGTTAAAAAAAAAGATGCTGGGAAGGGTGGGGGGGGAGGTGCTCCCAAGCACCCCTTCCACCCGCACAGCCTGGAGGGGGGAGGGAAAACTGGGTTCCTCCCTGCCCCCTGCCCCCACCCGAACAGGTTTGGAACACGAACTTTGTTCGGCAGGTTCAGGCGGGGGGGATTCAGATTCGGGGTGTTCACGAATGGGCCAAACACCCTGAGTCTGGGCCTAACCCCGAATCACGTTCGCATATCCCTACAGTTTACCATGTTGCTGCCTTTGTTTCCCCTTCCATTTTATGGCTACCAGCTAGTTCCATTGGTGTGCAAAAACAGATTTGCTTGGCTTAGAGTAAATAAGCAACAGATGGAAAACTTGGATGTAAAACAGAAATGACAAAACATGAAAACACAGTAAGATGGTTAAAAGTTACATTGTTTATACTGCAATGGTAAAAATCAATATATTAGTTCCTCGGTAACAAAACTAACCAGTATTTTGGATAATTGGTACTAACCACAGTTAGTAAGTAAACAACTATCAATTTCAGTTCTAGGGTAATTTCAGACGTGACGGGCCCAGAGGCCCACTACGCTGAACCCTGAACTGGGATCTGTCTCGGTTCCCAGTCTGTGATCAGGCCGGCTGTCCTTTATACGTGGCAGCCTGATCGCTAATGGGGATCGGGGAGGGGGAGGTGCTGCATGGCGTAACATGCGGCCGCATAGCTCCCCCCCCCCATGCTCACGCTTGGCTGCCCGCTCTTGGGCATTGGCCGCTGCGCCTGATCCTGTATCGTGGTTGGGGTCTCAATCCGTGATGGGCCAAGGTAACAGAGGGTGTTTTCAGACGTGATGGGTGGCCGGTTCACTACAGTGGATTCCCAGTGGGGGTGAAAAAAACAACCACCCCCCTGGGGCGAATAAAAGCCCCGAACAGACGTGATGGGACCGGGACCATGGCTGGGAATCGGGCTGCCAGATCATGGACCGGGGCAGTGCAACAGACGTGACACCGATTCCCAGCCATGGTCAAAACACCCAGAACCCACCGGCAGGGGCGGGACACAGACATGGCCGCCTGAGGGCAAACAAAGCAAAAAGGCACAAAAGGCAATGCACACACAAGGGAAATGGGAAGGGAGGGGGGAGAGGGAGAAGAGCCGAACAGGTACGACACATAGCAGGCACACAGACAGTGGAGGCACAGCGGAACACACAGCATGAGCATACGCCCGGGCACACACACACACACACACACACACAAGGGAAAGGAAGGGAAGGGGGGCACGGGCGCCCGGACAACACACAAGGCACAATGGGAGCAAGGGGGGGAAGCACAAAAGGGCAGGGCAGGGCAGGACACAGGCATCAACAACCCCCACCCCCACAGCAGCACAGTCCGCACAGGCACCCCGACAGCAACACTGCTGCTCCTGGAAAGGGGGGGGGTGGATCTCAGGACCAAGGCACAGTGGGGGCCCGCAATGCACAGCAAGTTGGGCAGGAACAGTCCAGGAGGCACACGGAGACCCCACACCTGCAAAGGGGCCAATGGAGGGCAGCCAGGACAGCCGGTGCAGTGCTGCAGGTCCAAGGACGCACACACACCCCTACAGGAAGCACCGAGGGCCAGTCCAGGGATCCCAGAACCGCCAGGTCACACAAGCACCTGGGAGGGTGGGCAACAGGTGGCAGCGCTGGCGGGTGGGGACAGGTAGCTGGACAGAGGCGGGTTAGTGAGGCCATGCAGAGCGCCGCACCCAGGCACCAGGGAGGGCAACCATGAGGGGAACCCAGGGTGTGCAGGAAGACCGGGGGGGTGGGGCTCAGAGGGGGCCCAGGGCCACAGGCAGGGGCAGCAGCACAGCATGGCAGAGACATCAGGGAGGTAGCAGGCACTGGGGACCAGACCCCCTGGACAGGGGCAGGAGCCCACATGGGGGCAGGACACGGGGGGGCTGGGAGGAACACCAGGACTCACAGGCAGTCGCTGGGGGCCACCGTAGGCCCAGGGGCTGGGTGCCCCACCCGGTGAACTAGGTGGGGCCAATGGATCAAGCCCCGGTGGTACCCCAGCACGGACATGTGGTGGACCATCAGGTAGTAGGCCTCGAAGGGATCATGCATGGAGAGACCCAGCTGCACATCCAAACAGGACCACACCCCCAACAGGGCCAACATCTCTGCTGTGTAAGGATCCAACACACAGCAGGCAGCAGAAGGGGGCCAAGGAAGATGTCCCAGCTCCAGCAGCCAGTGGTACACCGCCGCACGGGTGCGCTGGTACCCACGCACCCCGTGAACACAGACAAAGTAGGACACAGCCAAGGCAGGACCACCTTCAGCAAGGCACACCATGTAGGCACCAAGCCCGTACACACCCAGCGCAGATATGGTCTCAGCCCCGGACCAGGGCACATGAGATCACCGCTTGTCTGGGATGCATCCATCAGGGAAGCGAACCAGCCCCAGGGTCTCCGTATGCAGCCGGCAATCATGAGCGCTCACCTCATAACCAAAGTAGTGACGTCTTGAGATCAACCTCTCAAAGGCATCCGCATGGCTGGCTGGGCTGCCTAGGAACAGCTGCATGGCTGGGGTATGCCACAGGTCGCAAAGCAACATGGTCTCATGGACAGTCCAGATATGGGGGGCCCCAAGAGGGCCAGGAAGCGGGAGCTCGGTGGATGGACAACCAGCCATGGTCCTGAAAGACAGGGAGAATAACAGCAAGGACAGGGGGGCACACAAACCCTCCAGGGTCGGGAGGGCCTCCGAGGGGTCCCAAGGCCAGGAAAAGTGGCCACGGACCGCAACATTGTAGCACAGCAGAGCGAGGCATGGGGTGCGGACCCGGCACAGCTGCCGAGCACAATAGCACTCACTTAACAGCTAATCGGGAAGTCAAGGCCACAGTGCTGTAAACAGCCATGGGTGTGGGGTTTGGTGGGTGAAGGCATGCAGCTGCACAAGGAGCGCATGGAGCTGTACACCCATACAGGCACGAGGACCCATGCGCAGCCAGCACGTGTAACCATGGGCACACCCACAGACCCAAGCACCCCATTGGGGGGCCCAGCCGACTGGGGGCAGGCCCCCGGCATGACTGCCCAGCGGAGGGCCATAATAGGCATCCCCCAGCCCCCGGGGCCCCCACCACCATGGAGCGGGACAGGGCAGCTGCCTACTGGATGCACCTTGCACTCACAGCCGAGTGGTACTGCGACCACACCGAGCAGCTGCGCCTCCTTGTTACGGAGGTGCACCTGGCCGCCCGCCTGCAGGTTTCCCTGGCCTGGAGAGCTTCAAGGGCTCACTGGGCACATCATGACTACAGGAGAGTCCTTGCCCAGCTCAGGACACAGAGGCTATCTGGGGCAGACTGGCAGGGCGTGAGCCGGGGCAGGACCCAGCCCGTGGCACTCCGTGAGGTGGCCAGGCACCTCCTGTGGGTGAGGGAGACCATGCGCCAGGCTGTCCTGCTCGCTATGTCCATTGAGAGGCACCTATGGGTCGCTGAGCACCCACAGGGTTGGTGGGCGAGTGCGCTGGCCCAGTGGGATGAGGCAGCCTGGAGGGCCCACCTCAGGATGGACAAGCTCACCCTGCTGCACCTAGCAGAGCTCCTGATGCCCTGGCTGGAGCGACAGCACACATCCATGAGGACCCCCATCCCCATGGTCCAGCGGGTGGCCATAGGGGTCTGGGCCCTGGCAACGCCCGACTCCTGCCGGTCTGTGTCACAGCACTTTGGGGTCGGGCTCACCACGGTAGCCTGTATCCTCCGGGATGTGTGCGAGGCTGTGGAGGGCGTGCTTCTGGACAGAAAGATCCAGCTGGTGAACCAGGAGGCCGTGATGGTGGGGTTTGCAGTTGGAGGCTTCCCCAACTGCATGCGAGTCGTGGACAGACCCACATAGAGATCCTCCGCCCCTCCGCAGGGGAGGCAGCAGAGTATGTGAACCGGCACGGGTACCACTCCCTGCAGATGCATGCGATTGTGAATCACCGGGGCCGGTTCATAGACATCTTCACGGGCAACTCCGGCCGCAGTCACGACGCCCAGATCATGACCATCTCCACCTTCTATGTCCGGATGTTCCGGGGGGATTTCGCTGACATGGGGATGTCCTGGATCGAGGGGGTGCCGATGCCTCCCTGTATCCTGGGGGACCCTGCCTACCCCCTCACCCGCTGGTTGATGAAGGTCTACCCTGTCGCATGGACCCCTGCGGAAGTGCTATACAATACCCGCCTGTGCTCCAGCAGGACCGTGGTGGACTGAGCCTTTGGGGCCCTCAAGCAGCACTGGAGGAGTCTTGCTGGTCACCTAGACTACACTGTGGAGACCTCTGCCCTGGTGATCGGGGCCTGCTGTGTGCTCCACAACATCTGTGACACCAAGGGGGCAGCCCTGGAATACCCAGAGCCCCACAGGACCCCCGGTCCCATGCCCCAGTACATGAACGCCGAGAACCCCAGGGAGTACCATTATGCCAAGTGCATCCAGGACGCCCTTGCGAGGCATATTGCCCGGGGTGCCCAGGAGTGAGGGGCTCCCCTCCCTGGCCCACCCACTGGGGTTCCCGGTGCTGGCCCCTGCTGGGTTATGCCCCCCCTTGTCACCCACATAAGGGCCTGGAGGCATACATGTGTGTATACATTTACTTCACCTGCGTGTATATATGATCCCTCCACCTCTCCCTCCACCCCTGTAGTCCCCTGCCCCCTCTAGTGCCCCCCTCACACTGCCCTCCCCCACCCTCTCCATCCCCCCCTCTTTTCCTGGGTCAGCCCCATGAGCACCCAGTGTGGGCCATGGATCCCTGGGAGCTCCCCTCCCCCCTGCTGTCTGTGTACCCAGCAGTGTCCTGGGCCTCCTCCAAGTCCAGCGGGGGGCGGTGGTTGGTCAGAGGGGGGACCGGGACCCGGGCCCCCCCCGTGGCAGTTGTATCCTCCTGAGGCCAGGGGGCACTGGGAGGCAGATGCGCGGCCCCTGTGGGTGGGAGTCCAGCAAGGGTGGATGCACAGGGGGTGGGGACACTGAGGGGCCTGGCATGGGGCCCTGGGCAGGCAGGGTGCCCAGGGGTGCCGCTGCCATCACATAGGCGCACATCATGCTGGTGTGCGGGAGCAGGGAGGTCCCAATATCATGGGACCTATTCATATTCGCAGTTGTCCCGCACCATGCCTGTGATGGCCTGCTCCAGCCTCCCAAGCGCCTCCACCTGCCTGCTGTGCTCCTGGAGCTCCCATCTCTGCTCCAGGTGCACCTTGACCTGGAGCCTCTGGTTCGTTGCCTCTGCCCACTCCAGGGACCGCTTGATGGCTGCCTCCATCCAGTCCACAGCCGCTATCATCCTCTCCCCCTGTTCCTCCGAGGTCCTGATGATCTCCTCCACCTGGTCCTCCCTCCTCCTGTGGACCCATGCCCGGTGCTCCCTCGTGCACTGCGATGGGGCCATGGGCCCTGAGGATGCTGGCTGCCAGGGTTGCCCTGAGGGTACGGGAGGGTTAGTCCGATCTTGGCCCTGACCCCTGGTGATGATGGGGCAGGGGCCCCCGGCCGTCTCACCATGCCCCTCCCCACCCCCGGACCCTGACCCCTTTCACCCCCTCCACCTGTCTGGGGAACCCCTCTCTGCATCCCGGATTGCCCTCCCTACTGGGATGCCTGCCTCACCTGGTTCTTGCGCCTGCTGGTGGGTCTCCTCAGCAGCTGTCTGCTCACTCACCGGGGTCTGCTCCTGGGGTGTCCCATGGCCTATGGGCAAGTAGGGGGGGTTGTGGGTGTTTGGGTGTGCGGTTGGCTGACCTGGGACTGGGCCCCCTCCTGCCTTGGTCTTGGGGGGCTGGGGCTCGTTCTGAGGCTGGGCCAGACTCATCCATCCCCCCCTTGGCTCCTGCCCCCGTGGTCCCGGTCCCTCCCCCTTCTGGGTCACCCACTTACCCTCAATGTCAGTCTCGGATCCTTCCAAGACCGGGCCCTCGGTGTGGGAGTGGGGGTGCTCCCCCATGGACCACTGGCTGAGAGTGATGAGGGTGCCAGCCTCGGACTCCGCTTGCCCAGCCTGGGGGTGGTTGCTCTCCAGGCTGCTGTCCGGGGGGGGGTCCTGAAGGTGCTGGGGGACCTGGGGCTTTCCTCCTGGGGATCTGGGGCCATGTAGCTCGTGTCTACCAGTGGGGCAGTGAGGGGAGGGGCTCCCTCAGCCAGTTCCCTGCCCTGGACCACAGCGCTCCCGACAAGCCATGGGGCGACTATGGATGCCTTCATATGTAGGATGTGTTCCAGGGCATCATAGAATGGGGCGGTCCGGGCTCCGTGTCCGGACCGCCTATTGTTGTCCCAGATGGCCTTGTACCCCCTCTTCAGCTCCTTGGCCTTTGAGCAGCACTGTGCCACTGTGTGCTGATGCCCCGCTGCCTCCATGTCCCGCACTATGTCCTGGTAGACATGCTCATTGCACTGGTTGAGCGCGAACTCAAGTTGGTACTCCAGGGTCCCCCATATCCTAATGAAGTCCCAGGTCTCCTGGAGGCCCCACTGGTCCCCTCTGTGGTACGCCTTCCTCCCTCTTCTCAACTGTGGTTCCTCCTCCTCCTCCTCCTCCTCTTTGACCATGCTTCCTGAGATTTTGCGCCGGGTAGCCTGGGAAGCGTGGTTGAAATTGACCCCATGTGGGTATTGAGCGTGGTGAACATCTGGCAGCTGCTTAACAGATGTTCAGGGCTCTTTGGCCCCGCCGCGGGATTGAGCATGGTTCACTGTGGTTGAGCGTGATCTTGTAACATCTGAAAACACCCAGACATTACTTTTGTCCCATTCCAGATAGTGGCCAATCTAACCACGGTTCTGGACCTCAGGCCGGCTGGAGGTCCAGAACCATGGTTAGCTTTGATACCTGCCAGAAATTCACCATGGTGAATATCTGGCAGGGATCAAACAGACATTACCGCGATCTCTGCCACCACAGATAATCCACTGGGATTCACTGTGGTGAGCAGCAATTTTGTAATGTCTGAAATTACCCCTCGTTGCAATGACCCAAGCCTGCTTAAAGGATCCAGTACCAGCTGAGTCCTGCTACAGTGGGATGCTAAGCAGAGAAATGCTGATATTTTTCTTTTCTTTTTTTTTGTTACCCCACCCCACAAAAAGTTACGTCTTTTATACTGAAAATAAATGACTGCCACATTCATGAGCATTTTATACTTGCACAAAGTTGGTATGTGTGACAATACATGACAATTTACTTGACACATCTTATATGAAAAGAACCCTGCTGATAGGTCCGATTGGATACAATAACAGCCACTAGTTTTACTTTTCCCCTTCAGAGCCTTTACTGGTAAGGAGGGAATTGGGCTATTTAGTATGATAGACCCATTTTCTGACTAAAACTCCATATCAACTGTGTAGCGAGGAAAGAGAAACTATGGATGATGTGGTATCAGGCAGCCTCATCAGTGTACACATTTATCAGGTATAGCCATAAAGATAGAACTTGTGATTCTACAGCAGTGGTAAAAATTCCACCTGAATAATGACAAACTGCAATGATATGGATGCTGAATGAGGTGGTTACATCTGACAAGAAAGTGATAGTAGCTTTACGGAGGCAATGTAGCTAGAGAGGCAAATAATTCATATATGCGGAAGCAGCTATCAATAATGCTGGGAATGATGTAAGAATACACAGGGTTGCAGTACATGGGATTGTAAGAATTTTTTATTTTTTTTAGACATTTCTTCACAATGGAGTTCATTGCACAATTTTTCTAATGGTAGTGCCATAAAATTAAAAGCTATTAAAGCTGAACAATTATGATTACATGCCATCGTGCCTCCTACAGAACAATTCATTGCTGCTTTTAATCTAATATTCAATAAGCACAAGCAGAACAAAATAGAAACATTGTTTTAATTAGGCTTATGAAAACTGCAAGCTAATTTCATCTGTAGGTTTATGTTCTTTTGCTTATATGCATTTTAGAACTGAATTTTAAAAAGCCACACCACCACCACCACCTAAGCCTACCATATTCCTTTCCTAAAAGAAGAAAATAAATCACTCATACTTCCATTAGAAAGTGTGCAGGACAAGCAAAAGTGGAAACATTGACTGAAAACAAACGTGTAGCTGGCATGCCAGCTACATGGCCAGGGGAGGGGGAACCTTTTATAAGCATCATGGCACCAGAGTGCTTGGAAACAGACATGGTTACATCAGAAAGGGATGGAGTAAAAAGGCTTTCCACCCCTGCCTTCTCCCAAACATATCGGAGCACTGAACAGGGTGCCCTTCACCCCCACCTCATTCCTGGAAGGGGAAGAGGACAAACATGTGGCGAGAAGCCACCACACCTGGTGCACCCCCAGCACCCCGCCTCCCACTAGGATGGGCAGCCATGTCAGCTAATCACCACCATCACTGCCGGCCATGGCTGCCCTCAATCCCCAGAGGGACATGGCAGCAGGAACAGATGTGCTGGCCCTCTGTGGCCCACCCTTGGTCTTTGTCATGAATCTAGAATTGTCTGGGGGACAGATGGGCCAGTCACGTACCTATGCCAGGGCACTCAGTCGGCCAACATCCGATGGCCCACAAACAGCTGTGCCAGTGAATCTCTGTCACAAGTTGGACATAGTGGATTGTAGCAGGCCCTCATCGCATCTGTTCTCAACCTGCTGGGGAGGAGGGGTGTGGTGGTTGAATGATTAAGCTACTCTGCTACATCCCTGAAGGCTGTGAATTTAAGTCCTTCTTGGTCTCACACTGGATGGCTGATTGCTGTTCAACCAACTGTGACTTGGGTTATTGGTTTGGGGAAGACACAGTCAGTTGGACATGGTACTGGCTACACTGGTCTGTAGGGGTGTGCAATTTGTTTCTTTAGTAACTAAAATGAATGGAGCGCTATTCATTTTAGTTACTAAAGACATTAAAATGACTGAATAAGCAAACAATTGTCATTTGCTTTCATTAGCGTTCATTTTAAAAATAAAATAAAAATATTTTAAATTTTTTTAATTTTATTATTTCTTTTAAATGGCCCAATAGGGCCATTTGTGCATATGGACCTTTTTCCAGGACACTGGCAGCATCGGCACCCTTTTGGAAAAGGGCACACACATGCAGAATAGTTCCAATGGCAATTTTACACAGGAACTGTGATTTATTTTTTTCAATTAAACATTTTAAATAAATAAATAAATAAATCACTGCACAAATGCAAAATGGCTATCGGACCACTCTGCACATGAGCACCCCTTTCCAAGATGGAAGATGGAATTTGACTGTTATTAGTAGGAGGAAAGCCAAGAGGCAAATTCAATTCAATTCAATTTTATTGTCGGCACTGGCTCTCGCCATGGCCCAATTTAAACAATAAACAATGACAAACCAACAAGTAAATACAACAACAGCAAACAAACCATTGGAATACAAATATTAATAAAAACTAAAATAAAATAGGATACAGCATCTGTATATCATTACTAAAGTAAATTTTATAACAAATTTACATATTAGTTGATGAACTACACATCAAGTAGCAAACCAAATAGCATTTTAATACCAACCAGTAACAAAACATTCCCTAATATAGGGCAAATGTCTAGCTAAGGGTGCCTCGCTCTTCCGCGGGGGTTACTACGGCTAAGCTTGTCCCCTGATAGCAAGTGAAATTTTGACTTGTCTTCCCCATTCCCACAACACCCAGAAAATGATACTTTAGATTATATGTAACCTTTGGACACAAGACCCTAGATACTAGAACTTGCATGGTCCACTGGTCCTCATACTATCCCTCAGGGGCCTTTCCCCTTCTGGTTATCGTATCCAATCCCAGGGGTCTTGCCCCCAAACAGGCAAATTGTGATTAAAAAGACCACAAATGTATTGATCCTCAAATAAATGTGAAGCCAAGCAAGCACAATCTAGGGTAGGAAAACAATTGGCTTGATCTGACCACAACAGGATAGCCAATGACCCCATATTTTTATATTTTTGTAAGCTGCCCTGAGCCTTTGTGGGAAAGGTGGGGTACATAAATAAATAAAAGATTAACATAAGTAAGGAGGCCGATACCCACAAACCTCTACAGTGCCCAGTTATAGAGAAACAACCATGAAGTTCTCTTACCCAATCTACTGTGGCACTTTAGATGCTGTCCTCAACTGATACACAACGTATCTGAATATGAAATCATCAGGATGGTGACTGTGCAGAGAGCTCTAGCAGTACCAGGAAATTGAACCTCTTCGTAGACACCATAAGTCCTTTAACTGCTACCCACCATGGCCGTACTAGTGCTCTGAAGTATCCCACCAAAAAAACACATTGGGTGTTTTCATATGTGATGGTGCCATGCACTGCCATGTATTGATCCTGCCCTGGGTGAGGGCAATCGCCCTGGGCAGGATCCGGCCTAGCCACCAAACAGACGTGCCTGGAGAGGGGGTGGAAAGTGGGTGGGGTGAAGTGCAGACGTGGTCCCCCACACTGCTGAGTGCAGCCCACCGATGATGGCCCACTCTACCGTAGTCTGGGGATGGCTTCCCTGGATTGTGGCAGGGCTTAGCCTGCACCGTGACTTGGCAGAGAGTCCATGTCACAGCACAGGTTAAATTCTGCCACGGTCCAGGGAGAGCCTAAATCCCTCCCATGGTAACATCTGGTAAGCAGGATGTGATGGCACCACTGGTGGCCACATGGAGTAAATTATGGCCTCCTGTGGTGGAGTCATGTTTGAAAATACCCATTGCTTAATTTGCAGATGGTCAAGAGAGGGATTTCTGTTCTCTGTGAGGACATCTCCTCCCTACTGAAAATACTTTACATTTCATGCCTGTCTTTCCCCTACCAAGTTATTGCCATGACGAGAGAGAGAAGTCTTATGTGAACTTGGAGCTACTTAGATGACTCTGTGTGTGGTAACTCCAGTACAAAATATGGGCTGAGACTTTCAGAAAAGGAGTTCAAAGACTTTCAGAGAAGGAGAAGGAACACAAGTAACCATCATTTGGAAGGAGTACAGATCACTATAGTAAGGGGCGGATTGAGAACTTAAAATGGCCCTGGAAAATATTCTGAAAGTGGGCTATGTTGTAAGTGGGGCCAATGGTAGGCAGAGCCAGCTTGAATTTTGACATTACCATAGAATATGCAGTGTAGAAAATGCACACTGAATACAGACCTTGCCCTCAAGGCAAGATTTTATTAAACTTCAACCAAAGACATTCTCAAACCACAAACAATTGTGCAGCATTTGTGATAAATCCTGAGACTCCAAAACCACCCCTTCTAGCTCAGCCTTTCACCACCAAGTCTGCACAGTCCAAACAAAAGTAAATACTAAATAGTTACAGAGTCCCCAGGGATTTCACCCTGATACAAAATACAACAAAACAGTGCAACCACTAAAATATCGAACAAATACCAGAGGCGGCTGGTGGGTTTTGAGGCTTTAGGGGCAGTAAGGCCAGTGAGCCTAGAGGCCTTACTGCCTCTCCAGCAGCAAGAAGTTCCCAGGGTTAACATACAAAACATAGTTTGCATGCACATCAAGCTTAAAATAAACAATTTATAAACCCAAAACACAGGCACTCATCCTTGTAAAGCACCCAAGTCACAGCCTGAGTCCAGTAGTTCATGATACTGAGGAGGACTGACAATGTCATGCATTCTACATAAGCATGCAAGATTAGGGATGGGCGAACGCAGTTCGGTAGTTCGGTGTTCGGCCCGAACACGGCCTGTTCGGACAACCGAACACGAACACGAACACGAACACGAACACGAACGCACCGAATGGACCGAACACCGAACACCGAAATAGTGAACACACCGAATGGAACCGAACACCGAACTACGAAATGGCCGAACACACCGAACGGAACCGAACACCGAACTACGAAATGGCCGAACA
>QEPC01011113.1:1619426-1638673 GCA_003113815.1 Sphenodon punctatus | reverse complement strand
AACAATCACCAAAACACACTACACAAGCAGCCACCGAAACAAACACACACCCTCTCGCCTCACTCACGCACACGCACACGAATTTCCGGCGCGACGCCGATTTTACGGCTTCCCGCGATATTTCCGGCCGAACGCGAACGCGCGAACCACCCGAACACCGAACGACCGAACACGAACGCACAACCCGATGGCGAACGAACCGAACGGCCGAACACGAACGTACGACCTGCCCGAACAACCGAACACGAACGGCCGAACACGAACGGCCGAACCGAACGGGCGAACATGAACGCGAGGTACGACCGAACGACCGAACACGAACACACGGACCGAACGTGGCCGAACCAAACGGCCGAACACGAACACATGAACCGATCGCGGCCGAACCGAACGGCCGAACACGAACCGCGATCTGTTCGCCCATGCCTATGCAAGATTATCATTGGTCCCATTTAAAACCACAGATTGAAATCCACCAGCCACCGTTTTTACACCAGATCAAGGATTGCAACTAAACACAGTTTGCATGTGGTTTCTGTGTTTTTTTAAAAATAAAAAAATAAAAATGTGATTCATAGGACTTTAAAATTCCTCCCCAACACACACACACATATGCAGTAGAGGGCAAGAATACTGCTTCAGAAAGAAGGGACTTGCTGCATGTGTGTTGGAAGGCATCCAATCCCTGCTTCAGAAGTCTCTTCTGAAGCAGTATTCTTGCCTTCTGTTGTGCATGTGGGGGTGGTGGATTTTAAGGCCCATGAATCACCAGACTAACAGTTACATCACAGGATTTCAAACCTCAATTTTATCACAACTATCACATTTCCAGCATTCTGAAAACACCTAAAATCACCAGACTAACAGTTACATCTCAGGATTTCAAAATCTCAATTGAATCATGGGGCATTAAATACTAATTCCCCCTCACCTCTTCTGCATGTGCGTTGAGGGGGAGTTAGTATTTAACACTACACATCATCAAGTGAACAAAACCCATATAAAAACCAGAAAACCATAAACCAAACTGTTCCCACAAGGCTGCAAAGGTATCCACAGATGCAGCAGCGAAACAAACACTCCACATAAAGTGAACAAAAACCATATTCCAACTCCCACACCATGTGCCCCGCCCGCTCCCCCCTTCCCCCGTGTGACCACACTTGCCCACATTTTATTTATTTTATTTTATTTTATTTCGTGGCATTTTTATGCCGCCCCCTCATGCCCACGACATCTCGGGGCAGCTAACAATAAAATTAAACAATAAAATACACTAAAACCAACTTCACTTTTAAAATAATTTAAAACTCCTCAACCCTAACCCTACCCTCTAATTCCCCAAATTCCCCACCCCACCAATCTCCCCCATTTACCCCTCCTCCCCCCCTCCCCTCCAAAGGTCTGGGCGAACAGCCAAGTCTTGCACATCATGTGCCCACCTGCTTCCCCTCCCCTCGTGTGCTCGCACTCGCCCCATGTGCCCTCTCCCCCATGTGCCCGCACTCACCCCCCATATACCCCCGCTCCCTCCTCCCCCCGTGTGCCCGCACTCGCCCCCCACCATGTGCCCCCACCCCGGACCCTGCAATTTACTCACCATAGGGCTGGCTCCTCTCCTCAGCGCCGCCGCCGATCCTCTGCGTCCAGGGAGGGAGGGAGGAAGGAAGGGACTCGGGGANGCCCCCATGTGCCCCCCCACTTGCCCCTCCCCCTGCAATTTACTCACCACGTAAGAGAATCCCTGGTAGGGATGGGCGAACACGGTTTGGAGGTTTAATGAAAGGAGACCTCGCTGCATTGTAAGAGTCCTAGTGACTCTTACAATGTAGTGATGTCTCCATAAAAGGAGAATAGTGCATTACAAAACTCCAGAGATTATAATACCTGGTATTATCTCAAGCAATTAGAATACCCCATTTTTCTCATGTGTGGAAGCAGCCTAAGTTGTAGGGATGGGTGAACATGGTTCGGAAGTTCGGACTGAACTCGGCCTATTCGGACGACCGAACCCGAACCCGAATCCAAACATGAACTGACAGAACCGAACTAGATCAGAACATCGAAATGACCAAACAGTTTGGTCAGTTCGGATCGCGTTCAGATGAGTTCGTGTGGCAAAAAAAGTGTCACTGGAAGGTCAAACGTGACAGGAAGGGGGAGTCAGCTGAGGAGTAGACTTCCAGGCTCCAGGGCTGGAGAGGCTTGGAGTAGCAGCCAGCCTGCCAAATTGCCATCCCTTTTCGCCTCAGACCACTGGCTTCGCAGTCTGTGATTGGCCACGGGCTAGGTTGCATGGAGCGGGCGCAGCAAGAAAAAAACCGGATTGCCTCCCTGCTTCACAACACCTTCTGAGCTAGTCACTGTTCCTTAACAGCAGGCGTTTCAAAAGGCTCCCTCTCTCCCAGCAGTTTTTGTTCCTTCCTATTCCTAATCCATTGCCATCCTCTTAACCTCTAAAGAACGAGGGGCAGCCCAAGCTGAGGTTTTGGTTAGGACTAGGGACACTGCCTATCAAAATGATATAGCAAGGGTAAGGGTTACCCCCCACTTAAGGGAATTTCGATTCTGTTGTCTTAACCCACAAGGTGAAATGGGTAGGTATCTAAACATTCCGATTTCACAAAGGGGGAAATACCTGCTATATTGTGCCAGGATGAATGCCTTGCCCTCCTATACATCGGAGGGCCGATATAGTAAAGTTCCATACTGTGACCGCCTTTGCCCTTTTGACCAGCTAGAAGCCGAGACTCCACAGCACATTTTATTGAATTTCCACCTTTACGATTCATTGAGATCTCAGTATTTGCCTGCTTTTCTTCAAAAGTAGCCAGGAAGAACAAACATGTGTCTCCTTCAATATCTCTTGTTAGATAACTCTGCTAAGATATCTTCATGTGTGGCCAAATATTTGAGTTCCGCTTTTAAATTGAGGCAATTGTTTTTGACATCTAAACTGCTTATACTGGAATAAATATATGTTTAAGGTGCATTTATGAAGTGAGTAGCCTGGGCTGGATCTTTTTTCTTTTCTTTTTTTTTCATTTGTGTGGTGTTAATATGTTCTGTTTTGTTATTTTTATTTTATCTTATGCTGTACGTTATGTTGTATGTCAGTCTCTGTTAAGTGTATATAGCCTAATAGCGTAATAAATTGAAATTGAATTGAATTGCCATCCTCCTCCTGTTTCACCCATCGAACCCATATACTTCTATATTATCATTTATTTAGATTATATTAGATAGACTTAGGTGTTATTTTTTGTTTTTACCCCTCCCTGTATTCCCTGTGTTCAATCTTCCTTCCTCCCTCCCCCCTCCATTCAATCCTTTTCCCTCTCCCTCTTATTCCATCCCTGGTTCCCTTCCCTTGTTTTAAGTTTTGCATTTATTTAGAGTAGGAATATTATTAGATTGATTTTCTTTTCAGTTTTGTACACCTCCCCCCGTGTTCTTTGTGTTTCCCCCTGTGTAATATTGTATATATAGTTATTAAATAGACAGTTACTACATAGATATACATAGTAGTTAGCTTAGTTATAGAGATAGATAGAGATACAGTGTGTTTGTAGGACTAGGCCTTTGTAGTTAATTATTAGGATATTCCATTTAGTTCAATGGGTTTTAGAATAGTTAATAGCAGTTAGATTTAGTGTAGAGATAAATATAAAAAAAGAAACAGCCACTCCAGGCCCAGGACCCACCGCCAGGGTTCTGGGGCCACGTTACATGCAGGGAGGGCTGTGGCCAATATTCAGAAGCTGCCACTCTAGCCCCAGGAGCCAGCATCATGGGTTCAGGGCCATCATTTCTTGCACAGAGAGCCAATTTTCCAAAGCATCAAGAAACAGTCACTCCAGCCCCAGGACCCACCTTCGGGGTTCTGGGGCCAAGTTACAGGCAGGGAGGGCTGTGACCAATATGTATCTAGAAGCTGCCACTCTAGCCCCAGGACCCACCATAATGCGTCTGGGGCTATCATTCCTCGCACAGAGACCCAATTTTCCAAAGCATCAAGAAACAGCCACTCCAGTCACAGGACTCACTGCCAGGGTTCTGGGGCCAAGTTACAGGCATGGAGGGCTGTGGCCAAAATCCAGAATCTGCCACTCTAGCCCCAGGACCCAACGTCATGGGTTTGGGGCCATCATTCCTCGCACGGAGGTGATGTCTTTCCACCGCATCAAGAAACAGCCACTCCAGGCCCAGGATCCACCGCCAGGGTTCTGGGGCCAAGTTACAGGCAGGGAGGGCTGTGGCCAATATCCAAAAGCTGTCACTCTAGTCCCAGGACCCAGCGTCATGGGTCCGGGGCCATCATTCCTCGCACAGAGAGCCAATTTTCCAAAGCATCAAGAAGCAGCCACTCCAGCCCCAGGACACGCCGCCAGGGTTATGGGGCCAAGTTACAGGCAGGGAGGGCTGTGGCAAAATATCTTTACGTTGCCACTCTAGCCCCAGTAACCACCGTCATGGGCCTGGGGCCATCATTTCTTGCAGAGAGAGCCTTTTTCCAAATGACCGAACCAAACCGAACACGACTGAACCAAACGGCCGAATCCGAATGTGGCAAACGGACCAAACGGCTGAACCGAATGGGTGAACTGAACCAGATCGAACAGTCAAATCTGAACCGTGACCTGTTCGCCCATCCCTACAAAGTTGTCACAGGCTGGTATGTAACCACTCCAAACTGTCTGCCATTCGGATGCAGCAAGGCAATGGTCAGCTTTGTTCTTGTAATTAAACAGCCAATGAGCTCTCCTGACTCCCTGTCAATGCTACTTCCTGCTCTCCAGTTTGGTAGCAATCCCTGGAACTCTCTCTCCAGTGGCATAACTAGGTTTAATAGGGGCCCAGGGCAACTCAAATTATTGGCCCCTTCCAGGACTTACCTTACCTGCCTTAGACTGAAGGTGTGTGGTAGGTGGGGGTGGAGCCACACAGGCATGCGACCTGGGGGGGGGGGCACCATACAAGTCTGAAAGAAGAGCTACATCACTCTGCTGCATGAAGCAATGGGGGTTCAGATGGTGCAACCTCTTTTTTGTCAGATCCCCATGGTCCCACCTCCTCTCAACAACATTAAATATGCACTGGACCCTCGGACCTATTGCCCCACCTATTGCTACACCACTGTCTCTCTCCATATCCCACAATGAATCTAGGATCCAAAATTTGTGAGTCAAAGAACCCTCACAGTCAAAGTTCTTGATCCCTGCATCATCATGTGTCTTGCAAAACATTTCTCAGCTGGTGCTGCAGGTTAGGGTGGAGGTGTGCTAGCAGAGCTGGGGTGCAGTCATGAGCTAGAACTGCACCCCAGGGCTAGAACTACAAAAAACCGAGAAGAGGTGTGTGCGCTGGCCAAGCTCAAAGCACCTGCTTATATCTTGCCTGTCTTGAGTTGCTCCTCATTTAACAATGAAATTTCACTTAAAACCGAGCAGAAGGGAAAGAATATGCTCAGCTGGGAGGCAGAGAACTGGGTTGGAGGAAGAGATAGTGATGGAGCCCTTGATGTACTGTCTTTTATGTGTGTACTTGCACACAAGCAGTTTGGGCATCCCTTGAGAAAAGGCTGAACTCATCATGGCTTTGGTGGAGGGACCACTGAGGTAGGAAACACTCTTCCTTTCGAATCTCTGGGCTGCTGGAGGCTAGTTCAATCCATGGCACAAGTCAATGCAACCCTAGTATCTGTTCTGACTTATGTCCTTGCTGCAGTCTCTCTTAAGGGCCATTCTAGCAACCAAAGGCCAGTTTGTTGTAGAAGGCCCCCTGTGAAAAGAGCATTTGGTGGATAGTGGAGCACTTAGAGCTTCCTTCTTGTTAGGAGGGGGTGGGGAAGAAGAAAAGGTCCCGGGGGGCAAGACTCAGGCATCTCTCCGCTGACACGCTGGGGTGTCAGTAATCCCCTCAGGTTGCTAGGGGGCTTTCCTCCTTAGCAGAAGGCAACCCGTTTCATCATAGGGGAGGAGAGAATGTGTCACTTGGGGGAGATGAAGATAGGGGGAACAGTTGCTCGCCACACCACATGACCCAGGGCACCAAGTGAGGTGTGGGAGGGGGTTGACGTGGAAAGGGGAGAGGGGGAAAGGGACCGGGGCATGGGGAGGGATAGGGAATGAGGAGGGGGTCAGAGGGAATCAGGAAAGGGGATGGGACTTCACGCAACCAGAAGGAAGGAACTGAGGCCGAGGGGGGGGAGCACGATGAAAGGAACACCAACCTTGGACCAGATTAGGACAGCTGGGAAGGGGGTGTGAGGGGTGCAATCTCACCACTCTCACAAAGGGGGCAAAGGGGGGGGTTAGCAAGGCAAGGTACAGGGAAAAGGACACAGTCACCACCAATCCACACAATCCAAACACTTAGCTGTCAGCACAGGAACAAGGGCCAGTCTCTCTCACGATTACCAGTGGGGAGCTAGTGCCCCGCCGGCGTTCTTATGCCTCTCAATGCTGGCCCAGGTGTAGCCCCTTGTGGCTGAGTCAAGGCCCCGCCCCCCGCTGAGCGCCATCTGCCACCAGGCGCGCACTGTGTCAGGGCGGGGCTGGGGCTGCAGTCTTGGCCGTGCCTGGCTGTGGGAGGGGAGGGGCCTGTGGTGCCGTTCAAGAGGCGTCCTGCTGATGCAGGGGTGGGGCCTGCCCTGTGGCTGGGGGGGGGGCGCCCTCTGCGCAGGGGCCAGAGTGTCTCTCCCTCCCTCCTGTGTCTTCTGGGGAAATCCTTGCAACATCCGCCGCCGAGGCATGCCGCGGGGGCGCGCCGTGATACTTCTGACCACTTTACATCAGTATTGAGTACAGAAAGTGGATGTTGCACATGTGGAAAACACCCCATCCCACACCTGGAACCTCTGAGTGGCACCCAGACTCAGTCTTCTGACCCAGATTTAGCAGGTAGCCTCAGGAATACCGGCTGCTGCTGAGCAGAGATGAGGGTTGCTGCTGCTGGGAGGATCCCTGAATCCGGGAGCTGATGGGCTGGGCCTCCCTGCTATTGCTGATGCTGACAGGGCTGAGACACCCCCCCTGGCTCATGACATGGAGCCCTCTGGTGAGCAGAGACCTCTCCAACCTCCCCACCTGGTGTTGGGAACAAGCCCCGCTGGGGGCCTCCCCCAGTCTAATAACAGAGCCCCTAGGGACTGGGTCCTTCCCAGGTCTAGCCCCTAGGGGTAGCAGAAGGACCTGGCCAACTCAGTCTGGGAGAACAGGGGCTAGAGGGAGGGATGGGAGAGACTAAGCCCAGAGATCCCCCCCCGCCCCCCCCAATTGGGCAGAGCCTCCAGAGGGGAAACCGCAGTGCAGAGACCAAGGGGGGAAGTGGGACTCATTGAGGGTGTGTGTGTAGGGCTGCAGGGAGAGTAGAATGAGTCTGCTGGCATCCCTCCCTGGGTAAAAGGGGGGTGGGATTCAGAGATCCTTCACCCTCTGGGCTATCTCCTGCTTCCCCTGCCTGCACCCCTCCCTATGTTCTTCTTCTGCCTTGGGGGGGGGGGGTAACCTCATAGCCTTATTCCCTTTCTCCCCTGCCCTGATGCTCACTCTGATATGGGCAGCTCCAGTCTCCACAGTCCAGAGGAGCTGCTTACTCCTAATGGCACCCACCTCCACCATGATGGGGTTCTCCCTGCTGCTGCTGCTGCTGCTGCTGCTGCTTCTACCTGGTGGTCAGTGGCAGCCCCTACCAGTGTGGCTAGCCCCACTTTTGCTGATCTGCAGGTAGCCTCGAGCCCATCTGTTTACTCCCCCTCAAGCAGGCACGCCCTCCGCCGGCTCACAACAATAAGCCCTGAGGCTGGTTGGCTCCCACTCCCTTGGCCCTCTGAAAGTCCCACAGCTGGCCAATGGCTGCCTCACTCATCCCCCCCACCTCCCCCATGCAGCAAGGCCTGAAGTCAGCTGACTCCAAGGAGCACACCTCGACCCACCTCACTACCCAGCCAGTCAGTCCCCAGCGAGTCTCAGGCTGAAGCTGAACTATCTGAGACACCTCCTTGCTCCTCCGCCGAGGTCAGGACCACTGCTGCTGCTCTGCTGGGCACCGCCTTTTCCTGTTGCTGCTTCCTGCCTCCTTTTCTCAGCTGTGGCCAGCGGCTCACCACCTCCTCCATGCTGGCCGGGTCCAGGGTTCCCCTGGCATGGGCACAGACTGGAGTGGGGGGGGAGTTAAGGGGGGGGATAGGTTACTGCTGCTTTGGCTGCCTGAGTTCGCAGTCTCACTCATTGCCTGCTTCTCCACCGCTGGCCTCTGCTCTCTGCCAGCTGTCACCATGCTGTGCACATGCACACCAATTCCCTTCCCATCACAGAAACTGGTGCAATGTACATGCGCCAATTCCTGTGAGGGGAGGGGAAGTGAGGGGAAGGGCCGGCTTTGGGGAGAATTGCCAATCTGCCCCTGACTACAGTAGATATATCAAGACCAGGACATCAAAAAGTGTACCCTATTCAAAGAAGAAAGGGCCTTCTTGAGGAACATAGATAAAGCCAGAAGTTCCTTCAATAAGCTAAACAAGGAGTCTCAGAAAGTAGAGTGGTTGGCATGAAGGGAAATTCATTTCAGCCACAGAACTGTTCAAAGTAAAATTAGAGTTTGTTCTGCTGAGAAATGTATCAGGGGCTCCAGGACTGTAAACTTGCTGAAAGTTGAGAAATGGTGAGGGCACTGGAGAGCAGGGGGAATCATTGCTCTTGATGGACAGCTTTGCAGACGACACTTTATTTTTTTTTAAAATAAAAATAAATCTGCTGAACAGCATGTAAGCCAGAAATGAACTGTCAGACATGCACTTTCAACAGAACTGAAAGAACATGTAGCTGAATGTAGCAAAACACCCACCTAATGAAACCTGGGTTTTTAATCGAGGGAGAAAAGGGTAAACACAGATGTGACAGTAGCCCAAATTAACCTGCCTTAGGCCAAGACTTATCTGCATGTTTGTTCCATCACTGCCAGATGTTCACTTGCATCTGCCACAGAGTGAGCTGCCAGCAGGGCTGGCCTTACTGTGGGGCAGCTAGGGGTGGCTGCCCAGGGCTGAATGCTTGGGGGGGTTCCGTGGGTTTGGGGGTTTAGTAACTTTTATTTAACAGAAAAATTGGGTCAGGTGGTAGGTCAGCAGGAGTGAGGGAGAGGCAGAGGCTCCACATCTCCCACACTCCATGCCCCCCCCTCTGCTGCCTGGCACAGTCTCTGCCAGGGGAAATGAGGGAAAGGCAGACACTCTGCCTCTCCCTCATTTCCCCTAGCCAAGAGACTGACAGGCGGGGGGGGGCACCCACGGAGTGAGGGAGAGATGGGACGTCTGCTTCCTCCCTCACTTCTGCCAGAAGTGAGGAACTAGAAGGCAGAGGCTTCACCTCTCCATCACACTACTGGCCCCCTCCACTGCCTGCCTGGCTGTTTCATCCAGGGGAAATGAGGGAGAGGCAGGGCCAAGAGACAGTGTCAGGTAGCATGGAGAGCGCGAGCCCAGCACTTAACCACCTCCTGGAAGACATCCCTCCTGGAAGGGGGATCCCCTGACCCCACCTCCTCTCCTTATAGAAGGAAAGGGGAGCTCAAAGTCCTTGGGGCAGGAGCCTCCCCCCCCCCCAGGTGAGCCGTATGTGACTCCCATCCCCCATGGCCAGTCTGGGGGTCCTGGCAGTGGTGGGGCAGTGTACAGTGGCTATTGCAGTGGCAGCTGACTTTCTTCTGTAGAGTCTTTTTCTCAGGGCAATCACTTTTTAGGTGTCGTGGGTTCCCATGACTCCAACACCTTCTATTTCTTTTGTTAGGACAGTTTTTTATATACCCCTCCTCATTGCACTCCCAACACCTTTTCTGTCTCCTATAACCTCCTTCCTTGGAGTTCTATTTTAGGGCAATTTTTTCTACATGCCCTTCAACCCCACAAGTCCAGTGGTACCTTGGCCCTCTATATTCCAGGCTCCAAGCTCCATATAAGATCTCTCTCAGGTGTCCCAGAGTCTTAGTCTCTTTCCCAGGCACATAAGGGCACAATTCATACAAGTGTCCCTGGTTCCCATAATTATAACATTGTTTCAGGGTTTCCCAGTTGGGGAACACCTCAGTACCTGTTCTCCCACACTATCCTGTTGTGGTGATCTCAGTCTGTGCTGTTTGGGTGCATTGCTCCCATCTGCGTCACTAATCTTCACTTCAACCAATTCCACAGAGTGCCACTTGTCTTTTAGGTCGCAGTCTGCTGCCATTTTGCTGATCCACATATCAGCATCTGCTGTGGGCCCACTGAAGCCCTGTGTCTTTGGGTGAGCTCTCTTACACCTCTCGCTGTCTTGCTCTGCTGCCAGGCACAAACCTACATGTTTCTCCATTAATGGGCACACTCTTCCCGCTCCCTCTGTTGCTGGGTGCAATCCTCCAGATAGTTAGTCTAATCCTATGCACTCCTTCCAGTGTGCTCTCTTTTCAGGCAAAATTGTCTCCTGGGTGTAATTCTCCATCAACACTCCCTGAATTGGGATCAATCACCATGGGGAAATGCTGGCTGGGTAGTCGGTAAAGTGTACCTACATTCTCTGCCACTTTGCCACAGTGTCCCACCTCACTGTGGGTGTTTTCAGGATTATGCCCAGATCACTCAAGCAGTCACATTGGGGAATCAGTATACAGTTTATTTCTACAAAACTGTCTTGTTCCCTGCCAGGCAGCAAGTATCTGATAAGGTTCAGTACATCAACTCTGTATTATATAAACCTCAATATAGACAGGCAATAGTCCACTGATTGGTTCACATCCCACTCACAATACAGGATTCTCAGTGGGAACACCCCATAGCTTCCTTCCGTTGGGTCTTCAAGTAGCCTCTACTGAGCTATGTTCCCCTGTCTGTCCCAGAATAGACTGCCTCTTATTTCCTGGCTTGGCTTTCTTTATACTGGTAGACATGCCCCAAACACATCAACTTCCTGTTTGGTGGCCATTTTATGCTCCATTCATTAGTCATCTGCCATCCTGTGGCATCACTCTGCCACAGTGGTCTTCTACTATTGCCCCAAATTTGGTTGAAATTGAACTGAAAAATGTAAAGTTATTAGGCACACACACATGTATATAAATTCATATATAAATAAATTTCTTTATTGTATAGCCATAGGTTACCTGTTCCAATAGTATGTATTTTAATACAGTCTAATGAGAGCATATATGTACAAATGAAGATCTCGGCAGTCTCTTGAGACATTAAAAACTATGAATCTGTGAACTTAGAATGAAATAATTTGTTAGTTTATTG
Source organism: Sphenodon punctatus (assembly GCA_003113815.1). Classification (NCBI taxonomy): domain Eukaryota; kingdom Metazoa; phylum Chordata; class Lepidosauria; order Sphenodontia; family Sphenodontidae; genus Sphenodon; species Sphenodon punctatus. The sequence continues at coordinate 1,627,404 of QEPC01011113.1, read as the reverse complement.
TAGCCTTTAAACTTGGATGGAAGCTACAGAAGTTGGTCATTTAGCATTCTTGCTCCTATTAGTCAACTCAAACTCAACATGGCTAAAACTGAATTCCTTATCTTCCCCCCTCATCCTTCCTCTCTGTCAATAATTATCACCATCCTGCCTGTCCCCCAAGCCCATAGCCTAGGCTTCATCTTTGACTCACCCCTTTCTTTTAAACCCTACATTGACTCTTCCTAAATCCTGTCGCTTCTCCCTCCATAACATTGCTAAGATTCGCCCTTTTCTCTCTGTCTCGTCTGCCAAAACTCTTGTTCATGCTCTGGTCATCTCTCGCCTCGATTACTGTAACCTCCTTCTCACTGGCCTTCCCCGGTCTCACCTTTCTCCCTTCATCTCCATCCAAAACTCTGCTGCCAGGATCATCTACCTCGCCAGTCGCTTCGACCATGTGCAGCCCCTCCTCTCTTCGCTTCACTGGCTTCCCCTTCCTGAATGAATCCTGCACAAGCTCCTAGTGTTCACCTATAAAGCTCTTCACAACCTCACTCCCCCCCTACCTCTCTGCACTTATCGCCCTCCATACTCCAGCCCGTGCACTTCGCTCCTCCTCTGTCCCTTCTCTCACCCTTCCATGCCTTCCCTGCTCCCCATCTCCCCTAAGCACCTTCATCCCTTCTCACTTCCTGCCCCCCAATGCCTGGAACTCCCTCCTGTCCACATCCGCCTTGCACCCTCCCTTCATACCTTCAAATCTCTCCTTAAAACTCATATTTTTCGCTCTGCTCTGTCTGACTCTTTATCCTGCTGAGCCACTATTCCTATACCTACGGTCTGTTTACCCTTATCCTTGCCACATGAACCTGCCTGCTGTCATTCTCATCGTAACCAAGCCAAGTACGTGCAGCTGAGACCTCGCATCTTCATGAATGTTAGACCCCTTGTCTCTCTCTCTGTTCCCCTTCCTATGTCTCTCCCCCAGCTCCTGTCTCTCAGTTTGTAAGTCCTAGGGGCAGGGACCGTGTCTATGTTATTACTTTGTAAAGTGCCAGGTACACTGCTTGCGCTATATAAATGTTTGTTGATAATAAATAATAATAATAATAATAATAATAATAATAATAATACACACAGGAGGCCATCCAAGAGGTATGCACAGGTTGCACATATGCACCAAGCACAGACTGTGCATTCACCACATGCAAAGCACATGGTGCACACATGATCTGCCCTTGTGCGTGGTAAGTGCATGCACCATAAGCCTTACCTGTTTTTTGTGTTATAAAAATACCAGTAGATGTCTTCTTCTGGAGCTTCAAGGACTTTCTAACCACCTGAGAAGTCAAAATTAAACCTAATTAGGCTGTTAAGCAGCCACATTAATCTTACAGCTGCTATTTAAAAAACGGTCAAGCTGCTCCAGGTAAGGAGCGCTATGATGAAATTATACCTGCATCTTGAACAAAGACACTGAATATTTGATTCAGCTTTGAGGTAGTAAATGTGCTTCCTACCTTCATTGGATTTTTTTTTTTTTTTAGGTAATCATATTTTTAACTAGTTTTCATTATTTATTCATTGAGTATTCAAAGATGTGCTAGAATTCCATCATAAAAAGAGTGAATGTTACCAGACATAACACTAATTACTTGTCTGAGGATTAGAGGGACATATGACCATTCTGTCTGGTTTTGCAGAGTGGATTTCCAAAAACAAAAAAGAAATATTAGATTGATTTTTTTATTCCAGAATAACTGCTTTCATGAACAAAAGCGAATTAAGAGGTAATCCATATAATCAACCTAGTACAAAGACTTCCTTCCCCAAATGCACAGTCATTTACCCCTGAGTAAGCCTCTTCATTCTGTTTGTGTGAATACTTGCCAAATGAGGTAGTTAGTCCAGATCATTACCCTGGGATAATCTTATAAAGCATGTTTTAGTTCAATGTTTTGTTACTTGACCCTATATCAGTTGTCAGTACCTGGATACTTTGCTAATGAAATAATCTCACTGTCCCCTGCCTGGCAATTTCACCTTGGCTTTTCTTAATGATGTGTTTAAGTTTTCCTAATTTTATGCTGAGTATGTTCAAAGCTTAGCATTATTATTTCCTTTTATCCACAGTTTTTATTTGGAACTAATATACATTGCATACTTTTAACTTGCTTTACCCTTAGTCTTTTTCTTTTTTATTATTAATAATTAGCCTTTGCCCTATCCAATCTTCTTTCCTATATATTTCAGTTGTTTGTTTTTATACAATATTATTACCCTTTGGCTTCCTCTCAAGTCCAATTAAAGGTTCAGTAAGAACTACTTCAGAGTAAGCATTTGTTTGTTTTCTAATAGTCTCATATATTCTACACTCATGGACTACTTTCCAACCACAAGGTTGTGCGGCAGATGAATAGCTAAGCAGGAATGGTTTCCCTGCAGGAGTACTCCACTCCAGTGTGCATATGCATTCTACAGGTGTGAGGGGGCCCCCAGACATGTGGGTCCTGGTGTGGTTGCACCTGCTGCAGCTATTATGGATACCCTGCTGTTGCAGCATATGTACCTTCCGGAAGGAAGCTGCTATGAACATTCCAAGGTCACAATGACAGGATTTGACAGTTGGACTCTATTAGCATTATAGAACTGCAGGAGTAGTTCTATAGTTAAGGCAAGTTACACTCTGTTAAAATCACAGAAAGTCTACTCATTATAAAATCAAGAAGATTTTTCCTATAACTGTGAAATTATGTGGAGAGAACTGATTGGGTGAGGATTGGATCCAGGCGAATTGGATGAAAAAGAAGTAAGAGACAAGTTTTTGAGGGCAGGGATTTCTTATTAAGGTTGTTACCAGGGGGAGGGAAAGAAGAAAGCCACAGGTGAGAGGGATCCAATGCATCCGCAGGCTGAAATACAACACATACACATCCGCCACCATTGCATTATGGCACAGAAATAGGAAAGTATTGTGTCCAGGTGTATCACCAGTGACTTTGATTTTATGTCATAAATTGTTCAACTGGAGGGGAGAACTGGGGGATTTCTCAATGTGGTATAAGGCAGGTTTATCTAGATTATATGATGTTATTATGGGAGGGGTGTCCTGTCATTTGAGGATGTAAAACAAAAGATGGAAAGGTTGGCTATGCCAACTTGGTTTCCATGGCAGCCTGTCACATCTACAGCTGCAGTTACTTTAGGCTGCCTCAGGGCGGTGTTTGCGTGAAGAATGCATCCAGAAACTGCCTCAGGGCAGTGTGTGTGTGAAAAATGAATCCGGAACTTAGTTGTGGACCCAGAAGACTGAAAAATCTGGAACTTTAACATGTATGTAAAAATGCCCATTGTTTTGGATATAGACCCTCCATTGCTTCATTTAAGAAACTTTGGGGGCAAGAGATTACTGGTTTGACAGAACAAGTCTGGAATTATATTTTTGTAAAAGCTCCATCACAGTCTGGAATTATATTTTTGTAAAAGCTCCATCACAGTTCACTTAAAAGAAAATTGGTATAAAATAATTTATCAATGGTATCTGACTCCCTGTAGACTGAAGAACATGTTCCGTGCTTCTGATAGATGTTCGAAATGTGATGTAAATGGCACAACTTATGTGCATTGTTGGTGGGAGTGTGTCATTAGACAGGTTTCTGGAAGGAGATAGAAGAAAGGATTAAAAGAATATTGGGTTATGATTTCCAGAGTGCACCCCTAAGGGCATTATTGGGGTAGCTGAAAGATTCTGTCCAGGAGAATGATATTTAAATAGTACTGAATCTTTTTGTGGCAGAAAAAATTGAAATTGCTAAAAAAAATGAAAGGATGGTTGACCACCCACTTTTCAGGCCTGGGAAATAAGTAGTTGGGAGATTTTAGAGATGACTAAATTTAACATATGTTCTTAAGTCTAGGAGGGGTGGTCGGTCTATGGAGGTTTTTACTTTTTATTTTATCAATTATTTGCCTCACTGTTGTGAGAATGGGTATTTTCAGACGTGACGCTGGCCGTTGGCCCCGTACCGGGACCACCGGCTTCGTTCCCCGCCGGGGTCACCCCGTAACGGCACAACAGACGTGCCGGGGGGATCCCGGTGGGGAAAGTGGGAGGGGCCGGGGCCACACGGCGCAAAGTGCGGCCGCATGGCCCCGCCCCCTCCACGCACCCCGCCGCCCGCCCTCCGAGGAGACGGGCGGGCGGTGGGGCCAATGCGGCCGATGCATCCAGCCGATCGTGCCACAGCCTGGGATCCCGCCGGGGATCCCGGGCTGTGGCACGCGGCCAGACGTTATTTTTCCTTGGTCACGGCCCGGGGTCCATTTGACCACGCTTCCCGGGACCTTCCCCCGGCTAGCCCGGGAAGCGTGGTTCAAACGAACCCCATGTGGGGATTGACCGTGGCCAACATCTGGCGCGCCGCGAACAGACGTACGGGACACGGTGACCACAGGTGGGTATTCACCGTGGTTCACCGTGTTCACATAACATCTGAAATCACCCAATGATGTTGATTTGACTTGACTACTGCGATATTAGGTATGTGTGTATTTTCTTTTTGTTTAAGAAATAAATTATTTTTTAAAAGATACAAGTTTTTGAATTTTAGAGGCAAAAGTGTTTTTTCTGGTTTCCCTCCATCAACAGAATACAATAACAAAAGAGTGTTTAAAGTTATCCATGTGGAGGTTTATAGAATTGGAGCATTCAAATGTGCATTCTAGTCTGGTCCTGAGTTTAATTTTTTAAAATCTGTGATGTAGTTTTTATGTTCTGGTGTTCTGAACTTTCCATGTTATCGTATGGGGAGAGTGGGCTTTTAAAAATTACACCAGGATGGATGTGTTTCACATATGTTTTTATATGTGTGTCCCTATATTTTGTCATAGAAAACAGAAGAGATGGTAGAAGGATATGTAGCTGAAACATACATATGTTCCTTGTATGTCTATTCTATGTTCCTCCTGACAATTAAATTAGAAATCTCATGGACATGGAAAGCTTGGCAGTGTTCTCGTGGAGGGAAGTAAAGGCTAGTGTGTTAGAGTGAGGAGAGGAGTGTGTGAGGTCAAACTCCTGGGTTCTCTGGATGGGATGGGGGAAACAGAAAACAAGCTCAAAGGGAGGGGAGTTGGGGCTAGTGGTTTAAAGCAGGGTGTTTGGGAGCCAGGACTCCTGGGTTCAATGGGAGGGAAGTAGGGGTAAGTGGGTTATTACAAGGGGGGGGGCTAGAAAGTAAGGGGGATGGGTTCAAAAGGAGGGGAATAGGGGCTAGTGAATTAGAGCAATGGAGTTGGGAGACAGGACTCCTGGATTCTCTGGGAGGGCAGTGACTGGTGACTGGTGGGTTGGGGTTGGGAGTCAGTACATCTGGTTTTCTATGAGGGGAATGTGGATTAATGAGTTAGACTGTGGGGGGGAGTCAGGACTCCTGGTTCTTTTGACAAGGAGTGGGGGTAGTGGGTTAGAGTGGGGGGGCTGGGAGGCAAGACTCCTGGGTTCTGTGGAATTGGAAGTAGTAGGTTAGTGCAGGGGGATCTGGGAACTAATAGTGTTGTAAGAGAGAGAATTGAGTGTATTCCTCTTTCAAAAAACAGGAAATTCTAGGAGCAAAAAACCTTTTGGTTTAAGAGAGGAGTTAAGGCTCCAAAAGTTATACTCCAAAAGGCATGGAATGGGAACTTAAGGCTTCGGCCTTAACTTGTACACCATGTAATTGGTAAACTCCGTGTAGAGTCTCTCATATTGTGCTCACTTGCAATATTGGCTCCATGCACCTACCCCCCTTGCCTTGATCTTTCAGTCCAAATCCTCTTTCTCTGATTGATGGGTATGGGATGTGTACTGATAGAAAAGACTGGGGCAGGCAGGAGTGGGGAGTAGTGTGTGTATGGGTAATGGGCAGTCAAATGCTGGGAGGCTATGTATGATGGAACAAGGTTCAGAGTCAGCCAGGTTGGGGAGCAGTGTATTTATGGGGAGGGGGCTCTGAGGTGTTTTGGGTGGTATATATGGATTAAGAAGGCTGAAAGAAGTGTGATGTGTATTCAGGGAAAAGGAAACAGCTTCAGTGCTCTCCCCAACCTGCAGATGATGAGAACTGGGACTGAAAGACCAAGGAAAAGTGTAGGTACATGGAGCCTAAGTCGTAAGAGAGCACAATATGTGAGACTTTACAATGTGTTTACTGCCGACATGGTGCACAAGTTAAGGAGGGAGCCTTAAGTTACAATTTTCATGCATTTTGGAACATGAAGTTTTAAGAGCCTTAACTCCTCTCTTAAACGGAAAGGCTCTTTGATCCTACAGTTTTCATGCATTTTGGAACATGAAGTATTAAGAGCCTTAACTCCTCTCTTAAACGGAACGGCTCTTTGATCCTACAGTTAGAAACTTGAATCTGACACAGTTGCCTCTGAGTGTTAAGTTTTAATCATTCTCTGTGTAAATATGTTGACCTATCCCAATTATAACCTTTGTGGTGCCTTTGCATTCTCCTTCCCCCATAGCAATTTCTTAAAAAATCCCTAAAAGGACAAACATAGTTTTTCATCCATCTTCACCCCATGCTCCCTTCTGCAAAGCAAGCAATACAGCTGTAAGGTAAGTGCTGTGATGGTAATTTAGCTTCTCTTCATACTTTGCATGAAAAGCACTCTCACTCTGCAATGCTGGAGTTACTTCTGTGCTGTCAGAACAGGGCAAAGTAAAGAGTAGGCATGACAAAATTGTGAAACCAGTAGCAAGGCCCACCCTCTGAGTCTATTTTACAATAACAGGATTGGACATAATATTTTATATCACTTCAATCTCCTGATTTAGCATTTTGGAAGGCAAGTAATTTAAAATAATAAATTTAGCATAACGCCAGGACTGAGTCTAAAATAAGGGGCATCCTTCACAATGAAAGACAGTTGACAGGTAGGCACTAAATACACAGCTGATTTATGAGACCAAAATCCTGGCAACAAATAGGTTTGCTCATTTTTGCTTTAAGTTTCTTAGCAGTACCTCAAAGAAAACAGTTTTCTGGGATAAAAACAGTTCTAGCTTCTTCAAACCCCTCTTGATAGCATAACGCAGAAGTGTTCAGACTTATAGTGTCTGTGATCAGCTTGATCCAGGCAGTGGGAGGGGTCATCTACCAGGACCGGTTCCACTGACTCCAGTCTAGGACCCTTTCCACTGGCTTCCAGCTCTAGGACACCTCAACAGCTGGTCTTAGAACTGGAAAGGAACATTCCCATTTGGAAAGAGCCTTCCCTGCTACGCTGGATGAGCTCTCCTAAACTATCTGCTCCATTGAGGCACCACTTCTTCTCTCCTCCACAGAGGTGGTCTCTGAGGAGATGGTCCAGGCCAGCCTCCCATCATGGTCTAGTGGAAGACTAGATTGTGATCCACCAGTGGAACATGATCTACCTCTTGGCTGCCCCTGGAGTAAACTTGAGCTCAGAGCCAGATTTATTATTACATCACTACAACGAAGTGTGTCTGTGAGAGTAATCACTGAACTCCTCAGCTCTCTACCCTACTATAACATTTTGCGTTCTGTCATCATCAACATAATTTTACTTACTTTATTTTTAGTTAATTTTTAATGGTAAAGTATGTGGACTCTTGTTATATATACATAAATGGCATCAGCAAGCTCCGAAAGTAAATCCAAGTGCATGAAGAGAAGGAAATCTGGATCCCTCAGACCAGTGGCGGCTGGTGGGTTTTTAGTTTGGAGGGGCAGTAAGACCATCCAGCCCACCAGTGGGCGGAGCCAGGGCAATGGTAGGCAGAGCCAGGGCATAACCCAGCAGCAAGGAGTTCCCAGGGTTAACATCAGATGGAAGAAAACACAGTCTACAATGCACATCAAGTTTAAAATGAGTAATGTATAAACCCCAAACACAGGGAAACACTGGCAAAACACTGGCACAACACAGCAGCAAGGAGTTCCCAGGGTTAACATCAGATGGAAGAAAACACAGTCTACAATGCACATCA
>QEPC01011113.1:1585676-1596946 GCA_003113815.1 Sphenodon punctatus | reverse complement strand
TTTTTACATTGCAGCCATTTTTAAATGGCTGCAATGCAAAAAAAAATCTGGTACCCGGAATCCGGTACCCTGGACCGGATTACCGGGTCGAATCCGATAATGCCGGTACGCCCGGTACCGGCATTATCGGATACCGGATTTTACCGGTTTTCCGCCCCTAGTCATTATTCTCAATTGTCATTTTCGTTATTACAATAATGAATATTGTCATTATTCAACAATTCGTTATTGCAATAATGAATATTGTCATTATTCAACAATTGTCATTATTCAATTGTCATTATTTCATTTCATTTCATTTTTAATTTATACCCCACACTCTCCCGCCCAAAGGTGGCTTGAGATGGCTTGCACACAATAAATCAATATAATACAATCCCTGGCTCTTCATCCCACAGAGGGGAATCCAGATACAGTCAAATAAATACAATTAACAATCTCTGCCCTCCCCAAAATTTCCCTATAATATTCCACATCCAGTACACTGAATACTTCTTAATGACATTACCATTCATGCCAACCCCTTCTCTCACCAGGTAATTGACTCTCCTCCATCACTCTTCCCTCCCCTGCTGCCACCAAGGGACCATCCCCCTCCACCCCTCTCTCACAGAGGGGGGGTGCCCTCCTCCTCATAATCGTCAAGAAGCATCAATTTTTACAATATCCCAGAAACCCTTCCGCCCCAACCTCCTGGCCCAGCTGAAGGGCACGGCCAAATGCCCCTTCGACCCGCGCCCCAGAAAGCACCTCCAGCACAGCCTCCGGCTTCCCTTGTTGATATGGGGAATGGGGCAGAAGTAGCCGCCGTCAAACCCTGCCCCCACAAGGGGGTGAGGCAGCAATGTCCCGTGGCCTGAGTCTGGCCAGTGTAAAGCACCCTCCTCTGCAGACCAGTCCACACCTCAGTCCATAGAGGGAGAAAATGTTGGCACCTGCTCCACTGACCTGACCACAGCCAATACACCCCTTCTCCTCACCTGAGCTGATGCCCTCAGCTCCATTCCTCGGCTGTCTTCCCCTGTTGATATGGGGAATGGGGTGGAAGTAGCCCCTATCAAACCGCGCCCCCACAAGGGTGGGAGGGAGGCAGCAATGTCCCGTTGCCTGAGTCTGGCCAGTGTAAAGCACCCCCCTCCTCAGACCAGTGCACACCTTGGTCCATAGGGGGAGAAAATGTTGACACCCGCTCCACCGACCTGACCACAGCCAATATGCCCCTTTGCCTCGCCTGCGCTGCTGCTCTCAGCTCCATTCCTAGGCTGGCTTCCTCTGTTGATATGGGAAACAGGGCAGAAGTAGCCCCCATCAAACCCTGCCCGCGCAAGGGTGGGGCAGAGGCACCAATGTCCTGTGGTCTGAGTCTGGGCAGTGTAAAGCGCCCCTCTACAGACCAATTGTCATTATCATTACTGTAATAATGAAAATGACATGCACAACCCTTGTTGTGACATGTTTGTCAGTTTTTTTGTGGATAAAATAGTTTGAATTCACCACTACTTCGACGCTGAATTTGAAGGACTCAGAGAACCAGAGATAATGGAAGCCCCATTTTGGCCTTTTTTATGGCATCAGTTTCAGTGGGTGTCACCTGATGATGCAGAGCATGTCCTTGGGACTGTTAGAGCTACCTGTTGTGAACTGGACCCATGCCCATCCTGCTGGTCAAGACCACCTGGGAGATACTGGGGTCATTGCTGGCAGGAGTGGTCAGTGCCTCACTTAGGGAGGGCAGGGTGCCGGGCTGCCTCAAGGAGGCGGTGATGTGGCCCCGGCTTAAAAACCATCACTTGACATTTACTGATTGCCAGCTATCAGCCAGTTTCTAACCTTCCCTTTTTAGGGAAGGTTATTGAATGGGTGCTGCCTCAGAAGTTTCAGGGACATCTGAATGGTATCAGTTTTCTGGATCCCTCACAGTCCAGCTTTCATTCATGTTTTGGCACTGAGACTGCGCTTGTGGCCTTGGTTGATGACCTTCACTGTGAGTTGGATCAGAATAGATCGACTCTTTTGATCCTGTTAGATCTGTTGGCTGCATTTGATACTGTTGACTATGAAGTGTTGGTGAATCATTTTTTGCGAGACTGATCCAGGATGGGAGAAATTGTTCTTGAATGATTCTACTCCTTTTGGCTTGGAGAACTCAGCATGTGGTTCTGGGGGAGTGCTCGTCATCTCCCCGGGATCTCACATGTGGAGTCCCACAAGTTTCTGTTCTATTCCCCCTCCTGTTCAATGTGTACATGCAGCCTCTGGGTGAGGTCGTGAGAGGGTTTGGTGTGTGGTGTCATCAATATGCTGATGACACTAAACACTACCTCTCATTTTCACTGACCGAGGCCCAGCAATCTTGGTGCTTATGTGCTGTCTGGCGGTTGGGGGACTTGTTGAAGACGAGCTGTCTGAAGCTGAGTCCCGACAAGATGGAGTTGATGCTGGTGGGAGGGGCTGAGGGAGTGGTGGCTCCCATCATTGATGTGGTCTGCCCTCCATTGGTCCCTCATGTCTGCAGTCTGAGGGGTCTCCTTGCTTTGCAGCACTGCCTGGATGTCCAGGTGGTAGCTGTGGTGAGGAGTGCTTTTTGCCAGTTACATCTGGTGTGACAGCTTCTGCTGTGTGTCTTGTACTGTGACCTGGCCAACATCATCCATGGTTTCATCACCTCAAGACTGGACTATTGCAACACTCTCTACTTGGGGCTACCCTTGGTGACAGTTTGGAGACTGCAGCTGGTGCAGAACAGCTCGCCCATCAACTTATTACTGATGATTGTTGGGAGTTGCCCCAAGCTGCTGTTGGAACTTGGCAGGAGGGTGCAGGCTAGAAATACAACAAAGTAAATAAATACATTTAAACTACATGTGCGCCCAGTGCAGAGACATTGTGCCATGCACGTATCCTGCACAGGAGCTGTGCGGGTCCCATATGCAGGAAGTTTGGGTCCATGACCAATTATAATAAATGATGACTTGGCCAAGACCATCCAATGAGCCCATGGGCAAGCCAAGATTTGAACACAACTCTCTCAGATCTAAGTCTCTGCCTCCCATATTCATAGCTACATATTGGTATACTGTTACTATATCATAGCGGTAAAAAAAAAATCTGTCTGTTTCATCTGTGCACCCTAAAGAAAGTATGATTAATTGACATAATATAATGATTTTCTTCCATTTCTCTGCAGTAAATAAGATAATCTTGTTCACATTACAGAAGGAGGAAAAGCTGTATTTTTCTTTCTAAAATGTTTACATACTTATTTTTTTCCTTGAAACTAATTACAATCTATAATTTCTGGTAAAAATGTTCTGTGTTGCACTCTGCATTAGAGCTTTCTCTGAACATTTTGTGACAGCCCTTCAGATAAGAGATTGTCAAGAGCTAATAACATCAAAGCCCAGAATTAGCTGTTTACTCGTAATCACCTCATCAGAAAAAAAACAACCAAACATCAATATTGCTATCTGGAGTTCAATGCAGTTTCCATTCATAGGACTCTTACTTTGATTTTATAATATATTACTTACAAACCTATGAAGCAGCGGAGAAAATACTCATTACTTTTTACTACAAATGGATACAGATTTGACGGGACAGCTGGTTTAGGTGGCACATCCAATAAAAAGACCCTTTTATGATGTCTTTGTGATAGACTTCAGTGACAGAGAATCCATGTGTCTCTCTGTTTATATATATATATATATATATATATATATATATATATATATATATATATAAAAAAAAATACAGAATTCTGCCCTACAATTTTAAACATCCCAGAGAGAGAGATAGCAATGGAATTCTAGTTTATATTCTGGACTCCAGCATAATCATATTTATTCATATTTCTGTGTCACCGTTCCCAATGAGGTCCCGGGCAACTTACAACATAAAGAAACAGCAGAACAGCTAAAAATGCCCTTAACCCCTTACACCCCTTCCCCCAATTCCTCCCTACCCATCCCACCCAACACTATCCCTGCCTGCCAAACACCTGGCCAAAAAAACAAGTCTTTCATCATTTCTGAAAGATGATGACTTTGACAACAGCAAGTGTTCCCGTTCAGCAGTGAAATAGTGGGCATTTTTACACACACCTTAAAGTTCCAGATTTTTCAATCTTCTGGGTTTACAAGTCCACAAGTAAGTTCTGGATGCATTTCACACACACACACACACACACACCTTAGGCAATTCCTGGATGCATTCTCCACACAAACACTGCCCTGAGGCAGTCTAAAGTAGCCACAGCTGTAGATGTGACAGGCTGTCATGGAAACCAAGTGACCGCAGCAGCCTGGAGCAAAGCAGTTTACCAGGAGAACTTTTTACACACAAACGTTCTGGGAGAAGTTCTATGCAGAAGTTCAAAGTGCCAGATATTTAAGATCTGGGTGAGTGATTTAGACACACAGAAAGTTTAGGATGTAACAGCAAACATGCAAGAGAAATGCATGTGTAAAAACAGCCAGCTTCTTTTCGAGAGCGCTTACAAGTATTTGTTGATAATTCAATCAGTCCCTGGTGATTCTGCACTTTAACCATTGTCTATAACCGCTGCCCTGAGCTGGTAAACTGCCAGTGTGCAGGAGGGTGTGGGACATAAATGCCTGTAGTAAATAAACAAATAAATAAATAAATAAATCCACGATTGTGATTATTTTTTTTTGCTATTTCCTGTCAATTTTGACACTTTCTGGCATTTTCCATCATTCCTTCTCATTGTTCGTCATTTTTGTTACTTTTACCACAGTTTTACAGCACTTTTAGGACACTTTACCAGAAATTTCCAGCACTTTCCCAGCACTAAGCCAGCACTTTTGCATCTCCATAGCCCCCAGAGGTGCACACGGGGGATGCACATGGATCTTGGGATCAGCCATGTAGCAGTCCCATCCAATGCATGAAAATTATGGTGAAAAGAGCGGAAAAGCTGGTAAGTGTCCATGTTGCTTTAATGAAGGTGAATGACCTGTTTCTGACAAAAACACATTTTCCATGGCTAAAAAATACCAAGAAACGAGTTGAACTAAATGGACAGTTTTCACAGTGGAGAGAGGTAACTAATGGAGTGCCCCATGGATCTGTATTAGGACTGGGGTTGTTTAAAACATTCATTAATGATCTGGAAAAAGGAATAAAGAATGAGGTGATCAAATTTGCCGATGACAAAGTTATTCAAGGTGGTTAAAAGCCAAGTAGACTGAAAAATTCAAGGAGGATCTTGCAAGATGGGGTGAATTAGCATGTAAGTGGCAGATAAAATGTAATATGGTCAAGTGCAAAGCAATGCACATAGGGAAAATAATCCAAATTATAAGTACACAATGCTTGGTTCTAAATTAGGAGTTACCACTTGGGAAAAGGATCTTGGAATCATTATGGACAATACAGTGAAATCCTCAACTCAGGGTGAAAACAGACATGACGCTAACCACCCTTTAACCACCCTTGGTGGTTATTTATGCATGTTGCAGGGCTGCATAGGGCACCAATACAGCCCTGCCACATGCATAAATAACCATCAAGGGTGGTTAAAGGGTGGTTAGCGTCATGGCTGGGCACATTTCATTCAATCAAGTGATAGGTGGTAGAAGCAGTTACAGGAATACACACAGGCAGGCAGGCACAGAATTTCATTCAGTTTGAGTTGTCGATCCCTACCAGAAGCACCTGGCACCACATGCAGTGTAGCCCAGATTGAGGAGGAGCAGGAGCCCTGTCCTGACTGCCCCTGGCATGGGATGGTGTGTACCACTGCACCATCACTCCTTGTTCAGAGGCAGCTCAGGGAATCCCAGCAGCGGAAGGTTGGCCTTCAAGAGGAGCAACTGCTCCACCAACTGGGCCCCCAGTCTTAGGCGGTGCGGGGAGCAAATGTCCCCTGCCACAGAGAACATCCGCTTGCTGGGGACACTGGTTGGTGAGCAGGACAGGATCCCCTTGGCCACTTTCAAAAGGGCCGGCCACACATTGGCTTTGCCGGCCCAGTAGGCCAAGGGATCGCTGCTGGGATCAATGCATGGCTTCTCCTCCAGGTAGGTCTCCACTGCTGCCGAGGTGCCATCATACTCCCTCTGGTAGCTCTGTGTGGGCACCACCTGCCCCTTAGCCCTCAGCCATGCTGCTTGCCTTTTCGTGCTGGGCCCCATGCTCCCCAGGGTGGTCTGCACACAGGAGGATCTGTTGGCAATAGTAGGGGTCCTGCTGCTACTGCTGCTACTGCTGCTGCTGCTGCTGATGCTGCTGCTGCTGGTGATGCTGGTGATGCTGCTACTGCTAGGGCTGGGGACAGGGATAGACCCAGATGACTGGAAGGGGTATCTGCTCCCACTCCCACCATCCACAGGGGTATACTGATGCATGGCCTTCTCTACCTGCCAGACCTTCTGCACCAGCGCACCCTTCCGGAGGCCATAGACCACTGTATCATGTGCCATGCTGCCGTTGATCCCGGGGTCCAGCATCATTGCCAGGACATATTCCTCTCAGCGCAGGAGCATATTGAAACGCGCACTCAATCCCACCTTCAGCTTCTGTGCCAGGTCATGCGCCACATCTGAGATCTTTCTGCCCAGAGGGCCACAATCCTGTCCCCGAGAATCTTGTTCATGCTCCTCTGGAGACTATGGACCAGTGGGGTCACCTGGCCAAGGTCTGAGGTGGAGCTGCTCACGGTCTCCGTCACAGCCAGGAATGGTCTCAGGATGAAGATTGTGTGAGATAGAATCTCCCATTCCTCCCTGTTGTACCCTGGAGGTGCCTCAGTGTCTGCCTCCAGTTCCTCCTGATGCAGGGTGGCTTTCTGATCAAGATGCCACTCGAGCATCAGGAAGGTGGAATTCCACCTGATGGAGACATCCTGGATGAGCTGGTGCACTGGGGACCCTTGCTCGGCCTGCTTCTCCCAGAGGAGCTCGCTGCCCTTCATGCAGTGGTTGAAGAACCCCACCACCTTCCTCCCCCACTTGACCAGGGAGTTAAGGGTGCCTGGCCCAATCCCCTTGTCCTCCAAGCCCAGAGCATCCTTCACCACAAGATGGAGGGTGTGTGCAGTGCAAGGGATGCTTGTGAAGCCCCCGTCATGGACTGCCTTTAGTATATTGGCCGCGTTGTCCATGACCACACATCGCCTGGTGTGACCCACTCCCTCACCATGGTGGCCAGGGCTGCCTGGAGGTTCCTTGAGGTGTGGGAGCTGTCCATTACTTGCCTGAAGCAGAGCCCACCTATACCCTGCTTCAGGACCCCACCTGCCACTGCCAAATGCTGTCTCTGGGTCCTGCCACCAGTGTGTAGTCACTATCAGGTAGGTGTGCTGGGCATTTCTGGCAGACCACAGGTCAGTGGTGAAGTGGACCGTGCCCCCCAACCCCTGCCAGCTGCTCCATCACCCACTCCTTCAAAGCCCTGTAGAGCTGTGGCACCACAGTCCAACTCAGGATGGAGCAGGAATGGCAGCCTGTAATGCCAGGCCATGTAAGGGTGCCACCAAGCCCTGCCAGGCCTCTGCTGCTGATTCACCAATGCCAGCCTGAAATGCCCTGCTCCCTATGGGTGCCAGTCACCAAGACCAAAGCCTTCCTGGCCTCTGCTTCTGCTGCTGCCACTGGGTCTCAGATGACCAACCCTGGTGCAACAGGCACCCCCAGGGGCCAAGCACCAAGCCTGCCTGCCCAGGCAACCTGGGGTGCCAAGCGTCAAGCCTTCCTGGTCTCTGCTGCTGCTACTGCTGCTGCTGTTGTGTCTCCAATGGCCTGCCATGCCACCACGGGCTTCCCTGGTGGTCCCTGGAGCATTCCAAGCCTCCCAGCAGTGCTGAACTCCACCAAACCTTTGGGGGGGGTCCAAACTCTACTGGACCAAACCCACGAACCCAAACTAAGTTTTTAGTCCAAATGTCCAAACAGCTAAACACCGTCCTGTTCGCACATCACTAAAAAAAATTTGGGGGGTTGATTTGCTGACTTTCTACACCTATTTATCCATTTTCTGTCCTGGAAAATCAATTTCTAGTCCTAATTTTATTGTTGTTATTTTTGCCCCAAGTTTTCAGTTTACTCACCTAATATACTGATCAGTAATCAGAAAATTAGAAAATTCGTAACAGTAATCAGTAAGAATTATCTGTTTTTCATGTATCCATGTACCTGATCAGTACCCGAGTAACCCACTGGGTGCTTGATGTGGTGCCTGGAAAAACCGTACATTACTAAATTGCATACACATTTCAGCCCTTATCTGAAAGTATCACATTATTGATTCATGTTCATTTTGTGATCCATCATATTTCCTATATCATTGTCTCTAAATCAAGGAAATATTTGTGGAAGAGTTAATTTTAAAAACAAAATGAAGAGATTTTCCAATGGGTACTTTCAGACATGACGCTAACCACACTTTCACCACCCTTGGTGGTTATTTATGCATGTTTCAGGGCTGTATTTGGTGCCCTATGCAGCCCTGCAACATGCATAAATAACCACCAAGGGTGGTTAAAGGGTGGTTAGCGTCATGTCTGAAAGTACCCGATGTTTGTTTATTTGGTGGTAGTAACTCCTTCTCAAAAAGTATCTAAAAAGTGGGATCCAAAAGAATCCTTTCTTCATTTTGTGGATTATCAGTTTTCTTTACATATATAAGTAGGGCAAATTGCTTTCAAATAAGATCAGGAAAAATGATCCCCCTCAAGTCCACTGTCAGTTTTCCTGTGGATGAAATCACTTCTCTCTTTGTTCAATCAGTGTTTCAAGTCAAACTCTGTCCCAAAATTGTACTGCCCATGAGGCTCAGACACCCTAGTTTCGGTGGGTCAAAATGCAGAAGGGAGTAACGTGGCCAGCACAACATATGATAATATTTTACATCCACATTCCAATGGATTAGGTACCCATTCTTAGCCGGGTGGAGTGGAAACAGCAATCCAGTGTGAGATTGAGGGCACTTTCATATGGACATTTATGCTGGACTAATTGCATTACGACTGGGATAGGATGTCCATCTGAATGCTGTTAAAGGTGCTTTTTAGCCCAGACTAAAAACAACAATGATGGTGTTTAAAAAAACTGTTTGCTGGAGTTTATAATAACTGGTTGTTAAACTAGTCTAAACTAATGCCCGACTGAGGCCACCTTTACACAAGGTGCTAAAGAAGTGCCTCTGAAGCAGCACCTTCAAGGAAAAGTCATGCGGAGAGTGTCTACATGTCCCCCACACTACCAGAAGCGACGTGCTACCTGTTCTCGGCGGTGGATGGAGACATGAAGCTTTGAAGAGGTGTGTTCTGAAAGCCTCATTTTACAGGCTTTCACAATGTGCCTCTTCAAAGTCCCATGTCTCCAGCCACTGCCACTGCTGAAAATGGGAAGCACGTCATTTCTGGTAGCGCAGGGGATGTGTAAACACCTGATGCATGACTTTTCCCTGAAGGCACAGCTTCAGAGGTGCTTCTTTTGCACCTCATTTTACAGGCTTTCAGAACACGTGTCTTCAGCCGCCGCTGCTGAGAACGCCACTTCTGGTAGCACGGGGGAGATGTAAACACTCCCTGAGTGACTTTTCCCTGAAAGTGCAGATTCAGAGGTGCTTCTTTTGCACCTCATGTAAAGGTTGTCTAAATGACTATCCCAGACTTAGTGCCATAGTGTCCAATGGCAAGACCTGACAAATGCTTTAGGCATTTCCTGCCGCTGTGGTATCTAGGGGATCATGCCTGTGTGACAATCATTACCACCTTCATCCTTCAAGTATGCATTGCGGAGCACCAAGTTTAAATACCCTGAGTGATGAGTTTCAATTTTATTCAACTCAGAAATCGGAGAAAAAGAAAGAAAATAAAGATTTTCTCCAGTCCCCA
Organism: Sphenodon punctatus; assembly: GCA_003113815.1. Taxonomy (NCBI): domain Eukaryota; kingdom Metazoa; phylum Chordata; class Lepidosauria; order Sphenodontia; family Sphenodontidae; genus Sphenodon; species Sphenodon punctatus. Next base: position 1,587,087 of record QEPC01011113.1, on the reverse strand, counting down.
AAATAGGTGCACTGAGCACAGACTCCAAACACCATGGGATTGAAATGCAGCCCAGAGACTCCAAGCACCATGCTAACAACAATGTTCTGTTCACATGGCTATCCCGGACTTGATTTATCCCAGACTGGAATGTCCATCTAAACAAGTACCACTTTGTAAGCACTGACTAATAAGCACCAGAGTTTATTCTAAATTGTCTGGGCTAGTTTGTCCGTCTGAAAATGCCCTAAGTAGAACCTGAATCCATAGCTGTTAGGGATGTAGTCACATGCATTAACCACTCTGCTACTTCACATGTGTACTACTTTAATTTCAAGTTCAGTTAATATCCAAACTTCAAATGCATTGTCCCAGAATCCCACTGGGAGAACATGCAAGAAGATTGGTCCAAAGTTTCCATTGTGACAAATGGCTTCTCTAAAACAAGGTGCTTCAGAATGCTGATTGTTTGCTTGTTTTGAAGATTCCGATATAAGGGAGAGCACTGATCCATTGGAAAGGTTCGTATCTTGTGTTTGCATGTTTCCATGATAAATTACAGTATTTTTAGCCTCTGTTTATGAGATATGATGCATTACAGTATATTGATTTTCACTCTATTAGAATTTATTAGGATAATCCCCTGGTGGCATTTGTTCTGTCTTATGAGTGTGTGTGTGTGTGTAAGATGGAGTGAAAATTGGAAAAAAAATCAGTGTGGTGTAAAGATAAATAAATACTAAAAAAACCAAAACCTAAGTAGCTTTTAAAAAGTGTTTTAAGAAGTATAACAAGGAATGTGTAGGTTCCCTCGTTCAACCAGGTCTGCCTGGACCAGCCTGTGTGTGGCCCATGTGCAATCTCATCTCCAACCTATGTGAAGTCCTAGGGGAGTGGTACCATAAAAAAGATGTACAACAGAATACTCTTGGAATTTACTGCTGGTAGTAGCGCTTAGCACTTGTGTAAGTCCCATTGAAAAAAATGTGTGTCTGTACACATTGGTTAAATATGATAGATGATCCCCTGGTACTCACTGCAATGTTATTTTATTTATTTATTTATTTATTTTATAAATTTTTACCCCGCCCCTCCTGCCACGCAGCTCGGGGCGGCTTCCATCATTAAAATACAATAATAAAATACAATAAAATCAATTTAAAACAATCATAAATACTTTAAATATTAACAGGGCTAGAAAACAACCAAACCACAAAACAAATAGGTAGGGGACTAAAACCTCCCTACCCACCCTCCCTCCTGAAGGCCTGGGCAAACAGCCAGGTCTTACAGTTTCACCGAAATGTTAAAAGGCTAGGGGCCAGGCGAGCTTCCTCCGGAAGGGAGTTCCACAGCCGCGGTCCCACTACCGAGAATGCCCTCTCCATCGTGGCCCCCCGCTTAACACGGGGGACCTCCAGGAAGGCACCCC
>QEPC01011113.1:1560161-1575419 GCA_003113815.1 Sphenodon punctatus | reverse complement strand
ATGCCGCGATACCATGAGCGACAAACTGCAGCCGCAGCCCTCGGAAAGCTGCCTCTGCCGTACCGTGCCACGATGTGCGGAATAGGGGTTGCCGTCGGTAAAAGCTGCCGCGGCGTTATGCCGCTACAGCCCTATGCCAAAGACTGTAGGGGTACCAAATCCTGCACCTGGACTTTTGCCTACCCCCCTCCTTCCTTCATTGTGTTTAGCATCCTCTTCCCCCTTTGGAGTTATGCCTTTTTTTGGCTTAGGAACCTTTTTTCCTTTTGTGTATTTTATGCCCTGGGGTTCCCCTCTCCTCTGTGCAGCCTGTAACAGTTGGTTCGTGCTGTGCGGTGGGGAGGCCTGGAGGAGGGGGTACTGTCAGGTTGCAGGCTTGAACCTGCAACCCTGACCTTGGTAGGTAGGGAAGTTTCCCCAGCGCTATAGGGTAGCTGGACTTGCTGCTACTCTCCTCCTGTCTGCCTGATGCCCTGGCCTGTTTGACTCCTCCCCCCCAGACTCCTCATTGGTTCCCAGTAATATAAAAGGCCTGATGGGAACAGTTGCAAGCTGTGGGATATCAGATCTTGACTGTGATCCTGTTGGTTGCTTCACCCTTTGTGCTCTTGGTCTATTTTCAGGCTTCCCTCCCCTTCTGCCCCTGTTTTTCCCTCTTTCCTCTTGGTACCTCTCCCTCTCTTGCCTCTTTGACTCCTGTTTATTGATATTTCTTCTTCCCTTGTCTCTGTGACTCTGGTTCACCTGATCCTTGTTAGCTGTCTCTTAGCCAGTTCTGTCTCCTCCTGCAGTCTGCCTTGTGTAGGTATTCCCCTCCCCCTCTCCCTTGCTAGGTCTAGGTTTTCCTACAATGCTAATTGTTCCTGTCTTTGGCCTTGCCTATGTTTATAGTACAGTTTATTCAGTTGCCTTGTGTCTTTGGTCCCTGTTCCTGGTAGTTCCTTGTTGCTCCCTTTGTTCCATGCTCTTCTCCTATCTTAGGTCTCATAGCCCTTGTTTATAGATTCCCTTAGCTTCCCTGGTTCCTTGTTGCTTTTGTTGCCCTACTCCTTGTTGCTCATGTTATGTTGGGTTCTTGTGTTCATGTAGTATAGTTACTGAACCCCTTGATCATTGTTCTCCTTTGCCCTCCCCCTAGTCTTGGGTCCTAGTCTTTTGGCTCCTTTTTTCCCATTGCCCTTTTATCCTTGATTTCTAGGCTCTTTGCCTTTGTTCCTCTCTGCCCTTATTGCTCCCCAGTGCTCCTCTGGCTTGTTCCTAAGTATCTGGACTCTTGTTTCCCCATTGCTTCCCTAGCGTTGGTTCCTGGGCCCTTTGGCTCTTGCTCTCTATTGCTTCCCTAGCTCTAGTTATATTGCTTCCCTAGCTCTAGTTATGTCGTTCCTTGCTTCTAGGTCCTTGTTGTTTCCTTGGTTCCCCAACCCTTCCCCATTGACCTCGATAATGAGCCATCCACTTTCATAGGCCAGCGTGCCTGGTGCTCGTGCTGAGTATTCGATCTCCAGGAGAGTGGAGAATGGCTGAGAGGTTTTCTTGTTGCTCCCTGCTCCCCTCTACCCATTCCCCCTTCTACCTGTTTATGTTGTATCATAGTTCCTTTCTGTTTTTGTGACCTCGCAACCCCTCACAGTGTATTCCCTTTTGGGTATCCACTCCTTGGCCCGCACCCCCTTGTACCCTGTCCCCTGACAGTACCGCAGTCAGGGTGATTCTCCATTTACAGATGGAAGAGAGAAGAATAACTGCCCTAGCCTTTAAATTGGCAGGGAAACGGTTGAGATGCTCCTCCCTAACAAACTCTTTGGAAAAATGTGGGCATTGTGCTGCTGAAGTGAGGCTTCCCCCAACCAAGCCTCTAAAATGTGGGGCCCAACCCTTGCAGTGAGATTTAGATTTGTATCCCAAGCCAATTGAAAATGGAAGGGGCCCTTCCATGAAGAGGAAACACCACCAAAGTAGCTTCCCATTAGAGGCTCCCAAAGAAAATTATAGGGATGGGTGAATGCAATTCGGATGTTCAGAGTTTGGACCAAACTCGGTCTGTTTGGACATCTGAACCAAAAGTCCGAACCGAACTCTTAAATAACCAAACAGTCGGTCATGTTCAGATGAGTTCGGGGGTAGGAAAAACATCTTTCCAGGGCCAAAAACTAGGTTGTGGTTTTGGTTTCGGTTCAGTTTTGGTAGCGCCATTTTTGATTGTTCGGCCAAGTTCATTCAACCTGAACTCGGCTGAACTGAACCATCAAACCCGAAGTCGGGTTTTGAAGCAAACATCCGAACATGCGAACTGCATTCTGTTCACCCATTCCTAGAAAATGATGGAAAGGCTTGGCTGGTCATATGCAGGAACAAGGGAGAGAGCTCCTTCACCCTGAAATCTCTAGGGGAGGTATAGGAGGGTTTGGGGAGTCAATGTGGGGTTGGAATAACTGGAATGTAATGTAAGGGTATGCACCAGAGACCGATCTCATTTTTCGTTATTAAAAACTGTTGTTTTCTTTATTTTCATTAACGAAATTTTGATTTTCATTATCAGTGTTGTTATCAGTATTGATTTCGAATGACAACTAAGATTTTGTTTTTGATATTGTTTCCATTGTAGGCTGCCACCAGTGACAGAAATGCCAGCAGACAACTGCCCCAGACTTCTCAGAAGTTGAAATACTTCCTCCCTTTCTCATTATAATGCAGTAGTAAAAAGTGCACAAAGACAATATGAAAAATTACTAATATGTCTAACCTACACCTAATAACCTATACTATATGAAATATATTCCTATCTAAGTATCTATATCAATAAACTTCTATCTGTTGTGTGTTCTATCTAAGTATCTATCCTATTGTTATCCTGTAATGCTAATATATATAATTAAAAGTCTAGTATATCTACTAATATCTATATAATAACTAATCTTTTTATCTACAACTTGTGTGTATGTGTATGTGTATATATGTGTATGTATATGTATAAAATATAGGCGGGAAGACAGACTGGGAAGGGGAAAGGAAAAAACTAAAGGATCTATCTATCTATCTATCTATCGAGACAGACAGGGGAAGGGAAAAGGTAAAATAAGGTGTATAAGGAAAGTTAAGGTATAACACTGAGGGCTGGGGAAGATTTTTACTGCAAGCACCAGAGTTCTGTAAACACAACTTGATACAGCAAGAGCTAACACAGAACAAGATTCAAACATCCTGGCCCTACTACATAAAGGGTTGCAGGGCCCTCCCTGGAGCCCCCATGATTGATTCTGGGAGGCAAGAGTCATTGAGCAATCACAGGGTGCCAATCAACTGCCTGGGACCTGCTTGTGCTGCTCATTGGCCAGCAATTGCTTGCATCAGGTCCTTCCCCTCCCATCACAGGCCCAGTTCAAGAGCTGAATACTGTTTCTGACTCTGGGATGTCTGTTCCAACCTTGGGTGATTTCAGATGTTATGGGCGCTCGGTTCACCACAGTGGATTCCCGGTGGGGGTGAACCGAACAACCACCCCCCCCCTGGGGTCAAAGGAAGCCCCGAACAGACGTGACATAGGGTATTTTCAGACGCTACGAGATCACAGTCAACCACAGTCAATTCCCTCTGGTGGCTGCGATCACGGAATGTCTGTTGGGGGGAACGGATGTTCCCCCCCAGATGCTACCATGGTGGGTAATCACTTTCACCACGCGAGCGGCCAAAGTGGTGGGACCGGTGGTGGTTGCGTGGCGAAGGCGATTCCCCGCCATGATGAACCCCGCCGTCACTTCTGGACGGCGGCCACGGCCCGGAATTCCCACAGGGATTCCAGCCCATGGCCAAATCGGGCGAGCGCTGCTGCCGCATTGGCCACAGCAGCCGCCTGTTTCCCCAGAGGGCGGGCAACAGGGAGTGTGGAGGGGCGGGGCCGTGCGGCCGCACGTTGTGCCGCGCGGCCCCGCCCCCTCCCCGATTCCTCGCCGGGATCCCCCGGCACGTCTGTTAGGGCATGACGGGGTCGTCCCGGCGGGGGATGAATATATTATTTTCATGATGGGGCCAATTGGCCCCGTCACGTCTGAAAATACCCATGTTCACCCATGCAATGGGAGTAGTGCCAATTGGCCTGATAATCATATATTTTTGCATGGTTCTTACTGGACAGCAAACTGAGTTGCTGGATTCCTGTAGCCTTAATGTTGAACCCAAGCCCCTTTTATCAACCTTAGAGTGCCTAATGCAAATGTATAAGACATTATGGTCCCAAATTAGATCCTGTACCATCAATATGTGTCCCAATGACCCCTGTTTGGATGAGACTACCAGCTCAGCTATTCTGAGTGTGCTGAAAAAGGCAATCAGAAAAGTGGCAAAAAACAGGATGACCTCATTCCTATGAAAACAGGCCCAAATCCCCTCCAATATGACAGGAGTAACTGGGTGATACAAGTCAACAGTAGGACCCTGTTCCCTATACCATCCCTCAATAACTCTTCTTACACAAAAGCCCAAACAAGGGTCAAGCTGACACCTGAGTTTAGAGTAAAAGGAAATGGTGGCCAAATGCCCCGCTATAGTTCTAGCAGCTAGTCGCCTATGAAGGACAACAGCAAACTGCAAAACCTTATCCTCAATAGAAGGTAACTCAATCTGAACACCAAGACTAATCTTATCTGCAGGACCGCCTCACGCTCCGGATCCTGGGTCGGCCTCTGCAGTCAGCCAGGGGCAAGCTCCTTGAGGTCCCCCAGGTTTCCTCGGTGTCGACCATGAGGAGGGCGTTCTCGGTGGCCGCTCCGCAACTGTGGAACTCCATCCTGTTGGAGGTCTGCCTGGTGTTAGACCTCCCCACTTTCCATAGACAGTGTAAGATGGGTGAGTTGGGTTAGGCTGAGAACTTTTCATGTTTGGATTGTTTTAATGTTTTATATTTTTTGATATTATTTGCTTTTATGATGTTGTTAGCTGCCCTGAGATGCATACCAGGTGGGGGCAGCATAAAAGTATGATAAAATAAATAAATACACTAAATTAAATAAAACTATTAAACTCAGAAAACCATGTGTTGTAACTCTTTTGTGTAGTTGGAGCTAAAGAGCTGATCATTGCCTTGTCTATTTCTCGAATCAAGAGCTCAGCTGGAATCCGAATTGGTTCGACAGCTGCCTCAGGTGTCAACTGCCTGAAATGACTTTTCTGAAAATGATGAATGTCCGCTATGGAATTATCAACATTTGGAAAATGCCTTACACTGAACATGATTTGCATTCCAAGCATACCTTAACAAACACTCACACCAATCATATAACTCTCATAGACTTTGATGACACTGACTTAACAGCATGCACCACAGCCATGGCAGACACTCTTATCTGATAATTCATCCTTCCAGATGTAAATCGCCACAAACAGGGGAAACAGCTCTAAAAAGGTCAGATCCTTAAAAATACCATAATCCTCCCATTCAGAAGGTTCTGCGCACCAAGACCCCGTGAAGAAGACTCCAAAACCAAAAACACCAACATAATCAGAATATACCTGTAAACTAGCCCTAAGCTGTAGCTCCTTCCTCCAGAAAGACACCCTGTTAAACTCAATCAAAATTTTCAGTCTAACTCCCAGATCGTCTTGCATTTCATTATTTATTCTGACCCAATGGTGAGAGGACAAGCTCGAGAAGATGCTTGATACAACCTAGCCAGGAAAACACACCCATGTACAACAACCGTGCATGCAAAATTCAAGGAACTCAGCAAGGACTATAGCTCATGCAATGTCACCTTCTTTAGAAACATCACCCTCACCACTTCTCCATCAAGGAATCACAATTTACTGGCGGGGAGTCTAGAACAACATTCCAAGGTATTGAGTTCAATTCCCAAGTAAGTAATAACCTGTACTGGTCCTTCAATTTTTTCCTTAGCTAAAGGAACACCTAACTCCATAGCTACCACTTGAAAAGCTGACAACAGGTGTGTGCAATCAAGGGTGCCACCAAACCCTGTTAACAAAAAATCATCTAAATAATACAATACATGCTCATCACCCATTCATTGACGCACTGCCCATTCCAACATTCAACTAAAAGGTTCAAATGTGGAACAAGAAATAGCATAGCCCATGGGCATGGTATTATCAAAATAAAAAGAACCATCAAAACTAAAATCCAGAAGTCGAAGTCAGTGGGGTGAACAGGAAGAAGCCGGAAAGCTGATCTAGTATCACACTGAGATAAGAGTGCACCCTGATCAGAGCTCTTCACCATCCTCACCGCTGTGCAAAGGGCCAGATCAATGGCATCATTCACTGAACCACCCTTGGGGTACAAAAAGTGATGAATCAATCTAAACTCCCCATGTGCCTTTTTGAGCACAATATCAAGGGGAGACACCCTCAAGTTTGAAAATGGTTGATCAGAAAAAGGGCCAGCAACCTTTCCTTCAGCCACTTCCTTGGCAATTTTTACTCGGGAAACATGCTCCAAACCTCTGATTGACAATAGATTAGGAGACCATAAAAAAACATACCCCTATTAAAAGAAATTTGAAATGCATTTCCAAAACCTTGTAACAAATAAACTGCATCACTTGGTGAGGGATAATTAGCCAGGCATTTTTTTTCAAAACATCCCACTTAATTGGAGTTGGGTCCCCTACTCTGAGAGGATCCAGATGCTGCAGAGGCTCCTCTAGGTCCCGATGGACCTCCACCACAGACCTTTCCTTTTGCTAGCTTGGCCCTGGGACAATATATTGGTGCATGGTGGCTGCCCAAGGCAAGTTGTGCACTCATGCCTAAATTTACAGGATGGGCAAAAACATTTCACCTTCTCATTAAAATCCCATCAAGCCATACTGCCCACTGACACCCATCCAGCATCATTACACTCATCCTCAGAATTATTGCAGGACCTTTTTGTTAATACATGCCCTCTATTAGTCCTAACCTGGGACCCACTGTACAACATGCATTCTAACCACAATTCCCCTACGTGAAGATCCCATCTAATATTGGGCTTAATTGAGGACCTCATCCTAAAGATTGCATTGCAGTCATCCTGAACCTTGAAATATTTTAAATGCTCTATGTACAATGTCAAAGTATTTGAGCATCACTGATGTTCTACAGGGTTGGGCCTGTATGACCAGTAGGGGTGGGACACCGGGGAGAATGCCGGATATCGGATTTACCAGTATTGGATCTCCCCAGTATCAGATTTACCGGTATCAGCATACCATTTTTTAAAGATTAGCCGCTTTAGCATTTTTTTACATTGCGGCCATTTATTTCAATGGCCACGATGTAAAAAAACCGGTAAAGTGGCCAATGTTAAAAAAACGGTACGCTGATACCAGTGATTATTGGATGAATCTGATACCGATATAGCCACCCCTAATGACCACCACCATATAGATGGTATAAGCAGATACCCAATTTTTCAAATTCCTACCCACCTTTGGCTCTTTTTGGTCTTTTCCTGCTCCCCTTTTCCTGCTTTTTCATTGGGGTCGGGAATAGATTACCTAAAAAGCAGAGCAAAAATATCCAAATATCCCCCCTTCCAAACCTTCTTCTGAGTGGATTGAAGGATGTGTTCTCCATGTGGCAGAGATATCTCTACATATGGAATAATGGAACCGAAAAATTGATAAGGGTACACATCCACTACTTTCTAAACCCACAGCAGCCATCTACTGTCTAGAAGACCCCACACCTTGTCATATCCCAGCACAGCCGGAAACAAGACCTGTATGGGGGGCAGGGGACCCAGGGGCCCAATGTCAACTAGACCACTATCTTCCCATCTTCCAACTGGTACCATTTCAGTGAAACCTTTGGGAGGGATCCTCCAAAATAGTATTCAATCAAAGTGCGATAGAACCAGAGGAGATGATGGGGCCACCTGAGCTAACACTCAGGGACTGGATAGTAGAGGCCTGAACAGGCTGATAACCTAAAGGAACCTTTGGAACCCCCCTACCCTGCTGAGGGTGTGGGGCAACACCCTTCCCATGCAACTCACCAACCGAGGGTGGATTCCCAGTGACAGCCCGTGTAACTCCATCAGGCTCCTTATGTGCTCCAAATCTTTAATCCTGCCCACCAAGTCCCTTACTAAGGCAGCAAAATCTCCATCACATGCAGCCCTGGGAACAGAAAGCAGATATACCCTCCGTCTGGGACACATTGTTGGCCGGCCCCTTTGAGTCTCCCCACTAGGTCCAGGTACAGCACCAAGACCATCATCCCCTTGCAAGAAAAGACTGGGCATGATCTGCTCATCCTGTAATGCATCCACACAAGAGTCCCCTCACCCTTCTTACAGCACCATCACTTGGGCCTGCAGATTCACTTGGGCCTGCCAGACATCTGCATTGTCAGGTTCCCCCACCCCCACCCCATCCAGCTTCTGCTGTGCCTCAGGAGCTGGGTTGGACCTCTTGGGGCATTTCCTCAATGTCTTGGGGTGGGGGGGTTGTGTCTCCTTGGAGGAGCATTCCGTGCTACAGGGGGATTGGGTCTCCTTGTGGGAGTGCCCCACACCTCTGGGATTTTTCCTCCTTGGGTGCTTGCCCCACACATCAGGCCTCCCTTGCCTCCATTTCCCCCCTTTAACGGCCATACTCACCTATGCCTAAACAGCCAACAGTCACTAAGTAACTCAAAGGAACAGCCCAGCCTCCGCAATCTATCGCTGCTCAAAAAGAGCCAAGACACATGGAGATCAAGAGTCCTCTTTTGACTCTCCAGTCTCAACTACACCACAGTTCACCTCAAGCCTAGATGCATATATAAACTGCAGGGGAACCCCCGGTTTCATGAGAGCGCCCCATCCCGAGAAGTGTGAGACTGTGCCTCTCAGGAATCATTGGTCACGTCCAGTGGCTGCCAAAGCCATCTCTGTCAGGGCAGTTCAGTGGGGAGGGAAAACCCTGCCCAGCCTAAAGGCTGAACTGGACTTACTGGGGCTAGAAGTCCTGAAAGTCTTTATATAGGCTGTGAAGGTGATGGACTATACTCACTTCTGAAGGGAAGAGCCAAGGGACATGGCTATAACCCAGAAATTGAATAAATTTTCCAGTATACTAAGAGGGAAACTATCATCAACTAACGCTGAGGTCCTATTTGTTACAGGGTCATTCCTATCCTCTTGAATTTTCCTCACTCCCTTCTTACTCCAGTGCTTATGAATGTGAAAGATGACATGACAAAACAAAAGATGGAAAACATATGTAAAGGATATGCATTTCGAGTCACTTCTTTGATTTTCAAATTTCTTGGGTAAAATCTTGTCTTAATTAAAGTCACTGGCAAACTACCATTTAGATTTATTTCACCTTTGATAAAAATATAAATAAATAAGAAAAAATATTAATTAATTAATTAATTGATTAATTAATTAATTAATTAATTAACCAAGAGCTTCTAAGCCAAATCTATTTATTCTTCTTTCCAACAAAGTATTTATTTGCAAATATCCTCACATTGATTTCATTGCTGGCTGGTAGTTTCACATATATTTCATGTTATAATGAATGCAATTCATTTGTAAACTCGTGTACAGACACAGTCTGTTCCACACCATTTAATAGCCTCCCATGGTTTTAAATGGCAGGGTTTTTGGTGTTTTAAAGTTTTATTGTTGTTTTTTAAAAAGAGAGAAGCAGAGATATGTAAATAATTTAAATAATAATGCTCATTTTCTACAAGTATATGAAGCAACTAAATACTCCCTTGTGTCAGGAGAGCAAAAAACTTGCAGAAGGGAAGGTGTTTAATCTACAAGTTTATTACAAGTGTAGACAGAGGTAACATAATCTTTCTCTTCATCTAAACACAAGCACTTTCTCTATATCTTTACAAAACGTTTGAAGTATATTGCTTTAGTAATTATTAAAATACTGTTAAATAATGTGTGAGCAGTACAAAAAATCATATTCAACAAACATGATATTATGATTGCATATAGTTCATGCTAGTTGTTCGTAGGGGTGGGACTTGGTTGAAAAAAACGGTTACTGGTTTTACCGGATACCGGATCTCCGAATACAGGTTTATCAGATTAAATCCGGTATACCGGTACCAGTTTTTTTTCCATTGAATTCAGTGAGGAATTTTCCCCATTGAAATCAATGGCAGAAAAACCAAAAATACCTGTTAAAAAGACAACATTTCTCTTTTAAGCAGTTAAGTAACATATTTACTTTGTATTCAGCATAGACTCAAACTTATCCCTGCCCCCCCAGGACCCCCTCCCCCTGGGCCCCAGTAAACCCCCCATAGTTTATTTCTAAATGTGCTTGTCATTTTTGGTTCAACATAGCACAGTGACAGCAGCACTCTAATCCAATAACCTAATAATAATCTATCCAATAATCCAAAATCACAGCAAAACAATCCATAATCCAATAATCCTCCATGCACGTGTGCGCACATAGACACACACACACACAAACCAATCCAATAATCCAGCAATAATCCAAATCCACAATAATTCAATAATAATCCAATAATCGCAAATCACAGCAAGACCAAGAGTAACCCCGTCCCAACCCCCATGTCATCACTTACCTACTGTTGTATGACTGGAGTATTATCTCCTCTGGAATGCCAGTTGTTTTCCATGGGCTATGGGACAAGGCTACAGACACAGAGTGACCTATTGACTTCAATAGGCTCAGCAGAACACCCACTGAAGTCAAAAGGCAGCAATGTGCTGTGCAGTGCACTGCTGGCAGTGTTACATATTGAATTCTTCTTTTGCCATTGCTGAGTCCAGGGTCATCGCTGGAGGCCTCTAGACAGACACAGTCAGACTCCAGGGTGTGGAATGATTTTTATTTCAAATCCACAGGCCTGAAGTCAAACCAAACCGTATCTGGAGGTACTGGGGAGGGGACCCATCAGGTGGATGTTTTTAAATTGTGTTGATGTTTTAAATTGTTTTTATTGGTGTTGTAAGCCATCTCAAGATTCTATGGGCATGAGGGGGTGGCAAATAAATGTAATAAATAAATAAATAAATAAATAAAAGTAGATTGCCATCGCCTACCTTTATCCTGAACCTCCGAATCCTTGATCTTCATGCCGTCCTTGGCCACTTGTAGTCTTCTGAAGGTGTAGGCTTCGGGACACAAGCCTTCCTTCAGGCTTGGAGAACTGGGAGGAGTGAGTTAGCTCCCAGTTCTGCGACAAGTCGAAATAAAGAGATGAAAGGCAAGAGAAGAATAAGACAGAGGAGAAATAGGAGGAGAAAGGCTCCTTGGTTCACAAGAAGAGGAAGGGGAAAAGATGGGTTCAGTGGGGAAAATGAGAAAGGGGACTCTGCTGCGAGGGATGGGCGAACAGATTGCGGTTTGGGTTTGGCCGTTCGGTTCGGCTGCATTCGGTTCGTCAGTTTGGTTCGGCTGTGTTCGGTTCGTCCGTTTGGTTCGGCAGTTCGGCTAGTTCGCTGAGTTCAGGTTCGGCTGTTCGCTTCGGTTGTCCGAACAGGCCGTTTGGATAGAACATTCAGCTGTTTGTTTTGGCCGTTCAGGAAGTGTTGTTATGGGTGGGTTTTTTTTGTTTTTTATATGTTTTTTGGTTTTTTTATTGGGTTTTATATGGTTTTCTTTTGCTTTTTATTTGTTTTTTTTGTTTTTATATGGGGTTTGGATAGAGGGTATTTTCAGACGATACGCGGGCCGTTGGCCCCGTACCGGCACCAACGGCTTCGTTCCCCGCCGGGGTCACCCCATAACGGCACAACAGACATGCCGGTGGGATCCCGGTGGGGAAAGTGGGAGGGGCCGGGGCCGCTCGGCGCAACGTGCGGCCGCGCGGCCCCACCCCCTCCATGCACCCCGCCGCCCGCCCTCCGAGGAATTGGGTGGGCGGCGGGGCCAATGCGGTCGCTGCGTCCGGCCGATCGTGCCACGGCCCGGGATCCCGCCGGGGATCCCGGGCCGTGGCACGTGGCCAGACGTTACTTTTCCTTGGCCACGGCCCGGGGTCCGTATGACCACGCTTCCCGGGACCTTCCCCTGGCTAGCCCGGGAAGCGTGGTTCAAACAAACCCCATGTGGGGACTGACCGTGGCCAACATCTGGCGCACCGCGAACAGACGTACGGGACACGGTGACCACAGGTGGGTATTCACCGTGGTTCACCGTGTTCACGTAACGTCTGAAATCACCCATATATATATGGATACATATGGATATATAAATATGGATATTCACAAACAGAAGAGGAGTCTGTAGTGAAATACATACATTACATACTCAATGAGTCTGTACAGTGCATAACACAAAGTTTCAGTTTATGGTTTAAGTTTCATTTCATTACAAAAGTGAAAAGAAACTTAAAGCAATCTAAAAATCCTACTCANTCAGGAACAGTGACTAGCTCAGAAGGTGTTGGGAAGGGGGGAGGCAGATAATTAGTTTCGTTTTTTGCAAGCCTCTCCACCCCTGGTGCTTGGAAGTCTGCTCCTCAGTGACTGACACCTCCCTGTCATGTTTGACCTTCCAGTGAACCTTTTTTTGCTACCCGAACTCATCCGAACGCGATCCGAACTGACCAAACTGTTCGGCCATTTCGCCGTTCAGTGTTCGGTTTGTTCGGTAAGTTCGCATTTGGGTTCGAGTTTGGTCATCCGAACAGGCCAAGTTCGGGCCAAACTCCGAACTGCCGAACCGTGTTTGCCCATCCCTATCTGCTGCACCTCTCTCTTCTGCCCAGCTTGTCTGCTGGAGCTCTCTCTTATGCAGCTCCCTCTCTTCTACAGCTCTCTCTTCTGCTCTCGTCTGCCGCAGCTCTCTTCTGCAGCTCTCTCTTCTGCTCTCTTGTCTGGAGGAGAAAGAAAAGAAAAAAATAAGTTAGTTGTCTTAATGCTGCTGAGAGTTTTGAAAGAGGAAGTTACAGACCCTCCCAACCCCCATGCCATCACTTAACTAATGTGATCCAACTGGAGGACTCTTTGTTTAATGATCCCTCTGGATTTCCAGTTGTTTTCCATGGTCTAGGTTACAGACACAGAGGGACCTTTTGACTTCAGAGGTTCAGCAGAAACACCCACTGAGGAAAAAGGCCCCAATGCATCGTGCAGTGCACTGGTTGGGGGTGGTTGGCAGTAGCATTCTTCTTTTGCCTTTGTGGTAAAGTCTGTTGCAGATGAGGTCCCATAGCTGGGGTGCTGGAGCCTCTAGACACAGAAGGACTCCAGGCTTTGGAATTATTTTAATTTAAAACCCACAAGACTGGAGTCCTATCACATCTGGAGGTGCAGTGATGGTGGTGGGGACATAGCAGATGGCTGAGGTGGACCGGGCTGGAGCTTAGGGGGGAGATGCAGCACTGGGAGAGGCAGATTGGGCTGGATCTTAGGTGGGAGAGGCAGAGTGAGGTTGTGGGCCTGGGCCAATGGCCATGTTCATTGGGGGGAACCCCCCGGAAGATGTTCCGCCTTCCCAAAGCCCTCTGCACGTCTTCCTGGGGGGAGGGGCAGCCACCCCACGCATGTAGGGCCGATGTGTGTGTGTGACTGCATGGCACGTGTGCCAGTCAGAGTGAAGGGCTCTGCTGGGGTGTTCCATTCCAGGCACCAAGGAGGAGTGCAATGTATTAGCCCTGCTGGGGTGCTCCACTCCAGTGTGTGTGTGAGAGAGAGAGAGTGGGAGGTTGATGGGGAGGGTGCACCAGGAGGGGGGCTGGGCTGGGCTGTGTTGTTGGGTAGCGGGCCCCACCCCCCAGAAGGTGTTCCGTCCTCCCAAAGCCCTCTGCATGTCTTCCTGGGGGCGGGGGTGGCCACCCCATGCATATAGGGCTGATGTGTGTGTGAAACTGCGTGGCACGTGCACCAGGAAGAGTGAAGGGCCCTGCTGTGGTGTTCCATTCCAGGCACTGAGGAGTGCAATGGATTAGCCCTGCTGGGGTGCTCCACTCCAGTGTGTGTGTGTGTGAGAGAGTGGGAGGTTGATGGGGAGGGCGTTCCACGAGGGGAGCTGGGCTGGGCTGTGTCATTGGGGAGTGGCCCCCACCCCCTGGAAGATGTTCTTCCCTCCCAAAGCCCTCTGAACATCTTCCTGGGGGTAGCCACCCCAAGCATGTAGGGGCAATGTGTGTGTGTGACTGTGTGGCACGTGTGCCAGTCAGAGTGAAGGGCCCTGCTGGGGTGTTCCATTCCAGGTACCAAGGAGGAGTACAATGGATTAGCCCTTCTGGGGTGCTCCACTCCAGTGTGTGTGAGAAAGTGTGTGTGTGTGATGATGAGGTTCCCAAAGAGGAACCCCAGTGGGACAAAACAGCTCCGGAAAGAGCTGGCAATTGTTGGTCCTGAAAAATAACTCCTTGCCATTCCTGGTGGAATGGAATGGGATTGAAGGAGGCAAATCATTGGCCAGCAATATATGAGAATTAAGTAGTAGTTTTTCTACTACTTTTCCCTCTTGGAGTGGTTGGACTGGGACATCGCCATCCTGCGGTGCCATGCTGGCTGTGCAAACCAAGGCCTCCTGCTGCTCTGAGCTCATCAATGACACTGCTGACCAAACTGCAGGCTGATGTAATTGCCTGAATATTGTCAGGATATGCACAGGTGCAGGGGAGTGAAGGTAGCAGGAGATGATATCCCCTGGGGCTGGGCAATCACATCAGATCCCCCAGTCAAAGTTATCACCCTCCAGGAACCCAAGAAGGGGAAGGTTAGTCTTGAGAAAGACTAACTCTTCCACTGTCCTTGGGTCCATTTTGGCGCGAAGTGGGGTCACGATGTCTCCTGCCACACTGAACACCCGCTCCGACGATACTCATGGGAGGACATGAGCTGTATCGCACTGCTGCCTTTGCAAGCGGGGGCCACACATGCATCTTCTATGACCAGTAGGCCATGGGTTCGGTGGTTACTAGGGGTGGGAAACCGGTAAAATCCGGTATCCGATAATGCCGGTACCGGGCGTACCGGCATTATCGGATTCGACCCGGTAATCCGGTCTGGGGTACCAGATTCCGGGTACCGGATTTTTTACATTGCAGCCATTTAAAAATGGCTGCACTGTAAAAACTTAAAGCCCCAAATTAAAAAAAAAAAAAACCCTCCCTGAGTCCAGGCTGCGCGGGTGGAAGGGGGGACACCACCCACCCACCCTGCCCAGCCTGGATTTTTGTTTAAAAACAGACTGAGAGGCGAGCCCACCCCCCAGCACCAGCGGCCACGGCGTCCCCGCAGCTGCCGGTAAGTATGACCCGATCCCTGGGGGGGGGGTGTTTAACACCCCCCAACCCCCCAGGGATCACCCCTACTAAAGTTCA
>QEPC01011113.1:1542286-1555019 GCA_003113815.1 Sphenodon punctatus | reverse complement strand
TGCCTAGCTAGGGAGATAGCCGAGGAGAGGGAGGAGAGGGAGAATTTGTAATGGAGGAAGTCAGGGAGGGAGCGGGATTTGCGCCAGAGGCGTTCGGCAGCCCGGGGGTAAAATGGGTATATTGAAAATGTTATTGCAGTCTTGGAGGATGGAAGCTTTGGGGTATTCAGGGCCGGGCTGCGATGTTGCGATGTTGACCAACAATTAAAATGGCAAAGAGGTAGGGTAGTGGTTCTTGTTGTATAGCTGGAGTTGAGCGGGGTTTTATGTGGTGTTTAATCCTCCTTCCTTTTGTTTTACTTGTATTTAAATGTATGGTTTAAATTTGTGCGGGAATGCTTATTGTGTATTGTATTTTGTACATGGGCTAAAATGTATTCTGTACATGGACCAAAATGATATTATGACATTATGCCAATGACTATAAGTCACGGCAAATAAATAAATAAACTCCCAGGATGTGCTTGGACACAAACAGACTGTTAAATCAGAGGCAGTGTAACACAAATTTCTGCACCAACTGCATGGTCTGGGCTGACTTAGATGACATCAAGCTTATCACTTTGACCACGGCGAGGTTGTCGCACCAGAAAAGCACCACCCGGTTTACAAACACCTGTCCCCACAGGTGGACTACCACCACAAGGGTGAATAACTCAAGAAAGGTGAGGTCCCTGGTTATCTCTAGTGAAACCCATTCAGCCGGCTATGGTGCGTTGCACCATCTGCCTCTGAAATACAGGCCGAAACCAATGCTCCTAGCAGCATCAGACTGGATTTGGAGCTCAGCTTCCAGTTGCAGCTGCCGCCTCCAAAAACTGACACCGTTATAATCTGCTAGGAACCAGCTCCATGTCAGAAGATCCTCTCGCATGTAAGTTGTAACTCTGATGTGGTAATGTTGAGGAAGATCTACTGGGATGGCACTGTATAAATGGGACAAGAAGGCTTGGCCCAGAGCTACAACCCGACATGCAAAATTAAGCGAGCCAAGCAAAGACTGCATTTACTTGACCGTGACCTTACTAGCTGCCAAGCATGCCTGCACCGCACCCCGCAGGGAAGCTACCTTATCTGCAGGCAAACGTGACACCCCCAGCACGGAGTCCATTTCTATCCCTAGAAAGGTCAGACATGTTGCAGGTCCAACTGTTTTTTTCTGGAGTGAAAGGAACTCCGAACTCCTCTGCCATGGACTTGAAAACCCCCAGTAGATTCCTTCAGTCCTGTGTACCAGGCCAAACAATGAACAAAAAATCATTGATATAATGGATGATGTTATTGGATCCCGTTCGATGCTAGACTACCCACTAGAGGAGAGTGCTGAAACTCCCAAAGGCGGCACAAGAAATCCACACCCCATAGGCATCTTCATGTCATAATAAAATATGCCCTGGAACGGAAAGCCCAGCAGCTTAAAATTGAGCATATGGACCGGAAGCAAACAGAAGACTGACTTGTTGTCACATTTGACCAGAAGTGCCCCTTGTCTGCATGCTCTGGCCATCTCCACCGCCTGGTCAAACGAAGCATAACGGACTGAGCACAGTTCGTCTGGAATTGCCTGTGGGCATCATCTGACCATTTGGGGACCCTGCTGATCAGGCCATGATCAGCAATACAGCCGTGGTGGGAACTGTTTGCCCCCTCCCCCCATGAACAAGTGTACTCACTCAGAGGGGGGGGCACATTGTCTTGTGGATGTAAAAGGGGTATGTTTGGACCCTCATTTGTGAAGTGCTGCCTCAGCCCCGCTTGTGCAGTGTTGTCGTCGCACACTGCCCTCTCAATAGCCTCCATATGCTGCAGGATCTCCTCCAATTGTGCCTGCCTCCCTTTCTGGAGATCCTGAGTGGTACTCTCAATGGGGGTGCCTCGCTCTGACCTGTCGTGGTGGAGGTTCCTGCCGGGCCGCCGCCTCTCGTGGGTTACAGCGTCATCCAGTGTCGTCTGAAGCGGTTCCCCTCTTGCACACTGCCTGTCAGGGCTCTCTTGCCTGAAACGAGATGGAATGACGCAGTGACGCCTACCCCTCCGCTTCCCCACAGGAATTACTGTGCAACTAAACATTCTCTTTATTTATTTTCATACCAAATTCTTTTTCTTTTTCTTCCCAGTCCATTTTACCCATTTATTTAAATATAAAATTCATATTACATGCAAAATTAAACATAATCCCAATATCTTGGTCATCATCATTGTGAACAGAAGCAAAGTAAGTACAAATAATAAATCCAAGTAACATAAATGCAAAATTGAGGCTGCCTGAGTGGAAGCCAAGACCTTTTGCCTTAAAATCCATGCAGATGAAAATAATGAGCAGCAACTTATTGGACATCTACCAATGATGATGGTAATGGAAATATAAATGTTTCCCATCCTAGTAACTTGGGCCCTTTTCAAATGGGCCACGGTGCACGGGGGATGGGTGGATGCTGAGGTGCAGGGGTGATAAGGGGGTGGCTGTTACATGGGTGCACACCCATCTCCAACTACCTCCACCAGTCTCCATCCATGGAGCAACCTCTGTTGTTGCTGGGTTTTCCATGCATGGGTGATAGGTGGAGATGGGTGGAGCATGCAGAGTGCGCACGCATCCTCAGCCACCATCCATTGGCAGTCACATGTGTGCACTCACACATGCCCAAATAGTGGATCTCGGTGGGCATGGAGGGACATCTCATGTGAAAAAGGCCTTCATATTCTCAAAGTATCACTATCCTTTATCACGTTTTCAGCTGCTAAGGCAGAGCTGCAATTTGAGTCCATGGTCCTTTCTACACAAGACAGATCCACGAACCATCACAGCAGGTGGGTGTGCAGGCATGCATGCGTGCGTACTCCCATGACCTCCCCCATCTTTGCCCACCTCCACTTATCATCCACGCATGGAGCAACTGGCTAAAATTGTGATTTATCCATCTGTCAAGGTGCGTAGAGGGGATGAGTGTGTGTCCAGGTATGTGCACACCCATGCAGTGGCACTCCACTGGTGTGCACACCCATCTTCCCCGCAACTGTGGCTCATTTGAAAAGGGCCCATGTTTCCTGGTTTTCCTCAGTTACCTTGTTAATGAATAGGTGGAAGGAATATAATATTCTTCTGAAGAACTGGTGATAACATTTTGGATGACCTAAAGAAACAGAATTGGTAACTTCCTTCATGTTCTTTGTAGGGGTATGCACAGAATTTTTATTTTATTTTTTTATTTTTCATTTTTGGATTTATATTTATTACTAAATTACAATCAGATTTTGATCTATCTTTGGAATTAATTTTCATTTTTGGATTTACTTTCATTTTTGTTTTTCATTGAATTCAATAGGAAACACATTTTCTGCTATAACTTCTTTGTTTTCCATCCACTTTGGATGGACTTAGGATAGGTTGGAAGGGATCATTTCTGCGAAACTTCAAAAATATTGGATAAAGGGTCCTTTTTGTACAAGCAATATAAATTTCATGATTTTAACAGAAGTTGTGCATGCATTTCTAGTTCTAACATCTTTACTTCCTAGCCAATTTGGATAGAATTTGGAAATAATGTACCCCTCAAAAAATATATAATCCCTGCAAAGGTTCAGAAAGATTGGATAAAGGATCCCAATGTTATAAGCAATTTAAATTTCATGGTTTGCGCACAAATTTCCAGCTGTATCATCTTTTTTCCCCATTCAATTTGGATTAAGTTTGTAAATATTATTCTCCTCACACAAAGTACTATCCATGCCAAATTACAGAAATATTGGGTAAAAGGTTCAGATTTGATAATTTTGTTAAACCACTTGCAGGTGTTGCCTCTATTTGAATGATAGAAATCTGTAAGGGCATCAGTGGGGGAGAGTAGGTTCAGAGTTTTGCTTTTATGAGCACTTGCAGTGAGGTTGAAGACTACATCCCTTTTCACGTGGGCTGCAGTGAGGGGGAATGGGTGTGTGCCACAGTGTGGGGGTGGTGATGGTGGGCCGTAACACGGGTGCACACCCATCTCCACCCACCTTCACACATGGAACAACCACTGGCTCTTTTCACATGGGCCATGGTGGGTGTGGGGATGGGTGTGCACCAGCAGTGGGTGGAGGTCAGCATGAGGCTGTTCCCACGAGCGGACAGCTATCTCCACCCAACTCAACCAATCTCCATGCATGGAGCATCTGGCATTGACACCCATTTCTCTGTGTGTGGGTGATGGGTGGAGGTGGGTGGAGCGTGGGCATGCACTTTCACCCCCACCCACTGCTGGTGGAGTGGTGGCATTCCTACAGACAACCACCCACTGCACACCTGCACACTTCGGCGTTCACATGGGCACCCCCACCCGCACATTTGGGCAGTTGTTGTCACTAGTTGTTTCATGCGTGGGTGGTGGGTGGAGATGAGTGGCACACAGGAGCACACATGCACACCTGCCCACTGGCCATGGTGGTCACATGGGCGTCCCCCCTGCCCCCCCATGCAGCAGATCTGTGTGGGCATGCGGGGGTCTCATGTGAAAAGGGCCAAAAGCACACAGTCACACACAGAGAGCCACACAAAGGCCCATTTCACACTATATGCCCCCCCCATGCCCAAATGTGAGAATGGGTGGGGGGCATCTGTGTGACTTATGAGGTGGGTGGGGGTGTGTGCACACTCCTGCACTCCACCTATCTCCACCCATCACCCACCCACAGAGCCATCAGCCAAAATGACGATGGCTCTGCGTGGAGATCAGTTGAGATGGGTGTGCGTCTGTGGCCCATTTCACATGATACACGCCCCCAGCCCATGTGTAGGAATGGGTGGAGGGTGCCATGTGACCTACAGCAGGTGGGTGGGGGTGCACACTCCCACACTCCACCCATCTTAACCCACCTCCACCCATCACCCACCTATGGTGCTATCGGTCAAAACAGGGATGGCTCCATGATTGGAGATCAGTGTTCATCAGTGTATAGCCACCCACATGCCACAATCCTACCAAGGCACACACCCATACCCTCTACCATGTGCTTTCTGAAAAAGGCCAGTGTAACGGCTTCTCACGTGCCGCACACCCACTGCACCGCACACCCATTCCCCCCATACCATGGCCCATCTGAAAAGGGCCAAGATCTAGCGATGGTGGGGGCTGTGCAGCTTGGCAGAAGATCATATTTTCTCCCCAGTGCCCATCTCCAAGTATCTCTGATTGAGATGATGGGATATTGGCAAGTTGGAAGACTGACCAGCATCTCCAGAGAATGTGTCTATACCAGGGATTCCCTTATGTTTGCCACAATGGTACAAGAAGTGTTTTTGATGCCAATTGGCCAGCAGAAATGTCAACCACGTAGTCTCAATATGTGCTCAGACACCCTGCTTGTTACTATAAAGTTGTAAGTATCTTCTTAGGAAAGAGCCAATAAGGGATCTCTTATGTCCTCTGTCACGGTGCTGAAGGGTGTGTTTGTGATGCCAATTGGCCAGCCAGGATGTGTCAATCATGTCTCTTGATTGCTGGGCTGCATCCTCCTTCGCTCTACCTTGCTACCTGAAGTCCTTGTTATGTCCCACAATTTTTGTTTTTGTCCCAAAACTTCCATGACTATCTGCACAACTTTGGCTAAAATCACAAATATTCAATTGCTTTAGAATTGGAACTTTTTATCAAATCTTTCTGAACTATGACAGAGATGATCCTTTTGGCAAGGGGTCTACCCTGTCTAAAGTTGCAGCCAAAAATTCATGCACACATCATGATGCTTATAAAGTCAGCTACCTAGAAGTGACTTACTACCAGCCTGAGAAAATGTCCTGTGTGGCTTGAAAGCTTGTATGTCCTCACCAACAGAACATGGTCCAAAAAAAGAAAGAAAAAGATATTATCAGAAGTAGTTAGACTCCTGTTATATTATCAAATTATCCTTCTATTACTTTGGGGACCTTTTATCCAATCTTTATTAAATTTGTCAGGAATGATCCCTTCGGTAAGGGTTACAATCTGTAAAAATATCATCAAAAATGGATTGAAAAAAAAAAGTTACAGTGGATACGCATGTGCAACTTCCTTAACTTGTGTTAAAATCATGAAACTTCAGTTGTTTATAAATCAGGACCCTTTATCCAATGCAATAATGGAAAAAAAATGGGATTTTAATTTTAATTAATTAACTAAATAGTCAAAATAACTAAAATGAATATACACCCCTACTTCTTTGACACATTCCATTCTTGTAGGATAAAATTCTGTGATGATTATGGTATGATCTTGATTAGGTGATATAGCCCTTACCTGACATGGAATTCAGACTTGAGGTAGATGATAAAACTGTTGCCTATGCAAATTGCCACCTACTTTCTGACTGCAACAAAACATTATGACCCATATGAAATGGGGCCAAAGTTTTAACATTGGGTTGGTAATTCATTTTTGTTTTTGTTGGAGATTACTGGAGAGAGGCAAGAGACATTTGTACTTAATATGGTGACTTTTTGCCAGCAGTCAAGTAAGGATTTAGGTAGAGTGACAACAGGAACAGGACCTTGCAAGAGTCAAGATCAAAGCTATGCAAAAGTCAGGTCCAAACAATATTGTGCTCAAACAGAAAACCAGGTCTCAAAGTGGGATTTGAGACATGTCTAGTAATTAGGAGTGTGCAATTCATTTATTTTTTAATCGTTGCTAAAATTATTGGAGTCCCATTCATTTTAGTAACCGAAGCCCCCAAAACAAACGAATAAGCGAACAACATATGTTTGCTTTCATGCGTTTTCATTTAAAAATAAAATAAAATGAAAAAAAGAACTGTGCATGTGCATAATCGCTGCTTGGGCCATTCTGTGCATGTGTGGCACTTTTCAAAAATGGCACCATCACCATAACCACCATTTTGGAAAAGGGCAGCTGGTCTGCACATGAAAATGAAGGGTGTTATATATATATTACAAAAACGTGGAAATGGATGGATTTTTAATCTAGAAAATAAAAACAAAAATGAAAATGGTAATTTCTGAACACCCTTACAAGTAAAGAAGCCAAAGGACAATTTGAAGAGTGGAGTCTAGAAACAAGTCAAGGAATAGATGCTGAAGAGACTGTCCAATATTGGTAGGAAGGGGAGCAAAGCAGCGAGCAAGGGCTGGAAACAGGTGGACAGGGGAACAGGGTCTGAAACAGGTACATAGCTAGGCTGATGACAGAGCTGGGAGACAGACTGGCAGTACCAAGGCCTATAGAAGGAGCAAGGCTGAAGGTCAAACAAATGCTGGGGCTATGTGTTGCTTTGCCTGACTTCCTCTTTCTGACAGGCAGTTCAACCTGGGTGTGGTGGGTGGAGAATCCTATTACATGGGCATAGTGCTGGAACAGGCCACGCAAGGCTCAAATCAATGGTGCTGAAGAGCCAGCTACTATCCCCGGGGTTCTAGAGGCACCAGTTCAAGTCTGGGTTCATCATGCCTTTTGCTGGACTGAAGAAGAGTAGTGATGATACGAGAATCAAATTGATTCACACAATAATTTTGTGATAATTGAGAATTGCTGCCAAGATATCACAGCCTTTTTGAATCCCAATCAATATCTTGACTGAAACTCAATTTATTGTTTACTGCAATTTACTGTTTATTGTTTACTGTGTTTATCGGTTACCATGTTTTTTTGCCATTTACCGGTTGTACTGGTATTGCGATTTACCATGTGCCATGTTTACCAGTTTCTGTGATTTGCCGTTTACAGTATTTATTGTTTATTGGTTTGTTGGTTACCATGTTTGTTGGTTAGTGGTTTATTACCATGTTTATTGGTTAGTGGTTTACTGGTTATTTGAGGGTTTTTTTATATTGGTTTTTATTGGTTATTGGTTAATGGCTTATTGGTTTATTACTATGTTTGCTGGTTATTGGTTTATTGGTGATTTTTTTTTTTGTTACTGTTATTAGGTTTTGGTTTATTGGTTATTTCATTATTTGTTATTGGTTTATTGGTTATTGGTTTATTGATTTGTTACCATGTTTATTGGTTATTGGTTTATTGGTTATAGGTTTATTGCTATGTTTATTGGTTATTGGTTTATTGGTTGCCAGGTTAATTGATTATTGGATTTACCTCACAGGCAACCCAGTAAATGGTAACCAACAATGCAGTAAACAGTAACTCGGTAACTGGCAATCCAACGGTAAACAACAATCCGGTAAAAGGTAGGTAAATGATAATTTGAGAAAAAAATTCTCGACCGAGAATTGTCGAGAGGCAGCAATTTTCTCAGTTAGTGTTTCTCGTTTAAAAACATGAGAAGAATCATGATTCTCAGCAATAACCAAGAAAAAGTTGAAATTGAGTTTCAGCCCTAAAGAAGAACTATGTTAAGCTTGCATACATTCCCAACTTGGTGAAGTTGGTCCAATCAAAGATTACTTTGCGAAAGGTGTGCAACAGGGACCCATGTCAAGATTGTTTTTCATTTTTTGTTTTTATTATTAAAATCTTTCATTTTTTTCATGAATATCGAAAATTTGTTTTCGCTTTTGCTTTCATTTTGATTTCCATTGGTTTCAATGGAAAACACATTTTTGGCAATACCGCTTTTTGTTTTTCATTATATTTGGTTGAAACTTGGGGTCATTATGCCAGAAATATAAGGCATGATGTATACTAAATTTCAGAAAGTTTGGATAAAGTAATCTAATTTTATAAGCAGTTGAATTATGTTATTTTGCAAAAATCTGCATATACATTCCTGACTGTAACTTATTTGTCTCTGATCTAGTGTGGATGTATCTTTGCATTCTTATACCCCTCCCAAGATTTACTATCTATGCCAACTTTCAGAAGGATTGAATAAAGGGTCCTGGTGATATAAGCAATTATCTTATAAATGTATGTCTGATTGTAACATCTTTGTAGTCCAATTAGTGTACATACAATTTGGCAGGGCTGTATCTCACACCTTCAGGATCATCTCTTCCCATTATCAAAAAGTTGTGATATTGGGTCCCAATTATATAAGCCTACACAGCATATGCAGAGAATGAGCCTATGCCAGAGAGATTATCTTACGTGTCACTGTGTTATAAGATCTGTTTTTGATGACAATTTGACTCATTCTGTGCTGTAACCTTACCAACGTCTCTCTGCCACTTGTTACTGGGAAATTGGAATAATCTGTTTAGGAAAGAGTCAATAGAGATTCTTTAATGTCCTCTGTCACAGTGCTGCAGGATGTGATTGTGATGATAATTGGCCATCCTGGATGTGTAAATTATGTCTCCTGATTTCTGGGATGGTATCCCCCAAGTCCCAGTTATGTCCCTTCTATGCCTGCCTCAGGCCGCCCCCTATGCCCACTTCAAAACCACCACTGATTGGTCCTGTAAAGCTGGGAGCATCCAGTAATTGGCAAGTGAATGTGTCTGTCAGTCTGTTGGGTTGCTCCCCATCCTCCCTCCTAAATCCTCCCTCCCGCCCCGCCCTGTCATTCCAGGTGACTGCCTCTGACTGGCACTGCATGTGCTGCTATTTATTTGAATAATGGTCTTCAAGGGGGCAACTTCAATTGCTTATAAAATTGGTTACCTTTAACACATTGTACTAGGTTTGCAGTGATAACAGGGAATGTATGTGATACATTTGTGCCAAATGTCCTGTAAATAATGGTCTTCAAGGGGGCAACTTCAATTGCTTATAAAATTGGTTACCTTTAACACATTGTACTAGGTTTGCAGTGATAACAGGGAATGTATGCGATACATTTGTGCCAAATGTCCTGTAAACAGGATGGAATATAAAAATATTACAGCCAGAAATAAATTTTCAAATTAATGGCTTATTACATCAGGAACCTTTATTCAACCTTCCTGAAATTTAATATAATTAGTAATCTTCAGAAGGGACATAAAATTATAAAGTTTCATGCAAATAGGATGTAAGATAAAGAAGTTGTATCCAGGAATGTTTATTTGTGACTTTTCTTAAAGTCACAATATTCAATTGCTTATAAAATCGATTTCCTTTATCCAGTATTGAAATGTGGTACAAATCGTGTCCTTTGTTGGTGGCAAAATCTTACCAAGTTTGATAAGAATTGAATAAGAAAAGAAAAAGTTATAGGCGAAAGTATTTTTTCAGTTTTTCCCCATTATTCTGAAAACAAAAATTTGTTTTTGTTTTTGTTGTTATTATGTTTTGTTTTCATTGCTACAATAACAAAAACAAAAATGAAAATTTTCATTATCATAATTATGAAAATGAATTGCACACCCCTATGCTTTGCTTCACATTTTGCTCATGCTTGGGACCAGCATTGCAATCTGACTCTAAACAACTTTTCTGGAGAAGTATGTCTACATAAGGGTTAAAAATTATTCTTAGATCTAGAAGTTTACTATATGCTGGATCATGGTACGTTTCCTTTTAAGTCAAATACCTTATTATACATACTGACTTTTCTACTGTTCCACTTGACTGTGTATAATAAAGTCTTGACATGGTACACTTGAGCTGACATATCAAAGAAAATTGCTGAAATAGGCCACTTGTGCATAGTTGGTTAGTGGACCATTTTCTGTTCTCATCATGAATCCTATGTCAAGCAAATGAGGACTTATCAACTTATTCAGTGTGTTATTGTTTAGCTATTAAAAGCGTTACACTGCATCTTAATTTATTTATTATTATCATGATAGCTTTTCTTTTTCTTCTTCTTTTTTTTCTCTTTGAACTCTTTTCACCAGTCGTGGTCAATTGTATCTGTGCCAGTTATTTTCTGTTTTTCTATTTGGATAGTTTACTTTAGATAACTGCATTCAGCCTATGAGTCTTATCCAAGATTCCAGTATGTACAAGCGCACACCAAGTGCAGAACTTGCATGCATCATATGTCCTCCTGAATAATGTGTGCATACCATGTGCACATGCACATTGTACTTGCAGGAACAAGTAGTACCAAGATTGCATGCATAAAGTGTGTCACAACTTGAATCGGCCCTTAAGGCAATGTAGAATTTCTTAGCCTCTGATCTAGTAGTCTCTGAATTTTACTCACATTTGCCCCCACACTGGAAATAAGGCACAGACACAATACGTTTGGGTAAACTGGCCTCAACAACTGTTTATTAAAACAACCAGCATAACCAGAAAACCTGTTGATAAACGGAAACCAATTAAAAACCAATCAAAACCAATTAACAAGAACGGTGGACAAGTCTGCTTGCCAATTGATTTTCTACTTAATCTAATTACCCCAATTAGCCATTTACTGCCAGTCATCCCAGTTATCTCCTGGCAGAATCAAATAGTAAAATTTCCAAATTAAGGAGCTAAATTAGTGTTTCCCCTAATAATCAGGTCGAATTGATAACCCTGGGTGAGATTATAAGGGGAGTGATTGGGGCATTAAGTCCAACCTTCTGATATCACCTCCATCCCTAATGCCCCTCACTCCCCGCATTCAGTACCATAATGTATGACCACTTGGATTGGAGATCCCAGTCCAATCCCCATTTCTACTGGACCAGAACTGATCTAATACCCGAAAGGACTGTTGCTCAAGTGACTATTTTGGGACTGCTTAGATCCTTCCCACAGGTTCCCTGATGCCAGTCCTTTTCTGGGATAGCAGTGGGGTGCCCATCCCCTGATTGTTTCCCAGGTCCAATCTCCTGGATGCATATCAGCATCCACCTTTATCTGATATTTTCTATAATGCCAAACAATTCAGATACCCATTTAACTGCACCATGGTACTTAACACTGCCACCCAGTTCAGCAGCAAAGCTTGCTTGAACTCCCCCTAATACACCCAGAGCTACTGCCAGCTAACCCAAACACTTCCGCAAGAATTTCCGCAGATTCCCCAGATACATGTCAAGGCCCTTCTCAGACAGATGAACCCCATCCGACCAATACAATTCCGGCCTAGTCCATTAAATGTTCCCATGCACAAGCCAAATTCCCCCTGTCTTTGCAAAACATTTTTTAATCTCCCTGTTGACCCTTCTCCTTGATCTGTCCACCACTCTCGGACTCATGGCTCTAGGCCACTTTATCCTCTGTAACATTTCCGTAAAAACCAAACATGCTCCAGGGAACAATTCTTTCAACCTAAACCAATCCTGTTGAACCATTATGGACAAATCCAACCCAGACCCTCTGGTCAAATCATTCTCACCCAAATGAATTACTATTATCCCCGGGGCCTGTCCCACA
Organism: Sphenodon punctatus; assembly: GCA_003113815.1. Classification (NCBI taxonomy): domain Eukaryota; kingdom Metazoa; phylum Chordata; class Lepidosauria; order Sphenodontia; family Sphenodontidae; genus Sphenodon; species Sphenodon punctatus. The sequence continues at coordinate 1,542,855 of QEPC01011113.1, read as the reverse complement.
CCTCAACCAAGGAGCAATGGCATCAGCTGGGGCCAAAGCATACCCCACTTACCTTTCCATACTACCATTGCCTGGGGGGATAAACCCAACTGCGAACCCTAACTAGAAGTTTAGCTCACTTCTCAGCCCAACTAACAAAACTATGGCCAATAAACCAAATTACCTTCTTTCCCATTTGCCGCAGCAACCCTGTAAAGAATAAACATCATCTGTCATTATTGATGAATCAGCTAACCTCATCAATCTACATTGTGGGAAGTGGGTGAATATATGATCTGAATGCCGCGGAGCGCCATGTCCCCGCTTACTTAATATTGGAGACTGGCAAACCCGCCGCTCTGATTCTAAATTAATGTGAACTAAACCTCCTGGATATACCCAATAGGGCTGATGTGGCAGCAGCTGTTACCGCTCCGCGATTCCATTCCTAAACCTCGGCATCCCACGTTGCGCCTTGCAGAATTCCACGTGGTACTCCGTGATTCTGCATTTTTAAATTTGTTTATTATCCATCCCTAGGCAAAGGTCCTACTCCTACAAAGCCTTCATCCCCATCCCCATAGTAGTTG